>JAEMWC010000494.1:167500-195000 GCA_016490735.1 Pachyseris speciosa
GTTTCTGACTCAGAACAAGCTATAGTTGTTGGTAAGCAGTTGCAAGAATTGCTCGCCAGAGGAGGGTTCGAACTCACTAAATGGATCTCGAACTCCCGAAGTGTGTTGTCGGCATTTCCTGTTGAGGAGAGAGCACCTCACATCAAGCATTTAGATTTGAAGTAAGAAAGTTTGTCCATGGATAGAGCGCTGGGGATCCACTGGAATGTAGAGCGCGATACGATTGATTTTGTTATCGGTGGCAAAGAGAAGCCTGATAATCGGAAAGGTGTCATCCTCTATCGCAACCGTGTATGACCCACTCGGATTCGCTAGCCCACTAATCCTACCTGGTAGAGAAATTAACCAAGAACTGTGTAGCCTCAAGCTTGACTGGAGCGAGAAACTCCTAGATGAGTTGTGTAGTCGTTGGAGAAAATGGAAGGAAGGCCTGGCGAGTTTACAAGGTTTTAGCATACCACGCTGTTATAAGCCAAGAGATTTCGGCAGAGTACAACGAATAGAGCTGCATCATTTCGCTGATGCTTCCCAAGAGCATGGTTACGGTACAGCCTCCTGCTTGCGCCTTGTGAATGATAAGGGACAGATACATTGTAGTTTTGTCATGGGGAAATCACGTGTTAAACCCCTGAAGAGTGCAGTGACTGTGCCAAAGCTAGAATTGACTGCAGCTACCTTAGCAACCAAGATAAACAAAGTCGTGATGAAAGAGTTAAAAGGAAGATTGAAGATTGACAGTGTCACGTACTGGACTGATTCCATGATAGTTTCAAGGTACATCGCCAATGAGGTTCGGAGATTTGTAACCTTTGTGGCAAATCGAGTTGCCGCGATACGGCAAGAATCAGAACCGAAGCAGTGGCGCTATGTTCAGTCCGAAACTAACCCAGCGGATTATGGTTATCGAGGAATCATGCCTTCGGAGACTGGGAAGCTGGAGAAATGGCGACATGGGCCCGAATTCTTATGGCAGAGTGTTGAGGAGTGGCCTCCACTGCCAGCAGAAGTATTCAAGGATCTTCTAGAAAGTGATGAAGGAGTGAAGAGAGAGAAAACGACAGTTGGAGCAGCCACAGTGCAGACTGATTTCTGGAACACTATGTTTCTGAGGTATTCAACTTGGAATCGTCTAAGAAGAGTGGTCGCTTGGCTAATCAAAGCCTTCCAGGCACGGACTCGTCCTCAGTCCCAATATGAATCGGACGGTGCCCCAGAGAGGAGATTAAAGTGTGATCCCGTGTACCTATCAGTCCTCGATTTAGACAAAGCAGATAAGATGATTGTAAAGGCTGTACAGAGGCAGTCTTTCTCCAGTGATGAGTCATTGTTGAAAGGAAGACTCGCTCGACTTAAACCGTTTGACGACGATGGAATTTTGCGTGTGGGAGGACGACTAAAGCACTCGAATTTGCTGTATGATTCCAAACATCCAATGATAATGCCAGTGAAACATCCTGTGTCAGAGTTAATAATTCGCCATTATAATCGTTTGGATGGACATGCAGGAAGTTACCAAGTTCTGGCTGAGATGCGACAACGGTTTTTGGTTATTAAAGGAGTTTCCGCAGTGAAGCGCATCCTCAGTAAGTGTCACGTGTGCAAACGACAGAATGCTAAATTGGTAGAGCAGATAGCTGCACCTTTGCCAGTAGTTCGTGTGTCATCCGACGGTCACAGAATCATCTACCCCTTTGCAGCAGTAGGATTGGATTATTTCGGGCCGCTCTACGTGAAGATGGGACCTGACACAAGGTCGAAGAGAAACCCAACCCTGAACAAGCTGTACGGATGCATCTTTGCTTCCTTGAGGTATCGGGCGGTGCACATAGAAGTCGTAGGCGACCTCTCCACAGACAGACAGATCCAGACTTCATTGAATCAAAGAGGTATTGACTGAAAGTTCAACCCGCCGGAAGCGAGCCACCAAGGGGGCGTATGGGAACGCCTCATCCGTTCCATCAGAAGAATCTTACACTCGTTAGTGGGAGAGCGTCTTATTAATGATGAAAATTCTTAGTTGAGGTAGAGAAGATTTTGAACGACAGACCCATCACACCCGTCTCGAGCGACCCACAAGATTTAGAGGCACTGACACCGAACCACATTCTTCTCCTCCGTCAGAATTCGTCCTTACCTCCAGACGAATACGAAGAATCTGATCGATTCAAGGCCAGATGGAAGCACGTTCAAGTACTGTCGAACAGGTTCTGGCAGAGGTGGATGAAAGAATATTTGCCCACACTGCAGGAATGCCAGAAATGGTTGCATCCTAGACCTAACTTGAAAGTAGGAGATTTGGTCCTGATGGCAGACAAGAATGCTCCCCGTGGGCAGTGGCCAAAGCATTGGTCGAGCACGTATTTCCTGACAGTGAAGGCATGGTACGTCAAGTTGTCGTTTGAACAGCAGATGGAGTCTACTGCCGCGACATACGAAAGCTGTGTATGTTGGAAGAGCAGTTGCTTAGTTGCTTTGAAGAAAGGAAGAAACCCTTATGAGTTGCGTCTCAAGAGGAAAGTGTCCGTCGAGATCGTTGTTAGCATAGGAAGTTCTGTCAGAGACATCCTTGATTCAGTTACAGAAGAGTTTTTGTTTAAAGAAACCATCAGACCTGGAACGGTCAGTTAGAGTTAAGGTTTAAGAACACTTAGCATTTCTAGTTTATCTCCGTAGAAAGACTCCCTGATCGTCTTTGGGGGGGAGCGTGTAAGGTTCAATTCGTGACATTTACATGAAGGCGGTTAGTTCGCTGAACAGTTTTTCTAGTCGGCTCTTATTGTCACGCCATGTGGATTTCCCGCCATGTTAGATCGCCATGTTATCGAAGCAGCTGAAGAGAGTGTAGTGTTTGCTTGTAGAGGAATATGTACAATAACTTGTAAGTATTTTTTGTTGCCTGTTGCTGTTATCCGTGTCTAGCGCCTAGGTTTACACGTTTCGCCTGTATTTCTTTCAGCGAATCGTTCCCTTCGCCGTTCACTTCGCCGTTCATTTCGGTGGTTATTTTTCTGTTAATCCCGCTTTTTGATAATAAAGGAGAAACGCATAAAAGTTATTGAGACTGAATTCTACAACAACCAAAATCTGTGATTTTAACGACGGTACTTTTTTGTGCCAAAAAACGACTCAAAAATCTTTCGATTTGGCTCAAAATGTGACAACCTTTTCAAGTTTTTTCTGTTTTGGTTTGTTTCTGGTTAGAACGGATGAAGCCATGACATTTGGGAATGATTTAGAGTGGGTAAAAAGCCAAGAAGACCATTTATGAGAATTTGGAGTTTTTGGCCATTTTCTTAAATGATAAGCCTGTGGTTTTATGTCAAAAATTGGAAAAATTTCAAATTGTTTCTTGGCTTGTTTATGGCTATAATGAATCAAGAAATGTTATATAGCGATGATTTTGAGTGGATACGAGGCGAAAAACCGCAAATTGGAGTGAGTTTTAACTAACCACCAAAATCTGTAATTTTAACCAGGGTACCTTATTGTCCGAAAAAACTATTCAAAAATCTTTGGATTTGGCTCAAAATGTGACAACATTTTCAAGTTTTTTCTGTTTTGGTTTGTGTCTGGGTAGAACGGATGAACGCATGATATTTGGTAATGATTTAGTGTTGGTACAAGGCCATGAAACCAATTTATGAGACTTTGGAGTTTTTGGCCATTTTCTTAAGGAGTAAGCCTATGGTTTTAGGTCAAAAATTGGAAAAATTTGAAAATTTTTTCTCGGCTTTTTTATGGCTAAAATGCATCAAGTAATGATATCTAGCGATGATTTTGAGTGGATACGAGGCCCAAAACAGCAAATTGCAGTGCTTTTTAAATAACCACGAAAATCTGTGATTTTAACCATGGTACGTTTTTTTGGCAAAAAAACTACTCAAAAATCTTTGGATTTTGCCCAAAATGTGACAACCTTTTCAAGTTTTTTCAGTTTTTATTTGTGTCTCGTTAGAACGGATGAAGGCATCACATTTGGGAATGATTTAGAGTGGGTAAGGGGCCAAGAAGACCATTTATGAGAATTTGGAGGTTTTGGCCATTTTGTTAAGGGGTAAGCCTATGGTTTTGGGTCAAAAATTGGAAAAGTTTGGAAATTTTTTCTTGACTTGTGTATGGCTAAAATGCATGAAGAAATGATATATAGCGATGATTTTGAGTGGATACGACGCAAAAAAAGTCCAAATTGGAGTGCTTTTTAAATAACCACCAAAATCGTACGGTACTTTTTTGAGCCAAAAAACTGCTCAAAAATCTTTCGATTTGGCTCAAAATGTAACAACCTTTTCAAGTTTTTTCTGTTTTGGTTTGTGTCTGGGCAGGACGGATGAAAGCATGACATTTGGAAATGATTTACAGTGGGAACAAAGCCAAGAAGACCATTTATGAGAATTTTGAGTTTTTGGCCATTTTTTGAAGGGGTAAGCCTATGGTTATGGGTCAAAAATTGGAAAAATTAGAAAATTTTTTCTTGGCTTATTTATGGCTAAAATGCATCAAGAAATGTTTATAGGGATTATTTTGAGTGGATACGAGGCCAAAACTACCAAATTCGAGTGCTTTTTAAATAACAATGAAAATCTGTGATTTTAACCACGGTACCGTTTTGCGGCAAAAAGTTACTGCAAAATCTTTTGATCTGGGTCAAAATGTGACAACCTTTTCCAGTTTTATCTGTTTTGGTTTGTTTCTGGTTAGAACAGATGAAGGCATGACATTTGGGAATGATTTAGAGTGGATACCAGGCCAAGAAGACCATTTATGAGAATTTGGAGGTTTTGGCCATTTTCTTAAGTGGTAAGCCTATGGTTTTCGGTCAAAAATTGGAAAAATTGTGGGTTGTTTATGGGTAAAATGCATCAAGAAATGATATGTAGCGATGATTTTGAATCAATACGGGGCCAAAACCACCCAGTTGGAGTGCTTTTTAAATTATTACCAAAATCTGTGATTTTAACCACGGTACTTTTTGTTTTCAAAAAAACTAATAAAAAATCCTTCGATTTGGCTCAATATGTGACAACCTTTTCAAGTTTTTTCTGTTTTGGTTTGTGCCAAGATCCCGCCAAGATTCCCGCCAAGATTCCAACCAAGAGTCCCGCCAAGATTTACGGTAAGACTCCCGCCAAGATTCCCGCCAAGACTACCGTCAAGATTCCCGCCAAGACTCCCGCCAAGATTCCCGCCAAGATTCTGGAGGGAAGATTCCCGCCGAGAATCTGGAGGGAAGATTCCCGCATGCTGAATACGAGAGAAAAGAGGCCCCTGTTAGCAGGGAAGGCGGCAATCTCTGCAGGATTCTTGGCTGGAATGTTGCCAGGATTCTTGTATTGGCGGGAGTCTTGGCGGGAATCTTCCCGCGAATCTTGCCGGGAATCTTGCCGGTATTATTGTCGGGAATCTTGCCGGGAATCTTGAAGGGAATATTCACGGGAATCTTTCTGGGAATCTTTCTGGGAATCTTGGCGAGAATCTTGGCGGGAATCTTACCGGGAATCTTATCGGGAATCTTACCGGGAGTCTTACCAGGAATCTCGACGGGAATCTTGGCAGGCCTCTTGGCGGGAATCTTCGCGGGATCTTGGCGGGAATCTTGCCAGGATTCTTGGCGGGAATGGAAAATCTTTGCGGAAATCTTGTCAGGATTCCTTGCGATCCATTGCAGAGGTCTCTTTCCTTCCACACAATGAATAAAAGAGAAAAGAGGCCTCTGTTAGCAGGGAAGGCGTCAATCTCACCAGGATTCTTGGCTGGAATCTTGCCAGGATTCTTCGCTGGAATCTTTCCAGGATTCTTGGATAGAATCTGGGGGATTCTTGGCAGGACTCTTGGCGAGAATCTTGGCGGGAATCTTGGCGTTAATATTGGCGGGAATCTTGGCGGGTCTTACGGGGAGTCTTGGCGGAATCTTGCCGGGAGTTTTGGCGGGAATCTCGCCGGGAATATTGCCGGGAATCTTGGCGGGAATCTTGGCGGGAATCTTGCCGTGGATCTTGGCGGGAATCTTGACGGGACTCTTGCCGGTAGTCTTGCCGAGAGTCTTGCCGGGAATCTTGGCGGGAATCTTTCCGGGAATCTTGGCTGGAATCTTGGCAGGATTTTTCTCTGGAATCTTGCCAGGATTCTTGGCTGGAATCTTGGCGGGATTCTTAGCGGGAATCCTTGCGGGAATCTTGGCGGGAATCTTCGCGGGAGTCTTTGCGGAAGTCTTGGCGGGAATCTTGGCGGGAATCCTAGCGGGAATCTCGCCGGGAAACTTGGCGGGAATCTTGGCGGGAGTCCTGGCGGGAATCTCGGCGGTAATCTCGCCGGGAATCTTAGCGGGAATCTTGACGGGAGTCTTGGCGGGAATCTTGCCGGGAATCTTGGCGGGAATCTTGCCAGGAATCTTGGCGTGAATCTTCGCGGGAGTATTGGCGGGAGTCTTGGCGGGAAACTTGGCGGGAATCTTTGCGGGAATCTTGCCGGGAATTTTGGCAGGAATCTTGACGGGAGTCTTGGAGGGAATCTTGGCAAGAATCTTGGCGGGACTCTTGGCAGGAATCTTGGCGGGAGTCTTGCCGGGAATCTTGCCGTGGATCTTGGCGGGAATCTTGACGGGACTCTTGCTGGTAGTCTTGCCGAGAGTCTTACCGGGAATCTTGGCGGGAATCTTTCCGGGAATCTTGGCTGGAATCTTGGCAGGATTTTTCTCTGGAATCTTGCCAGGATTCTTGGCTGGAATCTTGGCGGGATTCTTAGCGGGAATCCTTGCGGAAATCTTGGCGGGAATTTTAGCAAGAATATTGGCGGGAATCTTGGCGGGAGTCTTTGCGGAAGTCTTGGCGGGAGTCTTGGCGGGAATCTTGGCGGGAATCCTAGCGGGAATCTTGCCGGGAAACTTGGCGGGAATCTTGGCGGGAGTCCTGGCGGGAATCTCGGCGGTAATCTCGCCGGGAATCTTAGCGGGAATCTTGACGGGAGTCTTGGCGGGAATCTTGCCGGGAATCTTGGCGGGAATCTTGCCAGGAATCTTGGCGTGAATCTTCGCGGTAGTATTGGCGGGAGTCTTGACGGGAATCTTGGGGGAATCTTTGCGGGAATCTTGCCGGGAATTTTGGCAGGAATCTTGACGAGAGTCTTGGCGGGAATCTTGGCAAGAATCTTGGCGGGACTCTTGGCAGGAATCTTGGCGGGAGTCTTGCCGGGAGTCTTGCCGGAATCTTTGCTGGAATCTTGCAAGGATGCTTCTCTGGATTCTTGCCAGTATGCTTGGCTGGAATCTTTGCCGGATTCTTGGCGGGATTATTGGGGAATATCTTGGCGCGAATCTTGGCGGGAATCTTGACGGGAATCTTGGTATGAGTCTTGGCGGGAGTCTTGGCGGTAGTCTTGGAGGTAGCCTGCGTCGCAGACGTAACAAAACCCCGGTTAGTAACGTCTGCGAAGCCTTTTGTTGACGAGCCAATCATAACGCGTACTCAAATTCTGGTACAGAACAAGGAATTTGGCGCTGCTTTGCAGACGTTACTAACCGGGGTTTTGTTACGTCTGCGACGCAGGCTATCTTGGAGGGAGTCTTGGTTGAAGTCTTGCCGGGAATCTTGCCGGGAGTCTTGCCGGAAGTCTTGGTAGGAATTTTGCCAAGATTCTGGGCGGGAATGGAAAATCTTTGCGGGAATCTTGCCAGGATTTTTGGCGACTCATGGCAGTGGTGTCTTTCCTCCCGCTCGCTGAATAAAAGAGAAAAGAGGTCTCTGTTAGCAGGGAAGGCGAGAATCTCTCCAGCATTCTCTGCTGGAATCTTGCCAGGATTCTTGGCTGGAATCTTGTCAGGATTCTTAGATGGAATCTTGGTGGGATTCTTGGCGGGATTCTTGGCACGAATCTTGGCGGGAATCTTGGCGGGAGTCTTGGCGGGAATTTTGGCGGGAATCTTGTCGGGAATCCCATGGCAGAGGTCTCTTTCCTGCCGCACGCTGAGTACAAGAGTAAAAGGCCTATGTTAGCAGAGAAGGCGGGAATCTCTCCAGGATTCTTGGCTGGAATCTTGGCGGGAATCTTAGCGGGAGTCTTGGCAGGAGTCTTGGTGGGAATCTTGGCGGGAATCATGCCGGGAATCTTGCCGGGAATCTTGCCGGGAATCTTGCCGGGAATCTTACCGGGAATCTTCCCGGGAATCTTGGCGGGAAGCTTGCCGGGAATCTTGGCGGGAAACCTTGCGGGAGTCTTGGGGGTAGTCTTGGCGGGAGTCTTGATGGGATTATCGCCGGGAATCTCGCCGGGAATGTCGCCGGGAATCTTGCCGGGAATCTTGGCAGGAATCTTGACGGGAGTCTTGGCGGGAATCTTGCCAGGATTCTTGGCGGGAATCTTGGCAGGAATCTTGGCGGGAGTGTTGCCGGTAGTCTTGCCGGGAGTCTTGCCGGGAATCTAGGCTGGAATCTTGCCGGAATCTTGGGTGGAATCGTGCAAGGGTGCTTCTCTGGAACCTTGCCAGGATGCTTGGCTGGAATCTTGGCGGGATTCTTGGCGGGATTCTGGGCGGAAATCGTGGCGGTAATCTTGGCGGTAGTCTTGGCAGGAGGCTTCGCGGGAGTCTTGGCGAATATCTTGGCGGGAATCTTGGTATGAGTCCTGGCGGGAGTTTTGGCGGTAGTCTTTGAGGGAATCTTGGCGGGAATCTTGCCGGGAACCTTGGCGGGAATCTTCGCGGAAATTGAGCGGGAATGTTGGCGGTAATCTTAGCGGGAATCATGGCGGGAGTCTTGGCGGCAGTCTTGGTTGAAGTCTTGCCGGGAATCTTGCCGGGAGTTCTTCCGGGAGTCTTGGCAGGAATCTTGACAGGCTTCTCAGCGGGAATGGAAAATCTTTGCGGGAATCTTGCCAGGATTCTTGGCGAACCATGGCAGTGGTGTCTTTCCTCCCGCTCGCTGAATACAAGAGAAAAGATTCTTGGCGGGAATCTAGGCGGGAATCTTAACGGGAGTCTTGGCGGGAATCTTGGCGGCAATCTATCGAGGCATCTTACCGTGAATCTTGGCGGGACTCTTGGTTGTAATCTTGGCGGGAATCTTGGCAGGAACCTTGCCAGGATTCTTGGCGGGAATGGAAAATCTTTGCGAGAATCTTTCTAAGATGTTAGGCGACCCATGGCAGAGGTGTCTTTCCTCCCGGACGCTGAGTACAAGAGAAAAAAGGCCTACGTTAGCTTGGAAGGCGGAATCTCTATAGGATTCTTGGCTGCAAACTTGGCGGAAATCTTGGCGGCAGTCTTGGCAGGAGTCTTGGCGGGAATCATGGCAGGAATCTTGGCGGGAATCTTGGCGGGAGTCTTGGCGGGAGTCTTGGCGGGAATCTTGGCGGGAATCCTTGCCGGAGTCTTGGGAGAGTCTTTGCGAGAGTCTTGGCGGGATTCTTGGCGGGAATCTCGCCGGGAATCTTGGCGGGAATGTTGGCGGGAAGCTTGGCGGGAATCTTGGCGGGAATCTTTACGGGAATCTTGGCACAAACCAAAACAGAAAAAAACTGAAAAGGTTGTCACATTTTGAGGCAAATCCAAAGATTTTTGAGTAGTTTTTAGCAACAAAAAGTACCGTGGTTGAAATCACAGATTTTGGTAATTATTTAAAAAGCACTCCAACTGGGTGTTTTTGGCCTCGTATTGACTCAAAATCATCGCTACGTATCATGTCTTGATACATTTTAGCCATAAACAAGCCATAATGTTTCCAATTTTTGACCCAAAACCATGGGGTTATCCCTTACGAAAATTGCCAAAAGCTCCAAATTCTCATACATGGTCTTCTTGGCCTTCTGCCCACTCTAAATCATTCCTAAATGTCATCCCTTCATTCCTTCTAACAAGACACAAACCGAAACGGAAAAAAACTTTAAAAGGTTGTCACTTTTTAAGCCAAATCCAAATAATTTTGAATAGTTTTTTCGCACAATAAGGTACCCTGGTTAAAATCACAGATGTTAGTGGTTCGTTAAAAGGCACTCCAATTTGCTGTTTTTGGCCTCGTATCCACTCAAAATCATCGCTATATAACATTTCTTGATTCATTTTAGCCATAAACAAGCCAAGAAACAATTTCAAATATTTCCAATTTTTGACATAAAACCATAGGCTTATCATTTAAGAAAATGGCCAAAAACTGAACATTCTCCTAAATGGCCTTCTTCGCCTTGTACTCAATCTAACTCTTTCCCAAATGTCATGCTTTCATCCGTTCTAAGCAGACACAAACGAAAACAGAAAAAAGTTGAAAAGGTTGTCACATTTTGAGCCAAATCCAAAGATTTGCAGCACTTTTTTGGCGCAAAAAAGGATCGTAGTTAAAATCACAGATTTTGGTGGTTATTTAAAAAGCACTCGCATTTGGTATTTTTGGCTTCGTATCCAGTCTAAATCATCGCTATATATCATTTCTTGATGCATTTTAGCCCTAAACAAGGCAGGAAAAAAATTTAAAACGTTTCACATTTTTGACCCAAAACCATAAGCTTACCCCTTAAGAAAATGGCCAAAAACTGGAAATACTCCTAAATGGTCTTCTTGGCCTTGTACCCACTCTAAATCATTCCCAAATCTCATGCTCTCATCCGTTCTAAGCAGACACAAACGGAAAGGGGAAAACCTTGAAAAGGTTGTGACATTTCGAGCCAAATCCAAAGAGTTTTGAGTAGTTTGGGGGCAAAAAAAGAAGTACCGTGGTTAAAATAACAGATTTTGGTGGTTTTTGAAAAAGCACTGCAATTTGGTGTTTTTGGCCTGGTATCCACTCAAAGGCATCGCTATATATCATTACTTACTGCATTTTAGCCATAAACAAGCCAAGAAAAAATTTTAAAACGTTGCCAATTTTTGACCCAAAACCATAGGCTTCCCCCTTAAGAAAATGGCCAAAAACTCCAAATTCTCATAAATGGTTTTCTTGGCCTGGTATCTACTCTAAATAATTCCCAAATGTCATACCTTCATTGTTCCAAACCAGAAACAAACCAAAAAAGAAAAAAACTTCAAAAGGTTGTCACATTTTGACCCAAATCCATAGATTTGTGAGTAGTTGTCTGGCACAAAAAAGTACCGTGGTTAAAAACACAGATTTTGGTGGTTATTTAAAAAGCACTCCAATTTTGTGTTTTTGGCCTCGTATCCACTCAAAATCATCGTTATATATCATTACCTGATTCATTTTAGCCATAAACAAGCCAAGAAAGAATTTCAAATTTTTCGAATTTTTGACCCAAACACCTTTAGGCTTACCAGTTATGAAAATGGCCAAAAACTCGAAATTCTTATAAATGGTCTTCTTGGCCTTGTACCCACTCTAAGTTATTCCCAAATGTCATGCTTTTCTGCTTTTCTCCGTTCTAACCACACACAAACCAAAACAGAAAAAACTTGAAAAGATTGTCACATTTTGAGCCAAGATTTTGGTGGTTTTTGAAAAAGCACAGCAATTTGGTGTTTTTGGCCTGGTATCCACTCAAAGGCATCGCTATATATCATTACTTACTGCATTTTAGCCATAAACAAGCCAAGAAAAAAATTTAAAACGTTTCCAATTTTTAACCCAAAACCATATGCCTACCCCTTAAGAAAATGGCCAAAAACTCCAAATTCTCATAAATGGTTTTCTTGGCTTTGTACCCACTCTAAATTGTTCCCAAATGTTTTGCATTCATGTGTTCTAACCAGACACAAAACGAAACAGAAAAAACTAGAAAAGGTTGTCACATTTCGAGCCAAATCCAAAGAGTTTTCACTAGTTTTTCGGCAAAAAAAACCGTGGTTCATAAATGGTTTTCTTGGCCTTCTATCCACTCTAAATCATTCCCAAATATCATACCTTCATCCGTCCTAAAAAAAAAAAAAAAAAAAACTTCAAAAGATTGTCACATTTTGAGCCAAATCCAAAGATTTTTGAGTAGTTTTTTGGCACAAAAAAGTATCGTTGTGAAAATCACAGATTTTGGTGGTTATTTCAAAAGCACTCCAATTTGGTGTTTTTGGCCTCGTATCCACTCAAACTCATCGCTATATATCATTTCTTAATACATTTTAGCCGTAAACAAGCCAAGAAAAAATTTTAAATTTTTTCGAATTTTTTACCCAAACACCTTAGGCTTACCAGTTAAGAAAATGGCAAAAAACTCGAAATTGTTATAAATGGTCTTCTTTGCCTTGTACCCACTCTAAATCATACCCAAATGTCCTGCTTTCCTCCGTTCTAAAGAGACACAAACCAAAACAGAAAAAAAGTTTAAAAGGTTGTCACATTTCGAGCCAAGTTTTAAGATTTTTGTGTAGTTTTTTGTCAAAAAAAGGTACCATGGTTAAAATCAAAGATTTTGGTGGTTATTTGAAATAAACCATAAACAAGCCAAGAAAAAATTTTCAAAGTTTTCCAATGTTTGACCGAAAACCATAGGCTTACCCCTTACGAAAATGGCCAAAAGCTCAAAATTCTCACGCAAAATTCTCACGCAAAAAGGTACCGTGGTTAAAATCACAGATTTTGGTGGTTATTTAAAAAGCACTGCAATTAGCTTTTTTTGGCCACGTATCCACTCAAAATCATCGCCAGATATCATTACTTGATGCATTTTTGCCATAAAAAAGCCTAGAAAAAATTTTCAAACTTTTCCAATTTTTGACCAGAAACCATAGGCGTACCCCTTTAGAAAATGACCAAAAACTCCAAATTCTGATAAATTGGTTTCTTGGCCTTGTACCCACTCTAAATCATTCCCAAATGTCATGCCTTCATCCGTTCTAACCAGAAACAAACCAAAACAGTAAGAAACTTGAAAAGGTTGTCACATCTTGCGCCAAATCCAAAGATTTTTGAGTAGTTTTTCGCCAAAAAAGGTGCCGTGGTTAAAATCACAGATTTTGGTGGTTATTTAAAAAGCACTGCAATTTGTTGTTTTTGGCCTCCTATCCACTCAAAATCATCGCTAGATATCATTACTTGATGCATTTAAGCCATAAAAAAGCCTAGAAGAAATATTCAAATTTTTCCAATTTTTTACCCAAAACCATAGGCTTACCCCTTAAGAAAATGGCCAAAAACTCCAAATTCTGATAAATGGGCTTCTTGGCCTTGTACCCACTATAAATCATTCCCAAATGTCATGCCTTCATCCGTTCTTCCTAGACACAAACCAAAACAGAAAAAACTTGAAAAGGTTCTTACATTTCGAGCGAAATCCAAAGATTTTTGTGTAGTTTTTGGGCACAAAAAAGTACAGTGGTTAAAATCACAGATTCTGGTGGTTATTTTAAAATCACTCCAATTTGGTCTTTTTGGCCTCGTATCCACGCAAAATCAACGCTTTATATCATTACGTGATGCATTTTAGCCATAAACAACCAAAGAAAAAGTTTCCAAACTTTTCCAATTTTTGACCCAAAACCATAGGCTTACCCCTTTAAAAAAATGGCCAAAAACTCCAAATTCTCATAAATGGGTTTCTTGGCCTTGTACCCACTCTAAATCATTCCCAAATGTGATGCCTTCATCCGTTCTAACCAGACACAAATCAAAACAGAAAAAATTGAAAAGTTTGTCACATTTTGAGCCAAATCCATAGATTTTTGAGTAGTTTTTTGCCAAAAAAAAAGGTACCGTGGTTAAAATAACAGATTTTGGTGGTTATTAAAAAAGCACTGCAATTTGCTGTTTTTGGCCTCGTATTCACTCAAAATCATAGCTAGATATCATTACTTGATGCATTTTAGCCATAAAAAAGCCTAGAAAAAATTTTCAAACTTTTCCAATATTTGACCCAAAACCATAGGCTTACCCCTTAAGAAAATGGCCAAAAACTCCAAATTCTGATAAATGGGTTTCTTGGCCTTGTACCCACTCTAAATCATTCCCAAATGTCATGCCTTCATCCGTTCTTCCTAGAAACAAACCAAAAGCATGACATTTGGGAATGATTTAGAGTGGGTAAAAAGCCAAGAAGACCATTTAGGAGAATTTTCAGTTTTTGGCCATTTTCTTAAATGATAAGCCTGTGGTTTTATGTCAAAAATTGGAAAAATTTCAAATTGTTTCTTGGCTTGTTTATGGCTATAATGAATCAAGAAATGTTATATAGCGATGATTTTGAGTGGATACGAGGCGAAAAACCGCAAATTGGAGTGCGTTTTAACTAACCACCAAAATCTGTGATTTTAACCAGGGTACCTTATTGTCCGAAAAAACTATTCAAAAATCTTTGGACTTGGCTCAAAATGTGACAACCTTTTCAAGTTTTTTTCCTTATCGCTTTGTGTCTGGTTAGAACGTATGAAATCATGACATTTGTTAATTATTTAGAGTGGGTAAAAGGCCAGGAAGACCATTTATGGCCATTTTCTTAAGGGGTAAGCCTATGGTTTTGGGTGAAAAATTGGAAAAATTATAAATATGTGTTTTTGGCTTCTTTGTGGCTTAAATGCATCAAGAAATGATATATAGCGATCATTTTGAGTGGATACGAGGCCAAAAGCACCAAATTGGAGTGCTTTTGAAATAACCACCAAAATCTGTGATTTTAACCACGGTACCTCTTTGCGCCAAAAAACTACTGCAAAATCTTTGGATTTAGCGCCAAATGTGACAACATTTTCAAGTTATTTCTGTTTTCGTTTGGGTCTGCTTAGAACGGATGAAAGCATGACATTTGGGGATGATTTAGAGTGGGTACAAGGCGAAGAAGACCATTTAGGAGAATTTTCATTTTTTGGCCATTTTCTTAAATGATAAGCCTGTGGTTTTATGTCAAAAATTGGAAAAATTTCAAATTGTTTCTTGGCTTGTTTATGGCTATAATGAATCAAGAAATGTTATATAGCGGTGATTGTGAGTGGATACGAGGCGAAAAACCGCAAATTGGAGTGCGTTTTAACTAACCACCAAAATCTGTGATTTTAACCAGGGTACCTTATTGTCCGAAAAAACTATTCAAAAATCTTTGGATTTGGCTCAAAATGTGACAACCTTTTCAAGTTTTTTTCCTTATCGGTTTGTGTCTTGTTAGAACGTATGAAAGCATGACATTTGGGAATTATTTAGAGTGGGTAAAAGGCCAGAAAGACCATTTATAACAAGTTCGAGCTTTTGGCCATTTTCTTAAGGGGTAAGCCTATGGTTTTGGGTAATAAATTGGAAAAATTATAAAATTTTTTGTTGGTTTCTTTGTGGCTAAAATGCATCAAGAAATGATATATAGCGATGATTTTTAGTGGATAGGAGGCCAAAAACACCAAATTCGAGTGCTTTTTAAATAACAACCAAAATCTGTGATTTTAACAACGTTACTTTTTTGTGCCAAAAAAACTGCTAAAAAATCTTTGGATTTGGCTCAAAATGTGAACACTTTTGAACTTTTTTTTCCTTTTTTTCTAGTTAGGACGGATAAAGGTATGACATTTGGGAATGATTTAGAGTGGATACAAGGCGAAGAAAACCATTTATGAGAATTTGGAGTTTTTGGCCATTTTCTTAAGGAGTAAGCCTATGGTTTTGGGTGAAAAATTGGAAACGTTTTAAATTTTTTTCCCGCCTTGTTTATGGCTAAAATGCATGAAGAAATAATATATAGCGATGACTTTGAGTGGATACGAAGCCGAAAACACCAAGTTGCAGCGCTTTTTAAATAACCACCAAAATCTGTGATTTTATCCACGGTACTGTTTTGTGGCAGAAAACTACTCAAAAATCTTTGGATTTGGATCGAAATGTGACGACCTTTTCAAGTTTTTTCTCTTTCGTTTTGTGTCTGGTTAGAACAGATGAATGCATGACATTTGGGAATGATTTAGAATGGGTACAAGGCCAAGAAAACCATTTATGAGAATTTCGAGTTTTTGGTCATTTTCTTAAGGGGTAAGCATATGGTTTTGGGTTAAAAATTGGAAACGTTTTAAATTTCTTTCTTGGCTTGTTTATGGCTAAAATGCAGTAAGTAATGATATATAGCGATGCCTTTGAGTGGATACCAGGCCAAAAACACCAAATTGCTGTGCTTTTTCAAAAACCACCAAAATCTGTGATTTTAACCACTTTGCTTTTCTGTGCCAAAAAAACTATTTGGATTTCGCTCAAAATGTGACAACGTTTTGAACTGTTTTCTGTTGTACTTTGTGTCTGGTTAGAACGGATGAAGGCATGACATTTGGAAATGATTTAGAATGGGTACAAGACCAAGAAGACCATTAGGAGAATTTCCAGTTTTTGGCCTTTTGAGTGGATACGAGGCCAAAAACACAAAATTGGAGTGCTTTTTAAAATAACCACCAAAATCTGTGTTTTTAACCACGGTACTTTTTTGTGCCAAACAACTACTCAAAAATCTATGGATTTGGGTCAAAATGTGACAACCTTTTGAAGTTTTTTTCTTTTTTGGTTTGTTTCTGGTCTGGAACAATGAAGGTATGACATTTGGGAATTATTTAGAGTAGATACCAGGCCAAGAAAACCATTTATGAGAATTTGGAGTTTTTGGCCATTTTCTTAAGGAGTAAGCCTATGGTTTTGGGTGAAAAATTGGAAACGTTTTAAATTTTTTCCCGCCTTGTTTATGGCTAAAATGCATGAAGAAATAATATATAGCGATGACTGTGAGTGGATACGAAGCCGAAAACACTAAGTTGCAGTGCTTTTTAAATAACCACCAAAATCTGTGATTTTATCCACGGTACTGTTTTGTGGCAGAAAACTACTCAAAAATCTTTGGATTTGGATCGAAATGTGACGACCTTTTCAAGTTTTTTCTCTTTCGTTTTGTGTCTGGTTAGAACAGATGAATGCATGACATTTGGGAATGATTTAGAATGGGTACAAGGCCAAGAAAACCATTTATGAGAATTTCGAGTTTTTGGTCATTTTCTTAAGGGGTAAGCATATGGTTTTGGGTTAAAAATTGGAAACGTTTTAAATTTTTTTCTTGGCTTGTTTATGGCTAAAATTCAGTAAGTAATGATATATAGCGATGCCTTTGAGTGGATACCAGGCCAAAAACACCAAATTGCTGTGCTTTTTCAAAAACCACCAAAATCTGTGATTTTAACCACTTTGCTTTTCTGTGCCAAAAAAACTATTTGGATTTCGCTCAAAATGTGACAACGTTTTGAACTGTTTTCTGTTGTACTTTGTGTCTGGTTAGAACGGATGAAGGCATGACATTTGGAAATGATTTAGAATGGGTACAAGGCCAAGAAGACCATTAGGAGAATTTCCAGTTTTTGGTCTTTTGAGTGGATACGAGGCCAAAAACACAAAATTGGAGTGCTTTTTAAAATAACCACCAAAATCTGTGTTTTTAACCACGGTACTTTTTTGTGCCAAACAACTACTCAAAAGTCTATGGATTTGGGTCAAAATGTGACAACCTTTTGAAGTTTTTTTCTTTTTTGGTTTGTTTCTGGTCTGGAACAATGAAGGTATGACATTTGGGAATTATTTAGAGTAGATACCAGGCCAAGAAAACCATTTATGAGAATTTGGAGTTTTTGGCCATTTTCTTAAGGAGTAAGCCTATAGTTTTGGGTGAAAAATTGGAAACGTTTTAAATTTTTTCCCGCCTTGTTTATGGCTAAAATGCATGAAGAAATAATATATAGCGATGACTTTGAGTGGATACGAAGCCGAAAACACCAAGTTGCAGCGCTTTTTAAATAACCACCAAAATCTGTGATTTTATCCACGGTACTGTTTTGTGGCAGAAAACTACTCAAAAATCTTTGGATTTGGATCGAAATGTGACGACCTTTTCAAGTTTTTTCTCTTTCGTTTTGTGTCTGGTTAGAACAGATGAATGCATGACATTTGGGAATGATTTAGAATGGGTACAAGGCCAAGAAAACCATTTATGAGAATTTCGAGTTTTTGGTCATTTTCTTAAGGGGTAAGCGTATGGTTTTGGGTTAAAAATTGGAAACGTTTTAAATTTCTTTCTTGGCTTGTTTATGGCTAAAATGCAGTAAGTAATGATATATAGCGATGCCTTTGAGTGGATACCAGGCCAAAAACACCAAATTGCTGTGCTTTTTCAAAAACCACCAAAATCTGTGATTTTAACCACTTTGCTTTTCTGTGCCAAAAAAACTATTTGGATTTCGCTCAAAATGTGACAACGTTTTGAACTGTTTTCTGTTGTACTTTGTGTCTGGTTAGAACGGATGAAGGCATGACATTTGGAAATGATTTAGAATGGGTACAAGACCAAGAAGACCATTAGGAGAATTTCCAGTTTTTGGCCTTTTGAGTGGATACGAGGCCAAAAACACAAAATTGGAGTGCTTTTTAAAATAACCACCAAAATCTGTGTTTTTAACCACGGTACTTTTTTGTGCCAAACAACTACTCAAAAATCTATGGATTTGGGTCAAAATGTGACAACCTTTTGAAGTTTTTTTCTTTTTTGGTTTGTTTCTGGTCTGGAACAATGAAGGTATGACATTTGGGAATTATTTAGAGTAGATACCAGGCCAAGAAAACCATTTATGAGAATTTGGAGTTTTTGGCCATTTTCTTAAGGAGTAAGCCTATGGTTTTGGGTGAAAAATTGGAAACGTTTTAAATTTTTTCCCGCCTTGTTTATGGCTAAAATGCATGAAGAAATAATATATAGCGATGACTTTGAGTGGATACGAAGCCGAAAACACTAAGTTGCAGTGCTTTTTAAATAACCACCAAAATCTGTGATTTTATCCACGGTACTGTTTTGTGGCAGAAAACTACTCAAAAATCTTTGGATTTGGATCGAAATGTGACGACCTTTTCAAGTTTTTTCTCTTTCGTTTTGTGTCTGGTTAGAACAGATGAATGCATGACATTTGGGAATGATTTAGAATGGGTACAAGGCCAAGAAAACCATTTATGAGAATTTCGAGTTTTTGGTCATTTTCTTAAGGGGTAAGCATATGGTTTTGGGTTAAAAATTGGAAACGTTTTAAATTTCTTTCTTGGCTTGTTTATGGCTAAAATTCAGTAAGTAATGATATATAGCGATGCCTTTGAGTGGATACCAGGCCAAAAACACCAAATTGCTGTGCTTTTTCAAAAACCACCAAAATCTGTGATTTTAACCACTTTGCTTTTCTGTGCCAAAAAAACTATTTGGATTTCGCTCAAAATGTGACAACGTTTTGAACTGTTTTCTGTTGTACTTTGTGTCTGGTTAGAACGGATGAAGGCATGACATTTGGAAATGATTTAGAATGGGTACAAGACCAAGAAGACCATTAGGAGAATTTCCAGTTTTTGGCCTTTTGAGTGGATACGAGGCCAAAAACACAAAATTGGAGTGCTTTTTAAAATAACCACCAAAATCTGTGTTTTTAACCACGGTACTTTTTTGTGCCAAACAACTACTCAAAAATCTATGGATTTGGGTCAAAATGTGACAACCTTTTGAAGTTTTTTTCTTTTTGGTTTTTTTCTGGTCTGGAACAATGAAAGTATGACATTTGGGAATTATTTAGAGTAGATACCAGGCCAAGAAAACCATTTATGAGAATTTGGAGTTTTTGGCCATTTTCTTAAGGGGTAAGCCTATGGTTTTGAGTCAAAAATTGGAAAAGTTGAAAAATTTTTAATTTTCTTGACTTGTTTATGGGAAAAATGTATCAAGAAATGATATATTGCGATGATTTTGGGTGGATTCAAGGCCAAAAACACCAAATTGGAGGACTTGTTCAATAACCACCAAAATCTGTGATTTTCACCACGGTACCTCTTTGTGCCAAAAAACTACTGCAAAATCTTTGGATTTGGCTCAAAATGTGAAAGCCTTTTCAAGTTTTTTCTGTTTGTGTTTGTGTCTGGTTAGAACGGATGAAAGCATGACATTTGGGAATGAATTAGAGTGGGTACAAGGCCAAGAAGACCATTTATGAGAATTTCGAGTGTTTTTGCAATTTTCTTAAGTGGTAAGCCTATGGTTCTGGGTCAAAAATTGAAGAAATTATGAAATTGTTTCTTGGCTTGTTGATGGCTAAAATGCATCAAGAAATTACATATAGCAATGATTTTGAGTGGATGCGAGATCAAAAACACCAAATTGGAGAGCTTTTTAAATGACCACCAAAATCTGTTATTTTAACCACGGTACTTTTTTGTGCCAAAAAACTATTCGAAAATCTTTGGATTTGGCTCATAATGTGACACCCTTTTCAATTTTTTTCTGTTTAGGTTTGTGTCTG
Organism: Pachyseris speciosa; assembly: GCA_016490735.1. Classification (NCBI taxonomy): domain Eukaryota; kingdom Metazoa; phylum Cnidaria; class Anthozoa; order Scleractinia; family Pachyseridae; genus Pachyseris; species Pachyseris speciosa. Next base: position 187,689 of record JAEMWC010000494.1, read on the forward strand.
GTTAGAACGGATGAAGGCATCACATTTGGGAATGATTTAGAGTGGGTACAAGGCCAAGAAGACTATTTATGAGAATTTTGATTTTTTGGCCATTTTCTAAAGAGTGACTCCCTGTAACGACCTAGTGAGATTTTAAAAATGTGGCACAAGGTTAAAAAATTGGGCCTTTTAATATTTTTTCCACAGATAACCTATGGCATGCTACGAATCGTGATATAAGTTTTAGGTTCTAGAGTTTTTACAGTTTTGAGAAACCTCTGCAATGGGCCGCCAAGAATCCTGGAAAGATTCCCGCCAAGATTCCTGCCAAGACTCCCGCCAAGATTCCCGCCAAGAATCCCGCCAAGATTCCATCTAAGAATCCTGGCAAGATTCCAGCCAAGAATCCTAAAGAGATTCCCTCCTTCCCTCCTAACAGAGGTCTCTTTTCTCTTGTATTCAGCTTCCGGGAGGAAAGAGACCTCTGCCATGGGTCGCCAAGAATCCTGAAAAGAGTCCTGTCAAGATCCCGTCAAGATTCCCGCTAAGATTCCAACCAAGAGTACCGCCTAGATTCCAGCCAAGATTCCCGCCAAAATTCCCGCCAAGATTCCCGCCAAGATTTTCGCCAAGATTCCCGCCAAGAGTCCCGCCAAGTTTGCCGGCAAGATTCCCGCCAAGATTCCCCCCAAGATTCCCGCAGAGACTCCCGCCAAGACTTCTCTCAAGACTTCTGCCAAGATTACCGCCAAGAGTCCCTTGAACACCCCCGCAAAGATTCCCGCCAAGATTCTTGCTAACAATCCCGCCAAGATTCCCGCCAAAAATCCCGCCGAGAATCCCGCCAAGAGTCCAGCCAAGAATCCTGGAAAGATTCCAAACACTTCTGGCAAGATTCCAGCCAAGATTCCCGGCAAGATTCCCGCCACGATTCCCGGCAAGACTCCCGGCAAGACTCCGGGGAAGACTCCGGGAAAGACCGCTAGCAAGACTCCCACCAAGACTCCCGCCAACATTCCCGCCAACATTCCCGCCAAGACTCCCGTCAAGATTTCCAACAAGGTTCCCGGCAAGAATCCCGGCAAGATTTCCGGCAATATTCCGGGCGAGATTCCCGGCGAGATTGCCGCCAAGGCTCCTACCAAGATACCCCCAAGACTCCCGCAAGGATTCCCCGCCAAGATTCCCGCCAAGAGTTCCGTGAAGACTCCCGCCAAGACTCCCCCAAGACTCCCGCCAATATTCCCGCCAAGATTCTTGCTAAGAATCCCGCCAAGAATCCCGCCAAGATTCCCGCCAAGAGCCCAGCCAAGAATCCTGGTAAGATTCCAAACACTCCTCGCAAGATTCCAGCCAAGATTCCCGGCAAGACTCCCGGCAAGACTCCGGGGAAGACTCCTGGAAAGACGGCTGGCAAGACTCTCGCCAAGACTCCCTGTGACGTGAGTTAAGCGTTTCCCTTGAGACACACCACAATAGGAGGGAAAAACAAAACGGGACATACAAACTCCTTCCCACAGTCCCACAACACACCACCATGAATTAAAACAACTAATATTTAATTGAACAGAAAAATAAACACACAATACTACTACTAAGAAGTAAATAATTCTTATTCCTAAAACTAATTAATATTACAAACTAAGTTGAGTGTATAATACTAATCTTACTTAAATAATTACCTAATCCTTAACTTAAACTAAACGAATAATACTTTTTTTCCTACTTACTTTACACTAATATTTACAGCCATCAGTTCAGTTTCTTTCCTGTCCTTCTCCCTTTGACCACTTTTTCCTGACTCGCAACCACACCGACAACCAAACACAATAAACTAACCGCAACTTTCCCGTAACTTCGTCTTAAACTTCTTTTTCTTGAAACTCCACTTTCGCTCCTAACTACATACTGCTTTAACAGTGCTGTCTTCGTTTCTTTCCACGGACGCCAAGGACACACCACAGTTCACTCGCCCGCCGTGTGGACTGAACGGCTTGTAGCTGAGTTACTACGACTCTCCTCTGCACCTCTCTGGCTTAGGCGGCACCCGACAAGAGAATTTAGCCGTGAAAGATGCCTCGCCCCTGCTAACGACTTTTAGCAGTGAATAAGCACTCTTCTCAATCTCCTTCCTAAACTTCTTCTTCACAAACCAGAACCTTTTCCTTCGTGTGTTACACGCACCGGACGGAACCTTCTACCTCTCACCACGTTTTTTTAGCTTACATTTATATATGAATAATAAATGTTTTACAATTAACACTTTACATGCATACTTATTGAAAAACACGGTATCTTACAACATTCCTACATTTGCAGCACTATACTAAATTAACACTAAAAGAACAATAAACTTACAGGCTTTTTAAAATGAGGGACTAAGTTACAATACAGCTCTAATTACGAACTACACTACAATGTTGAACAAACACTAGATAATTAACACTAGGACCATACGAAATACTAAAACCGAAAAACTGAAACAAAAAGCTAAAAACAAAAACAAATCGTCACACCTCCCCCCTGAATAAGTCTATTTTTGGGGTGGGCTACCCAAAACTGGAAAAGGGTTAATGATGATAGTATGGGGTAGCAAGCTTAAACTCGGCTGAGGGCATCTACGTTTGAGTTGTTCCTGCCTTTTCTGTGCTCCACTACCATTCCGTATTCTTGTAGCGTGACACTCCAACGCAATAATTTCTTATTTTTGTCACGTACTTGGTTTAGCCATACCAGAGGATTATGGTCCGTTAGGAGCCTAAACTTGCTACCAAAACGATAGTACCTAAAAAGTTCTAAGGCCCATACTATTCCCAGACAATCCTTCTCTTTGGTAGATAACTTTTCCTCTCTAGGCTGTAGTTTCCTACTCGCAAATGCTACAGGATGTTCTAGGCCTTCCTGATCTTTCTGGCTCAAAATTGCTCCTAGACCTCTGTTTGAGCATCTACTTGGAGAATAAATTCCTGATCCCAATGTGGAGGCATCAATATAGGGGGTTGTTGTAGAACTTGCTTTAAATCTTGGAATGCAGATTCGTGAGCATTTTCCCATTTAATTTTTGTGGGGCTTTTACCTTTCGTCAGGTCCGTAAGGACAGCGGCTCTCTCAGAAAAGTTGGGAATGAACCTGCGATAGTAACCCACTAGGCCTAGGAATGATCTAACCTGCCTCTTAGTTTCAGGGATAGGGTAATCTTTAATTGACTGTAGGAAGGCTGTTATTGGCTCAAAGCGATCTCCACCGACACGGTGTCCAACAAAGTCCACTGTAGACATTGCGATTTTGCACTTAGAAGGACGCGCATTAAGCTTACAACTACGCAGACGTTCTAGAACCTGTTGTAGTTCAAAAACATGTTGTGGAAAAGAAGAAGGTGTATCAACTTCGACGTCATCGATGAAGGCATTGGCGAAGTCTAGACCTTTCAATAAAATTTCTGACATCATCCTCTGAAAGGTTGCCGGGGCTGTTTTCATCCCAAACGGCATAACTAAAAACTCGTACAGGCCTTTTGATGTTATGAAAGCCGACTTCTCAATCGTGGACGCTTCTAAGGGAATCTGCCAGTACCCTTTTGTAAGATCCATTGTCCTGATGAATTTGGCAGAGGCGACTTTCTCAATCATTCTTTCCATAGACGGGATTGGATAGGCATCCATCTTCGTTACACTATTGAATTTCCTGTAGTCAACACAAAACCTAACTGTGCCATCCGGTTTGGGAACAATAACAACAGGGGATGCCCATGGACTCATTGAGGGGCGGATTATTCCTATTTCCAACATTTTCTCGATCTCCCTATTAACTTCTTCCTCAAGCTTTTGTGGAACCTTATAAGGGGGAGAACGTATGGGTGGTGAGTCTCCTGTGTCGATCTTATGGGTGACTACGTGGGTCAAATTTGGTTGTCCCGAAAACACGTCAGAGAATTTGCTTAGCAACTCCCTAACGCTCTGCCTCTGAGGCCCAGTTAACTCGTCCGAGACTACCACATCTTCCCACGTTTCCTCATTACCAAGGGGTGGCACGTCTTTTTCATGGGGTAATGCCATCTCTGGTGACTCCGGCATTACTAAAGCAGCTACCTCATCTCTACTCTGCCATTTGCTTAACAAGTTAATATGGTAGGTGCGTTGCTGTTTACGGGGTTTTCCCGTATCTACTTCATAATTCAACCCGTCGTCTGAAACCTTCGTCACCGTATAGGGTCCTTGCCACTGCATTTCCAATTTGTTCCCGGGGGAGGGTAGCAAAACTAATGCTTTATCTCCGACTTCCAAGCGACGTCGCGAGCTGTGAGCATCGTACAAACGCTTCTGCTTACATTGTGTGCGTTCCAAGTTTGTCTTAACAATTTGTTGCATTGTGGCAAGCCGTCTACGAAACTCGAGGATATAACTAATCAAATTTCCTTCCGAAGGCCTCTTTTCTAACCAGCTCTCCTTTACAAAAGCAAGCGGACCGCTCACAGTACGACCAAAGAGAAGTTCAAACGGGGAGTATCCCGTAGACGCACAAGGTACTTCTCTATAAGCAAAGAGTAGATATGGAAGGTATTTATCCCAAGTTTGTACACGATCCCTCACAAATTTTCTAAGCATAGACTTTAATGTGCCGTTAAAACGCTCGACTAAACCATTGGCTTCAGGGTGGTAAGTTGACGTTTTAATGTGAGTGACCCCTAGTTGCTCATAAAGATGGGACATAAGTTTGCCCATGAAATTGGATCCTTGGTCAGTGACTATTTCGTCTGGAATGCCAACCTTAGAGAAATATTGCATCAATGCATTTGCAACCGCCTTGGAGCTTATCGTACGCAAAGGTACAGCTTCGTGGGATGAGCATAGGGATTTTGGATTGCTTGAAACGCGAACGTGATATTAACGTCAAATTCGTGTCAAGCGACGCAAAAACGGTGTTTAGGTTAAGTCCCGCCTTAATTTTGGTAAACAATTATTTTGTGCATTTGTGGTTTTCGAAGTACTGTATTGCCCCGGGTGCGTGGAACAAAAGTGAGGTTTTGACGTACGAAATTGCCCCGCATAGCGGGGAATTTGCTTCATTTAGAACGCAGCCCTGGTTAAATGCCCCACTATTCCCCGGGTATGGAAGTGCGGGGCTTTCCACTGACTAGTGAGGCCTCCCAAGGGTAGAGGCGACAAGTGACATGGCTCCGAAAACTTAACGGGCGACAATCTTCTCCCAAAACACCGACAACCGACAGAAATTGGCAGAATGCGACAGAGACAATTCACTTTCCCTTCCTCTTTATTTTCTTTGCGACAGTGATATTTGTCCCTAACGCAGTCGTAAACAAGCGACAAAGCGACACCAGTGCATAATGCACTCGATCTGGCTACTTATGAAATTGTTGGCTTTTGAATTAAAATGCCATGCTGGAAAAAAACTCATTGCCACCTGGAAGAAACGTGTTCCTGCGCTATCCACCGGGGAAGTTTAGAAACAGCCTAGCATGGCAGAAGGGGAGGTGCGTTTCCAATCCCCTCTCCCTTTTTCCCGACCGCGCAATTCTTGGGAAGGCTAAGTTTCAAGATGGCCGCCAAGCTGCTGTCAAAGTGCAAGACGTATCCTTAAAGTTTTTCCGTTCTTCTTTGTAATGTTCAAATTAAATTTTATATTTTAGCGATTTATTCTTCTCGCTTAATAGTTTTCATTTGGAATGGGAGTTACTTGGTGAGTAATATTCTGAGTTCTTGCTCTGTTTTCAAGTCGGCCTACCAGCTGTCCATGCACTTTTCATTGTTGTGAAATTTTGAAGATCCACTTCAGTTGTAACATTTTTGAGCTACTTTTTGTCTGAATAGTGTGATTCCTGTGGAACTGCCAGAAGGAAAAAGTGGACAGCAAGCTTTTGCAGTGGAAAAGTTACAAAAACGTGCAGAGTTAATGGGTGCCTCAAAAACTGGTACATGGTGTGTCAGCTGCGAAACATACCAAGCAGTGCAGACCTTCAGTAAGTGGTCTAAAACATAAAGAAAATATGACCATTGCATAATTTGGAAGGAAGAAAAATAAGTGATTATGTCAAATAAGAGCCACAAGGGGCTGACTATTTAAAAGTGAAATAATTCAGACTCGCGAGATTAGTTGGAAATGTGGGCTCTTCATACACCTTATTCCAAAATGGCGGAAAATTTATTATTCTTTTGTTTGCATGTTAATTAGCCCTCTTTGCCTCATTTTCACTTCAAAATTCTTTTGTATTTTGTACATGCTGACGAGGCAAAGAGGGCTAATTAACATGTAAACAAAAGAATAATAAACTGGCCGCCATTTTGGAATAAGGTGTATGTACCATGTACAGATGACGTAAAACAAAAGAATACATAGTTTTCTATCAATGTCCTTGAGGTTAACATTACCGTGTACGTTTTGATCAAAATTTGGACAGCCACTGGATTAACTTATCTTCAACAAAAACGTGTCAGGGAATTAGATAATTTAAAGCAGTTTTTTTGTTGAGAGCCATTTCCATGGGGTCAGTTCATAATAACGGAGTATTCATTAATTCACTTTCTTACAAATTAATGAAATATTCAAATAGCTAGTTCAATTAGCTTTAATTTGATATAGGGTTTATAGTATCTGGGCTGAGAGCCACTTCAGCCCTTAGATTAGAGTCACCCCTGAAGGTACACAGTAACCTTAAAAACATGTTCTTGTTCTTTTGTTTTTCATCAGCTATGTCCACTAAATCAAAATCCAAAATTTGATAAGAAATCTTGTTGCTTCATGTTTCAAAACTTGGGTTCTCTTACGTAGTTTTGATTTTATGTTTGGCTTTTTGAGGGGTATGGAAGGTGGGAGAGAGAGGGGCAGAAACTGGAGTTCTAAAATGGAGGGAGGTGGGAGAGAAATGATCTATCAGAGGTGGAAACAATGCTAAAAAGTGCGGAAGCTTGGCCAGGGAGGAAAAGGTATGGGAGAGGGAGAACAAGGTAAGGGAAGTGGGAGGTTTTGACCCCCTGTTCTCTGTCCTCCCACATCACTGGCTACTTCCACAGCTGGTGAGACCCCTGCTATAGAGTACTAAAGTGATGACGTCATATAAACTAAATTTGTGAAACTATGGGATTTGTTCGGATATTTTTGGAAAGAACATGATCAAAAAGACCTACTTGCCAAAAATCAGCATTTTCTTACATTTTGAGAGCGAGATATTAGCACCGTTATGCTCTGCTGACTCCATACAAATCCCTCTAAATTTCACTCAGTTCCTAACGTTATGAACTGAGTCAAATTTAGAAGGATTTTTTTGGAGTCAGCAGAGCATAACGGTGCTAATATCTCAGAGCCAATTTGCCTTTAA
>JAEMWC010000494.1:200000-225000 GCA_016490735.1 Pachyseris speciosa
ACTCTTCTAACCGACTGCAGGCCAGTCTGACACTGACGTCATTGGCTATTTTCCTGTGCTTAGCTGACATTGCCTTGAGCTTAGCTGACATTGCCTTGACTGAAGAAAACTGACCTGGAATTGGTCACCATAATTACTCGGGATACTGTAAGTATACCGAGTTATAAAATGTGTCAGATTTCAGTCTTTTTTTTTTTTTTTCCTGTGCAGCAAAATGCACAATACAATTACGTTCCGATGTTTGGATTGGCCAATGCACAATAGCAGGCACGTGGCGGTGTGTTCATTGGTTAAAGCAAACCACATAGTCCAATGGTCGAAAGGCTAACATCACGCGACGGTTGTTTTGATGTTATGCAAATTCATCGTGTTTGAGTTGTGAAGCTAGATATTTTAATACAGCACAGTCTGTCCCTGTGAAAAGGTTTGCCAAGTGTTAAGAAAAAGTTGGAAGCCTCACACGTGCAGTGCTTATCGGCTAATCGATATCACAAGTCGAATTCGAATGCTGTGACAGAAAAATTACAGATTTGCAATAAGTTGTTTTGGCAATCTGATACCTTCCATTTAATACGTGACCGCAAGTGAACACTCAAGGTTAAATAATCCACTTCGACTGCCGGGACAAATTTTCCTGCACATATCTTTGTAAAGTTGTGAAGTTAGATTTAATACAGTACAGACTGTCCGCGTGAAAAGGTTTGCCAAATTGAGATTGGAAGCCTCGCACGTGCTGTGAGAATCGTTGTGACAGTTCTATATTTAGAAAATCAAAAGTTGTTTTGATGTAATTTGATCCGGATTATACCACAACTCAATCGCTGTGACAGTTCTATATTTAGAGACAAGTTTGCAAAATTTTGGTTTTCACGTGACTTCAGAAAAAAAAAACTAAAATTAAACATTTAGATTTTTTACCTTAATCAGGTAAATGACATTTTAAGCCAAGTAACACGCTTTGTTTTGAAAATAGAGCAGTTTGAATTTCGAGTTCTTAATTTTACAATGCGTGACATCTGGATTGCTTCTGAGAAACATGTCACATACACGGAAACGATTTGCCTTGTGTTTTGGAGTTTTGAATATCCAATATGTTAAGAGAAGTGTCTATGCGAATGTTTTCAAGCTTCGCAGAGCGAAGTAATGTTTTGAGAGAGCCAAAGTAAAGTCCAGATGTTATCACTTAATTTAGAAGTAAACAACAACAGCTGACAACGAATATGGATGGCAACTCTCAAAACATTTTAACAAGTTTTGCTCGTACGTGAACAAAAAGGCCTTATGTGAACCCAAAAGCAAACCACTAGCCGGATAGTTTCGAGAATCAGAAAGCGTGTGTCCGGCTTCTGCAGCACAAAAGTATCCCGAGTTAATGCTCATGGAGCATCTTGTTCAACATGATCTCGAGCTCAAGGCGATGTCAGCTGAGTGCGAGAAAACAAAAAAAAAATCTAACTTTGCAAGCCCGTGCGGGAACAAATTCCCTGGTATCAACCAAAATATCCTGGAAAATGTTCAAGGCTTTCGTAGGAAACCACGCTAATCACTGGGAAAAAAAACTAGTCTGCAGTCTGCGGTCTGCGGTCTGCGGTCTGCGGTCTGCGGTCTGCGGTCTACGGTCTGCGGTCTACGGTCTGCAGTCTGTGGTCAGTGGTCTGCAGGTCTGCAGGTCTGCGGTCTGCAGTCTGCAAATGTCAGACACCGTGATTGTACCCTTCAGCTGAATCAAATTTGGCTCAGTTGATATAGAGTTGTTTTTTAATATTTCTAGGTTTTCAAGTTGTTGTTTTGCCTTCAGTTTCAATAAAGAAGCTTACCTGTAAAACTCGTGTTAATTCTGGACATCTCCAGCTTTTCATCCCTGATGTGTACAAATATCTTCAGTCCCAGTGGCCGCTGGGGGCATTCTGTGTTGTTGGAATCACGATGGTTGATCTCTATCCAAAGGAAGACTGGAACTTTGTTTTTGGCCAGGCCAATTCTGCAGCTGGTGTTGGTGTATTCAGTTTTGCAAGATACGACCCTCTGTTTTACGTGAACTGCCACTCTGCCAGTGCGTCACCTTGTACAAGTACTCTTGTATTGTGGAGGAGTTGCAAGGTGTGTCCTTTTTCTTCACAACCCTGAGTATTTTTAGAGAGGAGAAAGATTCCTAGTACACTGTAGGTACCATCACTATCACCATCATTATCACTGTCATCATCGCCGTCATGATCATCATCAATGTCATCTCCATTGTCATCACCATCACTGCTATCATCGTCATCATCATCATCATTTTTATCACCATCACTACCATCATCATCATTTATACTATCAGTGTCATCATCATCATTGGTGATCACCATTGGCCATCAACATGGTCATAGTCATAGTCTCGTCATTTCACCAACAGTTGTACCAAAATGACTAACTAAAGACTTTCAACACTGTCTTTTAAATCAGTAAACAAAAAGTGGTGTTTTAAAACAAGAATTTAATTACCTTTTCGCTTAACTAATCATAACTGGCAATTAGTAAAGTATTCGCAAAGCTCAACTCAACATACATTTTACATTTTTAGCATAGTTAATTTTTAACATAGTTGGTTTTACATTTTTAGCATAGTTTAATTTTTAATGATATTTTATCGATTGTAATAATTGTAAAGCGCATTAGATCATATATATTTTAATGAATTTTTGTGCTATATAAGTAACAAAAGTAGGGGGACTTAAGCCCCCCCAGCCCCTCCCCTGTGAGTAAATCACAAAACTACAGTATCTTTATCTCCATGAGGTTGCTATAGTTTCAACCTGTCTGTCTGTTTTAGAATGGAATTTGCTGTGCCTACAACCAGTCTTATGTTTCCTTTTCTTTTCTATTCCAGCCACAGAAGCTTAGCTGACATACACAGTATTTCCTCTGTAGGTGATGGCACATGAGATCAGTCATCTGTTTTGCTTGCAACATTGTGTTTACTTCGCCTGTGCCATGAATGGAAGCAACCACTTGGAAGAGTCCAACAGACGCCCAATGTTTTCATGTCCAGTTTGCCTTCACAAGTTAAAGTCAACACTTGGTTTTGATTTAAAAGAGAGATATCAAATGTTGTTGGAGTTCTGTCAGTCGATCAAAGATGAAAACTTTGAAGGATCTTCTCATTGGTTGGAGAAAGCAATTGCAAAACTTTCGTGAAAAATTAAATGTGGCTATCTATCAAAACATTGGTAGTCTTTACACTAGAGGCAAAGTAAACTTAGGAATATTTCAAGTCGAGTAATTTTTTGATACTTCAAGTAAATTTTTTCGACTTAACGCTTCACACACAAGTGACGTTTTTTACTTCAAGATATACTTAAGTTGATTTGCCCATGCAGTTAATTAAGGTTGACTGACAGGCTTTGCCACCTCAAAGCTCAAGAAACCGCAAGTTGGCTAAAGTCGGTTTTAAGGATGGTTTTCAAGCCACTTGAAACTTATTGTTTCAACTTTCCGACTATAATGAGATGCAAAGTAAAATATCTTGGGATTTTACTTAGGCCTTCACGTGCACAATTTTGGTTTAAGTAAACTTAGCAGATGTTAAGTCTTACTTAACAGCCTAGTGTAAAGACTACCATTATTTTGATTTTATTTAGTAGTGTACTTTTTCAAAAAGGATGAAATGCATTAGGGAGACAAAAACAAACAACAAACAACAATCTTAATATTTACACCTTTTTTCTACATTTAGCATTACATTTTTAAAGGAAATTAGAGCTGTAAAAAGAAGAAAAGAATAGCTAAACTATTACAATTTAAAGGTGTCTAGGAGATGTTTTAAAATGATTATTGTTACTGGTGGACATCTGATTCAATTATTTACTGATAGACATGTAACATTTGAGAACCTTGATTGGGACATTCTAGCTGTGAAGAGCCCTCATTTCAGATTGTTTCAATAATGATAGGGTCATGGCTACTACTTTTTCTATGCTTAGTTATGCAAAAATGTGTGAACAAATGATTCCTTACGATGTTGTAGACAACGTTTTAGAGTAGTGACAAAGTCAGTTAGACCATTAATGAAGTTTTGAATTTCAACAGTTTGACTGTAGTATTGCCAATGATATTACCCTCTTTGGGGTCAAATTTTGAAATTTTTTCTTTGTCTGTGTATGCCTTAAATTGATTAAGAAGTAATATTTGGTGATGTTTGTCAACATTTTAGAGTGGCAACTAGGTCAACTACGCCATTTATGAAGTTTTGAATTTCGACGAGTTTCCTTCAACTGTAGGCTTTGCATGAGCATCAAAATATCAGCCAAAGGACAAGCTTTCTGAAAATGGATTCAAGTAGGCTGGACTTTCCCTCCACTGAAGGTTTTTCTTGAGCCACTCTGTTCCAATGACTTAACATCAATTATGTAAAAATATCACTCAAAAGACAAGCTGTGAAGTCTTCTTTGATGAACAGACCTCACTCCCAGATGGCCTAACCGGCTCACTGGTCTCAGTTAGCAGAGGGGAAATAAGATCAAGTAGGCTGGAGTTTCCCTCTACTGAATTGTTTGCTAAAGCCTCTCTGTTCCACTGACCTGTGTTTGGATCACTTGCGCTGTTTGGTGACCAGTATTATGAAACAAAACTAAATGTTTTCCACTTCAATTATGTCAACTATCACTCAAAAGACAAGCTGCATAGTTGCCTTAGATAAGGAGACCCTCTGGACACTCTACAACATCACTTTATATCATTTCTTGATGCATTTTACCTATAGACAAACACACAGTAAAAAAGTCCAATTTCTCCACTTTTTCAGCAAAAACCATTGGCTTCTCCCTTTGGAAAATGGCCAAAAATTCGAAATCCTCAAAAATGGTCTTGTTCACTTTGTACCCACTCTAATAGGCGATTTGCATGATGGCATCATTTTACTACAACTACCAGAATCCTACAGTTTCTTTTTTTGTCTTGCTAAATCTGACTGTTATTTAAACCCCACCGTGGTTTAAAAATTTGAATAATAAAGGGAAAACGATATGAATTCTGGTAGTTGTAGTTAAATGACGCCATAATGCAAATCACCTATTTATTGCTATATATCATTTCTTGATGCATTTTAACCATAGACAAGCACAGAAAAAATTACATTTTTCACCCAAAACCATAAGCTAATACCACTTTGAAAAATGGCCAAAATATTGAAACCCTCCAAAACGGTCTTGGTCACCTTCTACCCACTCTAAATCATCGCTATATACCATTTTGTGATGCATTTTAGCCATAGACAAGCACAAAAAGACTTCACATTTTTCCAATTTTTCATCCAATACAATAGGCTTACCCCTTAAGAGAGGGTGGTAAAGAGGGGGTCTTGATCACGTTTCACGGGAAATAAAATGGCCGTTTCACATTTCACGGAGAATAAAATGGGGACTTCACGTTTCACGAGAAAAAAAGCGATTTTCTTAGGGAGTGTACGTCATGTGGGAGGGTGGCGGAGGTGAGCTTGAGTAACTTTGCAGTAGTTAAATAGGGTACCCTTGGCCCTCCACTTATGTCTTGAAAATAAAGCATGACCCTATTTTCCATTTATTCATTCGAAACTGTACAGTAAAGGAAACTCGCGAACCTATAACAAGATGGTTTAACTGATAGTAGAAATGCTGTTTGATAAATGGATGACCCTCCACCTAACGATGATTTTTTGTTTTCGGTGACCCTCCCCGAAATTACTCCAGTCCACCCTCCCACATTATAAAAGATACAGTCCCTTACTTTGTTAACAATTTTGCTATTACACCGATTTCCTGTGATCACACAGACTTCATTGGTGAGATTGAGATTGGTGAAAGAACATGTTTACAGTACAAAGCAAGTTCAAATTAGGGTAAGAACAGCCAAAAAACACCCACAAACAAACAAATGCACACAGGATATGACGTAAGATTGTGCTTGCAGCCCGGGGGAGGGGGGTACTTGACCCACGTTTGGGTATAGAGGTGCCGCTGCGGGGTTGAAACCCTGACCCTGTTTAAGACAAAAATAACCTTAAATACCAACCCTGTGTAGGGCAACGCCCTCTATTTTAAGGCCCTGTTTAGGATAAAGGACAAAGGATTAGATCGTATATCCACACTCTCTTGTTTACACAAGTGTTTTTGTCAGTCCTCAAAATGGTGTAATGTTGACTGATGACCCGCTGAATAAATACCAATAAACGTCTCCGATTTCGGATTCCGTTCGGATTGCCAAATAGTCGATAGCTTGCAAGCAGGCTCTCCAGTTTTTTGTTGCGGCGCGACCGCATGATTCACGCCGCAACAAAAAAACTGGAGAGCCTGCTGGCAGGCTATATGGTTGACGACAGTCTTAAAAAAATAGCCCGTCTATGACGGGTCCAGACTCTTCTCACAACAACTCGTTTGAAATTATATACCCGGTTTTGGAAGGAGGAGCCAAAAACCATACCCTATCCAGCGTCACGTCCCCGTATAGGCCATATAGGGGAGTACCCCCCGGGACTTGCAGTTATTGTTTAATTTTGGAGCTCATGATTTAACGTGGCAAACATTGAAAAACGGGCCTTCTCCTTGTGGATTAAGGATTTCTTGTTATTGTATGCCATGTAACTCATCAAAACAGTTACATTTGGTAGAATCTCGCCACCTTCAGAGGCGGTTTCCATTGACGAGCAAAGTTATCCCAGACACGTTCCCATGGCAATCACGGCCCTGGGTCAAGAATGGCGTTTCCGATTGCAACGGAACGCAATATAGTTTGTTACAATTTCTCTCAAAATTAAAGAAACATGAAACAAAATCACAGTTCATAATGAATTAAACACCCGATTCTCATTTGACGGATAATTATAATGAAAAATTACGGCTCACGGTTATTAGCAAAATCACAATTCACGAGAAAAAAACGGCTATTTCACATTTCATGGGAAATTAAAAAGCCAATTCACGGTTCACGAAAATACCCTTTACCACCCTGTTAAGAAAATGGCCAAAAACTCTGAATCCTCATAAATGGTCTTCTTGGCCTTGTGCCCACTCTAAATCATTGCTAAACATCATTTATTCATCCGTTCTAACAGAACACAAACCAAAACAGAAAAAGCTTTGAAAGGTTGTCAACTTTTTACCCAAATCCTAACATTTTTTAGTAGTTTTGGGGTCAAAAAAGTACCATGGTTAAAAGAACAGATGTTAGTGTTATTTAAAAAGCACACCAATTTGGTGTTTCTGGACTCGGATCCACTCAAAATCATCGCTATATATCATTTCTTGATGCATTTTAGCTATAAAGAAGCGCAGAAATAATTTTCAAAATTTTCCAATTTTTCACCCAAAACCATAGGCTTTATTACCCCTTAAGAAAATGGCCAAAAACTCGAAATCCTCATAAATGGTCTTCTTGGCCTTGTGCCCACTCTAAATCATTGCTAAACATCATTTCTTCATCCGTTCTAACTAGACACAAACCAAAACAGAAAAATCTTTCAAAGGTTGCCAAATTTTGACCCAAATCCAAACATTTTTGAGTAGTTTTTGGGTCAAAAAGGTACCGTGGTTAAAAGAACAGATTTTGGTGGTTATTTAAAAAGCCACCAATTTTGTGGTTTTGGCCTCGGATCCACTCAAAATCATCGCTATATATCATTTCTTGATGCATTTTAGCCATAAACAAGCCCATAAGAAAATTTTCAACTTTTTCCAATTTTTGACCCAAAACCATAAGCCTACCCCTTAAGGGGGCAATATACCTGAATGCTACATTTTTGTCACTTTTTTACCTTTAACTCTTTCTTGTCCGGCTCTTCAATTTACCGGTCGCTGAAGACCGGTGCTTTGATAACCTGTAACTTTTCCAAATCCCGGACTATGTTTGAAATGAGCCATCATTATTACCAAATCCTGAGTTTCTTAGACTTTATCACTCCGTAAACGTATTAAAAGTACCGATTTTCCTTGAATATGACTGTTTATTCTGTTGCAAAACCAAAAAACGCTCTAGGACAACACCAAAAATAAGCAACTTTGTTTTGAAGTTTTGAAGACAAAAAATCCCTCTTCAAGCTAAAAGTCTATATTGGCAATAAACTTCGACTCAACGTCTTGCAATGTGTTCCAATTTGCCCGCTCAATTCCTTAGCCCGACCTGGGTAGCGCTATTTGATTTCAGTTGCTCTCACTGGTCTGACATGGTCGCATTTGTGACCCAATGGAATTCTGGGATATACTTGGATAACTACCGCGTATTAGTCCGCCAATTTCCATTTCAGATATCTTTTAGAACCGTGTCGAGCCACCCGGTCCTGCTGGCAAACTATTGCACCGATTGCAAACTCGCCAAAACTGCCAAGCCAGGTTCCAACCTCGTTCCCAGGACCTTTTCCCTGGCTTGGGGGTGGGGCGGGAACCACCCCCAAGCCAGGGAAAAGGTCCTGGGAACGAGGTTGGCCAGGTTCCGGAATCTACTCACAGAATGACTAGGGACACAACTTCACTTTGTGAATCACCATGACTCGATCGAAACCTTTCGGCGGCTAACTTGGTGTGAAATTGCTTCCAACCTCTGTCTTCTTTCGGAGGATTGCCTTTACCCACCAACCCAGCTTTATGATGCCAGGCAGAGGGTTTCTGAGGTAGAAATGGCTCGAAAAACACACTTATAAATTAAATACGTACGGAGTTGTAGCTGAGTGATCGTTTAAAAATAAACGACAGCTAGCGTGACATGAAAGATAGAGCCTTCGATGTTGTTGACTAGAGAGATCTCCGTGGTAACCCCTTATATGGATAACTAGATCGATTTGACCTCAAACCCTCGAAAATTACAGGAAAACACGTACAAAATGGCGGACAAAAAACGAGTTAAACCTTATTATCTTCTCGAGATTTCATGCCGTCCAAAAAACCCATCATAGTTTTGTAGCACATAACCCCATAAATATCTCAGAATTTTTGGGTGATTTTTACAGTGTTTGTGAGGAAGAAGAGAAGATGGGAGGGGAGAGGGATTGAAAGGGATGGTGAGAAAAATGAAGATTGTAAGGTGATTAAAAATTAAATTTGGAGGTTAAAAATTAATGGACAAACACCAAACAGTTCGTCCTCAACCTGACATGCACCCGTGTTGTAGTGGACTGTCTGAGTGTTTGTGTGTGCCTTATTTTCCCTTTTTAATTTCTTCATCAAATCACTTCTTATTTCATCAACATCCAGGTATAATGCCCCCTTAAGAAAATGACCAAAAACTCGAAATCCTCATAAATGGTCTTCTTGGCTTTGTATCCACTCTAAATCATTACTAAACATCATTTCTTCATCCGTTCCAACCAGACACAAACCAAAACAGAAAAAGCTTTCAAAGGCTGTCAAATTTTGACCCGAATCCTAACATTTTTGAGTAGTTTTGGGGTCAAAAAAGTACCCTGGTTAAAAGAACAGATGATAGAGACTCTTGTCCTTCGGCCATCGAATTTTTTATAAGAAAAACAACACATAAAGCAGTTATAAACATGGTGAAGCAATGCACACCAATTTTGTGTTTTTGGCCTTGGATCCACTCAAAATCATCGCTATATTTCATTTCTTGATGCATTTTAGCCATAAACAAGCACTGAGAAAATTTCAAATTTATCAAAATTTTCACCCAAAACCATAGGCTTTACTCTTATAAAATCGCTACCAGGATTCCGGCAAGAACGGAAAACGTTTCCCGCCGGGATCCCGGAGGGAACGAAAAATTCCGGTAAGGATCTCGCCGGGATCCTGACAAGAAATAGTCCTGGCGGAAATCCCGGCGGGCGGGTATCCTGGCAAGAATCTTGATACCCGCCGGGATCCTGACAAGAAATAGTCCCGGCGGGAAATCCCGGTGGGAATGCTGGCAATAATCTTGATATCCGCCGGGATCATGACAAGACATAATCTCGGCGAAAAATCCCGGTGGGAATCCCGACAAGAATACCGTTTCTTGAAGGGTTCCCGGCGGGAATTTAATATCTTGGCAGGATCCCCACAAGAGATAATCCCAGTGGGAAATCCCGTCGGGAATCCCAGCAGGAGTCCTGGTTCCCGACGGGATCTTGACAAGACATGATCCGACGCGGTCTATAAGCTACAGACCTTGGCGGGAATTCCTGCAAGATATCTATTTCCGCAATCTTGTCAAGAGAACGGGTTCTTGACAGGAATTAAGAATCAGGTAGGGAATTTCGTTTTCTAAGTGTGATTTCGTCGAGATTCTTGTATGACAGGGGCTCCTTTGTATTTTTACCGTTTTTTGCACGTACCCCGCCCGGATCAGTTGGATTGTGGCCAAAAACCCCGAACGAGATATTGTCTGGAGCTAGAAACAGTATTCCCTGTCTGAATTTGATGGGATTTCTGTAAGATATTATTACGGTGGATTAAAAGCCTACTCGCGCTCTTGGCAAATGCAAGAATTCATCTTCTCATCAGGTAACAAAGCGATGGGAGCGAAACAGCCTCCCACTGAAAAGGGTCGCAAACAAATTCAAAGTGCAAACGTGTGTAAGAGTGGCGATACTTGACGTGACTTCTTCCAAGAAACCTGAACATCGCCCAGAATGCCTTTTGTTCTCAGGACATTTACTTGCAGTTGACGAAATATCTTAGGTCTGTCATATTGCGTTTTTTATTTAAATGAGCATGAGAGGGACGAGTCCCATTGGATGAGACGGTTACGATAAACGCGCGCTATTTTCCGCAGGGAATTTAAGTTCTGCTCATGAAAAAAAAAAAGCAACAAGCTAAGCGTGCCCTCGATCTACTCATCGCGCCCAGCAAAATATTTGTGTACGCTAGTTGGATCCCGTGCGCAAAGTTCGGTTGATGCTAAGGAAATGACAAGTGCTTTGTTTCGACAAACAGAATATAATTTTGAATTCTTGATCGCCCTTGCTGGAGTTCCGGTTTGAAATTATTAAACGTCGTTCTTAGATCACGCTGGATTTTTTTTGGGGGAATAAAACTCCCCTCATTCTGGAGTGCAAATTTTAAAGAGAGCTTGATAGGATTGTGCTCGCTCGAGCCGATTTACGGTTTGTTTTGGCAAAACGCATTGTCTTGCACCATACATTGTTTACTTCTGTTCACGCGCTTTAGATATCTTTAAATTGTCTGAGAATTTCAAAGGCAGTGCTGGGATTGCTGCGGACTTCTCGCCAATGCCAAAGTGCCTCTCCGTTGATTTCAAGACTGAATTCGGGATCACAGGAGTCAACATAAGGACGGACCATATTAATCAGAAGTAGATGGATCGGGGATTCAATGAGCTCTGAAAAGAGCTCCCCATCCAGCGCACTTCTGTTTTCCTTGTTCATCTTAACTCCCCGCCTTAACCTTTGTCAAGCATCTGATTTTAATATGATTTTCATAGTTGGCGGGTTACTGATCAATGATTCGCATTTAACGACTGAATGATTTTTTGAAAAGATATATGGGTTATTGGCCAAGTTCTTTTTTTGCGTGTTTATGGACCGAGACGAAGTCTCGGTCCATAAACACGCAAAAAAAGAACGAGCCCAATATCCCGCCATCTTGACCGAACAAGCTTGGTCATTAAAGGATTTATTGTATGACTCAAAGGACGCTATTAAAAGACAGTAAAACGCGGGACGAACGGGCTGTCCCGAGCGGTCAAGATGGCTCCATCTTGACCTCGCGGGTAGCCAATGACAGCTGGAGAATTGATTCATCTTGAGCGCTGAAGGAGCCAGTCATATAATAAATGGTAATATTCTGACAGCCATTGTTATGCAGTCGTCTGCTTCGGACCTTAAGCATCGACGACGACGACGGCAACGAAAACGTCATTTAAAAATATAACTTCTCGTTTCTGTAACTCTTTCGCAATTATTCCAATGCTGGCGATATGTTCAGTAACTAAATTACTATGAACGACGTCAAAGTAAGGAAAAAGAAAGAAAACTTTGCCGTCATGCGCTCACGTTCTCAAGAAAAGATAAAATTTGGTCACTTGACGTTGTTGTTTTCGGAGGACGGCAAAGAAATGTACGAAAATGTAAAACGCACGTGCAGAGCCATTGTTTAGTAACGTTCTCGTTGTCGTTGTCGTCCTCGTTGCCCACTAAGCAAAGACGAGCCATATTTGAACGCACTTCCAGCTCGCAATTTTAAAAGCTATCTAGCTAGTAGTTATTTTACACCGATTTACAAAGTAAAGACGGGATCAGTTAAGAGAAATATCAAACTTTTATTTCCCGTTGGTCACTTTTTTGCACCCAGTCTTGTTTACTTAAAAATCGGTCTTAACTTCGTTCCGGGAACAGTGTTTCCCACTGAAAAAGCCGGTTTATTCCAATGGACCATTTTACAGTTGTTGGTGAAAGCGAGGCTGGGGGTGACCTTGTTTTGATACAAACCTACCTACTTTTCTTATGTAAATCACGTTTTTCTTATGCTAACTAGTGTTTAATCAGCATAATTTCCATAAGAAAAGCAGGTAGGTTTGTATCAAAACAAGGTCACCCCTAGCCTCGCATTCAATCAAAGACCAGGGTACTGAGCAAAGAACTGTAAAATGTTCGTAAAACTTCACATTTTTTGGCCACAATTGTAGATATAGCATTCCTCTTCAAAAGCGCGTTGGTCAAAACATTAAGTTGGACTTAGGAAAGTCAAAAAATCGACTTTCATCAATGCACGCAAATTAGGGCCTTTTCTCTCTTATTCTTGGCTATTCAAATTGCCGCTTCGGTGCTCATGAATAAGTAATGATGTCCGGCCATTCTGCCAGACCTCTAAAACATAATATACTTACAGACACACAAGAAATGTTAGCACATGCAACATTAGGAGACGCGGATATCCTGGTAATGAACTTTTTCAACCTCGTTACCAGGGTCCTCTCTCTTCCTCCCTTGAGAAAGTACCCTGGTTGCGGCTTGTCACGTGTCCAGGCGTACAAATCAAATCCGCACAGAGGGTGGGTCCTCCTCTTTGTGGAGACAAACTTTAACCTTCCTGCCCCTCCCTTCAATCATTTTTCTGGAATCTGCAAAAAATCTAGCAGACACGTGACCAGCCGCACCAGGGTACTTTCTCGAGGGAGGAAGAGAGAGGACCCTGGGAACGAGGTTGGAACTTTTTAACCGCGCAGCCGCACGTCACTCTATGGGAAGGTTACGTTTTACCGCACATGTGTACTGTCGACTGAATATTCGGACATTTGGTGATTCAAGAAGTGCAGGTGAGAATACATAAAAAGTCGGTAAGCCGTTTAATTTTCAGAACTTAACATTCGTTTGTAGTCAAGAGGCTGATCGTTTCGTGCAAATCGATCGTTCTTTTTTTTTTCTTATCTGCGTAATCCATGAACTCACTTCACTTTGACAAACGTACAGGTACTCATAGGACATTAGTACTATAATTTAGCTGCTGGCGAGTAAATGAAACTCCAAACGCCGCTTGCGAGATATTATTCGCCATGATTTTCTTGATAAAAAATTTTCGCAGACACTTCCATGATCCATTTTCAATTCATTGTTACAAGAAAGGGTCTTTATTTCCTTTCTTTTTAAATAATACTTATATAGAATCTTGTAATAGAGCTAAAAGCAAAGGTTTGAAGCAAAGTGTTTACAGAGGTGAAGAATCGGTTAGGATAAATATTGACTGTGGACTGCGGACCAGGACTGTGGACTGGGCATAAAAAGTGGACTGAGTATAAAACGCGGACTCACTGAAGGCTGCGGACTACCGGTAGGTACAAAACGCGGACTGAGTACAAAACACTATGCAAAAGGCAGGTGTGGACAAAATGTGCTGGCCATGGCCCACTCTATGGCCTACCGGTAGTCATTTTTTTAAACCTCGGTTCAGCCTGCAAATGAAGAACCAACAAGCCAAATTTGAAATATATGACTGAAAAGTACATAGCATTTCAAAACAACACACAAAGAAAATGTCAACCCAGATGGAAATTATTTATTAACAGTAACATCATTTGTTACAACAAAGTTTAATTAATCATACTATTATTGTCTGTAGCTAACGTACTTAACATGTTATTGTGTTAATGACATGTGTGACAGGAGCGCTGAATGAAAATAAACATTTGGAAAAAAACTGGTCTTTCACCAGTCTGCAGTCTGAGACTACATTTCTCAAGTGACTGTCAATCTTAACATTATAGTAGATGACAGGAAATTGTCATGAAACATATTAGACACGGTATACATTTGTTGGTCAAAATTGTATCTCCATTTAAAATGTCCATTAAGGAGAAGTAAAAGTAATATAAAAAATCAGTTTTAAGTGATAATAATGAATTCATAGTGTGCAGAAAATACTTCTACAATAAGAGAGCTTCATAAAAATGAGGTAAAATTTTATTTGTTCATTAGTTATATACCTCAGAATTTTTGGAAAAACTTAAAGCACAGATTTTACTTCATGATGCAGGGTGGAACTGTTGCTGGAAAACAATACATCTAGTTATTACTAGATACAGCTAGTTTATTTGTTATCTCATTCGGAGAAACTAGCGTATGTTGTAACTAAATCCGAAGGAAAGTAAAGTTATGTATGTATGTATATATGTACAGCTGTACATCTTCAAGGGCAGGGCAAACAGACCACATTCATTTTGTTCCCACAGCTCTTAAACTTCACGCTTCTGATAGGTCGCAAGCAAAAAGTCAAACTTTGCAGGATTTTCAGAGACAAACTAGCAGAAAAAAACTGCTGATTACCGGGAAATGGGCAAGTTTTGCTGAAAAACGATCGCAAAAAATGGCTGATTTCGCATGAATTTTCTGGGCAAATTTCTCTAAAAACTGATCAGTTTTGCACTGATTTGATGAATTTATTTAATGAAAAAAGATGACAATTTTGCCAATTTTGGGGGAGGGGGAATGATAAGCAATAGCCTATGCAATAACAACAATACTTTCATTCCAGTTGTTCAACAAGTAAAATGGACAGAAATTTGCAAGGTGTCACAAGGAACTACAAGGAAATGGTGAAAAGTGGAGGTTAGTAAAATTCCGTTAAAGTCTTGTAGGTAATTCCCTTAAACACGAGGGTGGCTAACTAGAAAACATGCACCTTTTGTGTTAAACCTTCACACCGGACATATTAGTTATATTAGTAAGTTTGTCAATGAAACAACAAAAAAGACCCTGTAAAGAAAAGGATTGTTGAAAAAAGTGCTTTATGTCCTTTTTCTCCTCAGAGAGCGAAGTAGTGCTGGCCACACTATTCTTTCCGGCCGACAAGACAACGTACACTTTGTACGAAGACGAGCGGCATCTGCTCACTGAGACCAACGGGCAACCTGTTGGAGAAATAAATTACAACATCAATTATTTATTTGTGTGGGAAGGGGGCAAAACATACAAATGCTATGCCAAAGGCATACCAGGTAAAACCCTTTAGGTTTAAATTTAATCATATTTGTAAATGAGTTCAGAGCCTGACAATTTGGCATGTACTTAAACCAGGAACACCAGAACAGCAGAGCACCGGAACACCCCAGAACACCAAATTTGATGGTGTTGTTTTGTTTTCCCATTACAGACCATGTAAAAAATAAAATGTAAATGTAATTTGTTTACCCACGCATAACGAAAGAGCTTAGAGCTTGTTATAAAGTGTACGTGTATGAGATCAAATTAGAATTTAGAAGTGTTGGTCTTTGTGGAGGGAGGAAAAGCGGAGAACCCGGAGAAAAACAAACAACAAACTCTACCTTCATATGACGGCGGGTCCGGGGAGCGAATCTGGGTCACATTGGTCACATTGGTGGGAGGCGAGTGCCATTCCACCATTTCAGCTCCCCCTATGTGATCATGTCTTGAGAAATTTTCAAATAGTCGCGTGAATATGAATGGGTAATTATTTTTCTTCAGAGAATATTACACGGTCTGTAATGGGCTGAAACAAGGACCAAGCGAAAAAGGTTGATAACTTGGAACCAGCCTGTACGTAACTTTAAGTATCAACTATAACTATGCATTGTGGATCTACTTTTGTACTGAGCAACAGCTGACCACGAATCCCATCAACTCCCAAAGTGCGTGGCGAACATCGCCAACATGGCTAAATTGTGTTCTCTTGGTAAGTACATACAATGAATCATCCGTAATCCATATCCATCACCTTTCATATGAAAAGAAATGTTTGACGTTTTTTGGAGAAACATCCTAAACAAGTTTTTCTATATATTTAGGGGAAGATAAACCACTAGAAAGGAGTAGTGTCGGTACAGATGACTCCGAGGTTAGTTGTGCTGGATTGATTTTTAGTTATTTAATGTAGAGGTCATTGAGATGGTTTAAATTCCACCCGGTCTAATATAATGGATGAATTTTGTGCCCTCTACCAGGCGACTGTTATCACTATTTTCTTAGCGCCTGCCGTATTTTTGATATGTTAACCAACTGCCTCGCTTAAGTGGAAGGTGGGTGCCTGGGATACCCAGGGGCTTCCACTGTGGCCAGCCAGCCCCTAGATAGAATACTGCCCCCTTGGCTGGCAAATCCCAGCAACCCAGCCATGAGCTCCCATCCCAGGCACCCAACACACTGATGAAACATTGGAAGGAAGAAAAAATAAGGGATGGGAGGGGGGAAGACACTAAATGAACCACTCCACAGACCACTGCACAAACGCTCAACGAAGAACTCGCAGATCATAGTGGTGTACAAAGCTACCACGAACCATGTGAGCCTACACTTAAGGGACTGACCACTGGATTCCCGCTGAGCCCATGGGCCGCTTGACCACTAATCTTGAGGACTGCTTGACTGCTTAACTTGTTGACCGTTTGACCGCTAAGCTTGAGAACCGCTTAACTGCTAAGCTTGTGAACCGCTTGACCACTAAGCTTGTGAACTGCTTAACCGCTGAGCTTGTGGACCGCTTGACCACTAAGCTTGTGAACTGCAAGACCGCTAAGCTTATGAACCGGTTGACCGCTAAGCTTGTGGTGGTTAACTTAGTTAAATTACATTTAACCAAATTTAACCAACCGCCTTGCTTAAGTGGAAGGTGGGTGCCTGGGATACCCAGGGGCTTCCACTGTGGCCAGCCAGCCCCTAGATAGAATACTGCCCCCATGTTTGGCAAACCTGGCAACCCAGCCATGAGCCCCCATTCCAAGCTGAAGGGACTCTCTGAGCTGACGCAAGCCAGACCAGAGAGGGGAAGAGGGGCTCAGGGCTGGGGGAAGCCCAGGCCCCGAACCACCAAAGTCCCGAGGCACCCTACAAAAACAACTAGAAAAAGAGAAAGATAGGCAACAAAATACCTGTCAAGTGAGGTTTGCTACCACCACGATAGTACTGATGGGAGTGTGAATATAGAGCTGATATGCATCGCTGGACCATCTGCCAAGCGTCTTGATGAGGTGATCGGGTAAGTCACGAGAGGCTGCTGAAGTAGCTGCGCCAATGCGGAAGCTATGGCCAGTGTAGCAACCAGGGACTCCAGCAGCGGAGAGGATAGATTGACCTGGATGTCAGCCATGAGCGATGTAGGGGGGTGCCATCAGAGAGAAGGAAGAGTGGGCCAGGAGTTGAGCCACGGACGTGTAGATACTGGGTAAGAGTACGTACAGGGCACAGATCACGTTTCCCAGCACCAATGTAGATATAGCAACCATGGCGAAAGGGGTCCGTCTTAGAGCACTTAATATGAATCCTGAAGCTGCCTCGATTGACTAGGGAATCTGCTTGGACATCTCTGACAGCAAGGTGGATGTCGGGATTGAAGGGGAGTTGACAGTGAACTCACCGACGCGTAAGAAACCAAAAAACCCGAGACAGCAGGCAGCCCAAAGCATTGTATGGTTGTAGTCAGAGAAGTTCAAGGACTGAAAGATAATGTGCATCAGCTCGATGGTGATGGGTTGGTGCTGACGCCTATTTGAGCCTTGGTGGTGTTTGATACCCGCAAAACATGCTGTAACCAAAGGCAACCAACCAGCGGAGAAGGCAGACCCTCCTCGATGTGAAGGGACCGGAGTGCTGAAAGGTAAACCGTAATGGACGAATGGTGGAGAAGAGTATCGGCAAGATGACAGCAGAAACGGATGAGCACATCTTCACTGGCTGGAAGAGCTGTTCCCAAAGGAGATAGGCTATTGTCCTGAGCACAGAAGTCCAAGACAGAGAAGTCCTAGCACAAGGGGCTAGCTGGCGAAAATGCTGAAACTGAAAAAGAGACAGGGAGTCAGAGATCGGGTTAGACTTTCCTCTAACTGGGGAGGCAGTGAAAGAGGAGTGACGAGCTGCCAACAGGGACAGAAAGTGAACCAAGGACATGATGATAGGGGCTCTTGAAGTGCCAGACCGCAGAATATCCACCACTGAGCGGTTATCTGATAGGAAGTTGACCCGTTTGGAGGCCCATAGGGGACCCCAGAGGTCTGCTGCCACAACGATAGGGAAAAGTTTCTTGTACTCGATAGACTTAGAGACCTGTGATGGAAGCCATGCACCTGAAAACCAGTGACCCTGGAAGACTGCTCCGTAGCCAAGAGCCCCATAGGCATCTGAAGAAACCTCGAAGTCAGGGAGTGGAGCCCACTGGGGCTACAGAAGGAAGCTGCAACCATTCCAAGACTGGAAAAACTCTCACCACCAGGCTAGGTCAAGGAAGAACTCCTGATTGAGACGAATTGGGTGGCCATCTCATCGAAAGGCGCATTGTAGGTTGATCATACGGCACAAGAAGGAGCGAGCTTGGGGTATGACTTTGCAGGCATGCTGAAGTTGACCTATTAGAGACTCCAGTTCCTTGCATCTACACCAACGCTTCCATGACCAGTCCTCCAACAAGGCAGTTATCCTATCCAATTTGTCCTGAAGAAGGCGCACCTGCAGATAGAGAGTCTAGCTCAATGCCCAGGATGGTTAGACACGTCGACGGCCCTTCTAGCATGTCTGGATGGAGGGGGATGCCAGGCTTGGAAAAACAGTATATAGACCTGTCCAGATTTTGTTGACAGACAGAGGAGCCAGGAGGGCCAACAGTGTAGAAGTCATCAAGGTAATGCATCAGGGAGGTGTATGGTGGCCTAGAACTGCCATAAGGATTTTGGGTGTTTTTTTCATCTTTTTCTTTTATATTTTATTTTATTTTATTTTACTTATTCCCTTTATTGTTTTTGTTTTATTTTATTTCATTCGTTTGATTTGATTTTATTTCATTTTCAAAAACAATTTCTTATGAAAATGAAATTAAAGCAAATAAAAACTCTTGTCTAAAATGAAATTAATATCAAAGTAAAGTCAATTGAAAACAAATTAAATTAAAAGCAAATGAAAATTTTATCACCGTGGCCTAAAACTGCCATAGACCAAGATGCCTAGGGGGCGGCTTCTCCTGCCACAAAACAACATGGCGGAAAGGAAAAAGAAATCGTGGTGCACTTTTAAGAATGAGATGAAAGCAAAGAGACGCAAAACTGGAGATGGCGGTGGGAAGAAAAACGAAAAAGGAAATATTCTTGAGAGGCAAGAATTAGTAGTGCAGAGACTGAGCTCAGAAGTATCTGGGAAAGCCCAGAAATATACTCGAGTAAGGCCACGCGAGTTCGTGCGGTACGATGAGGAGGAACTATCTATTGAAGGGATCAAATCAGCTCGCGAAAAACATTTTTCACCTTCATTAGAACGCAAAGGATTATCATGTGATATTTTGGCCGGTGAGCAGGGACCATCGTGTCACTCCATGAAGCATATACCAGATTTCAAGGTGATACATGTAAGATTTATCAAGCCATCCAGTTCACCAACTTGGCCAACGGAGGACGAATATGCATTGAGTTCGAGTAGACAGCAGTGCGTCAGTGAACCTGTGACTCCCCCGCGACCAAGTCGTCAATACCCAACAAACGGGGCACAAAGCACAGGTTCACCGAATGCCAAACAGGTAGTTCCGAAGAGTTTGTCCATTTCCCATATGATGAAGCTTGGGAAGCTTGTTAAACCAAATGAACCGGTTTCCGTTCTTGAAGTTTATTCATTCGATTTAGAGAATATCGCCTGGTCACTTCTCCCGCAAAAGGTGGAGTTTTTGATTGAAAAAGATGTGCTAGGAAGCGGAGGATTCAGGCAAGCCTTCAAGGCAAGAAGTTCTTCCCCTAACTTTAACAATGCAACATGGGTTGTTAAGAAATATTTACCCAAGGTAGCCAAAGAGATCACAGAAGACATCAAGATAACAATTGAAGAGCACACAAAGAAAGTCGTACAAATGCATGCCCTTGCAAAGAACATTGCTGACCAACTCAGTAAGAAAGTCCAGGAACTTAATGTTTCAAAGGAATTTGGCGAAACTTTAAAGTTCAGAAACATTTACCTTGCCAAACTGGACAGTGAGTATTTGACTCTAGAGGAGTTTATTGAGGGGAAATTTGAGAAATACTTGAACAATACAGGTGAAGTTTGTGTTTCAAGTGATGATGTCATAGGGCAAAAGGCAGAGTGCTTGTCACATTTTTCTTATGACATTTCAAATTCACAACTCCTGGTGGTTGATCTACAAGGTAGTGGGCACATGTTGTATGACCCTGAAATTGCAACTGCACAAATGTTTGACAATGATGAAGAATTCCTCTTCTGTGCTGGAAACCTGAATGTTCTTGCAATAGCTACTTTTGTTAAGGCACATGTTTGTAATAAATTTTGCCAGTTACTTTCAAGGCTTCCATGCCTGTCTGTGTATCCATTCTCAATGTTGTTGTTAATGGCTTTTCTTGTCAAATGTTATGGTTTATTGTTGTACATATACAATGTTTTTGCTTTTACTGTTGCAAGGCCTCTTGTGCTTCGCTCCATTGTGTCCATACAGTTTCAGTTCTTTGTTAATACACTGAGCATGAAGTGCAACCTTCTCTAAATTATGATAATAAATATGATGTTGGGAAAGTATCAAAGTTGAATGTTGTCTCTGAGGTAACGAAATGCATGAGCACAGTCATTGACATCCAATGCCAGGGGGTCAGGAATTATCTGCTCACATTTGGCCCTAAAATCAGGTGATAAAAAGTCATCATCACAAGAAAGTACATCGGACAGCTGGGCAACCTCCTCAAGCTGCTCTTCTGTTACTTTCCATCCTGTAAAGACAAATCAAGACATTATTTTCATTATGGCACATTTTCCTACTTGATATCTATAAACTACTTAACTTGAATATTAAGGCATAACCACCTTATGTAATTATTTACTTTGGAAAAAAATACAGCAAATTTGTGTAGCTTTTTGTGTCTGAAGTACAAATCTGTTGTTTTCAAGTGATTTTAAGGCATTTTTCCCAAACAATCTCAGAAGTCAAAATTGACCCTAAAAGTCTTTTATGGTAATTATGCTCCCGTTCTTTCAAGTGTTTGTTTCATTGGTAAAGCTTTTGAATGACCTTCAAATTTTAACTTGGGTTTGCATATTGATTACAACCATCTCTTTCCCTTTTTTCAAACATTAGTAAAAATGGTGCGTATAAACAGTAGGGCTTGTACCACATTCCTCTAGACCATATTGATCTGGAAAATTATAGATATGGTTTGGAATTCCATCTGGCAGGAAGGTGTTTTTCTGTGCACGAATGCGATGGCTGTTCCATACCACATGGACAAAAGCGTCTATTTCCTTCTGCATTATGGGAACCATCAAGTAAGCCAGTAAGTGTCTGAAAGAATAATAAGAGAAGTGTAATTAGCATAAGCATGACTTCAAATAAATGTAGGCCAATCTCAGTGAGGGGTCTAGCTAAAGGCCTGTGTCTTGCACACTAGAGGTTTATCTCTGGTTTCGAAGCTTCACAAAGTAACAAGAATAGCTACTTCCCCTGAGATGAGATTGTAATCCGATGAAGGACTGCTTCCAGCAGTTTGTTATTTTTCTCTTACAAGTTTCCTAGCATCCCATGTAAGAATTCAATTGACATTTGATTGTAATTAAATTTCAACACCCACTTACATTATAGACCACTTGGTAACCTCAACACATTGACAACTACTGCACCATTTCAATCAGATTCATGAACACTATTATTTTATTGTGCTCCTGGATTCTTTTGGTATATTTGTTTATGGTTTTCTTTCCTTTTCTTTCTTTCTTCCTTTTTTAATTACTGTGGTACCTGTGTGTGCTGTTGTGGGGATCATAATACCCTTGGTCTTTAAGGAAGTTCAGCGGAATCTTGAAAAACTTTTCCAATCGTTCATGTAATTCCCTCCACCACCTTTCAATCTGTAATTGGAAATATAATTGTTAAAGTTTTAAGTGATAACTTGACAGAATTTCACTACTTGGACAACATTGAATGGCTGGCTTGAGTGGTGCATATGTACAGTTACTACATTGTGGAGAAAACAAAGCAGATGGTGATTATCCACCCTACTAACCCAACTAATACGTAAGGATATTTTAAGGTTTACTATATTGTGCCTACCTGGTTTGATGTGGATGGTCCATATATCACAGTTTCAACAGGATCCATGTCATCCTCATGCTGCTGACGAAGGTAGGCATGCATAGTAGCCATTACACCAGTTTCCGTCCCTTTGTCAACCCTGATAATACTAGCCATCACTTTGGTGTTAAACAGGTGCTCCAGGTAAAACCGACCAATGACATTGGGATCATTATTGGTCATCCAAACCTTCACCCAAAGCAGTTTGCGACTGCAAGTATCGATGCAGCCGTAAACTGCGATCGGAAAGGTGTTGTTTTGAAATCCCATTAACTTGTCATGTCCATCAAGGGAATGGACCCAATTTGTTCCTCGTGTAGTGAAATGGCGTTTCTTTTTCTTTTTCTTGAAACAAGGAGCCCTTTCCTCCAGGGCAACTGGATCCACGTTGTACATCACAGCGTGTACTAAATCTCGAGGTACTCTCAAATCATGAACTTGCCTTAGCTTCTTCTGCATTGCTCTGTAGCCGAGCAGTCTGCCTGGACCTTCCATCTCTCGCGTTACTGCTTCCTCGACCTCATCCACTGCGACATCGGTGTCCGTGTATCTTATATCGAAGTATCGAAGACGCCTATCTAAAGTTCTTATGCTCCATGCATAGCAATCAAAATCTCTTAACATGAAATCTAAGATCTCGCGGCGAAGACCTTCTGTCACATAATCTTTCAGCTTTTCTCTCAACTTCAAGTCCTCTTTCCAAGAATCATTCCTTATCCTTGCCGCCGCCATCTTGGAAGTACAAGCCGCCCCCAAGGCATCTTGGTCTATGGCAGTTTTAGGCCACGGTGATAAAATTTTCATTTGCTTTTAATTTAATTTGTTTTCAATTGACTTTACTTTGATATTAATTTCATTTTAGACAAAGAGTTTTTATTTGCTTTAATTTCATTTTCATAAGAAATTGTTTTTGAAAATGAAATAAAATCAAATCAAACGAATGAAATAAAATAAAACAAAAACAATAAAGGGAATAAGTAAAATAAAATAAAATATAAAAGAAAAGATGAAAAAAAAAAAACCCAAAATCCTTATGGCAGTTCTAGGCCACCATAGAGGTGACATCGTAGTTTTGCTTGGCCACCTTGGAGCTGACCTGACACCGAAAGGCAGGACCATATCGACATAAAAGGCACCCTGCCATTTCATACCCAGCAACTGGCGATCATCTGTATCGACTGGCAGAATACGGTATGCATTTTGCGCATCAAATTTTGATGGAACCCCGCCCCAGCCGTATTATTCCCACAATAATATCATCTACCTTCATGTACTGCAGAGAATAATCCTCGCCCACAATCTTGTCATTGACACTGTGGCCAGCAGGGCTAGACAGGTCCAGGATAAGCCACCATTTCCCAGGTTGGTGGTGTTTGGGGATGATGCCGAAAAGTGGAGGACAGGGAGAGGAGGCTGAGAGAAGGGGCCCGCCACCCTACCTGACTGAACTTCGGATTGCAAGGAATTGTCAACGACCTGAGGGTTTTGGAGTGCAGAAGCCATATTCCCCGATGCCGACTTCAAGGAAGTACTGTAGTTGAAGCCTAGTTGAAAACCATCGCGAAGGCCTTGGACCACGTAGGCAACTTTGCCTGGGTTAGGATGATGACGGAGTTCACGCTGGAATCTATCCACGTTTATGGGAGTAAGCTGAGAAACCAGTCTTACAGGACACACAGCTGGAGAACACAACGAATAACTGGAACTTGACAAACCCTGCTGCCGAGAAGGTAAAACAAAAAGAGAACACAACCCCAACACTGAAAAGTTACCATGAGAACCAACAAGAACAGAATCAAAACTATGTACAGCTGAATAGGCTAGAGGGGGCCTAGCGACGGCAGTGACCCCCCTTTGACTGAGAAGGGGAGCGGGACAGTTCTCTCCATGCAGAGTGGTGAGGGCAGTGGATGTGAGGGTGGTTCCCATGGCATGTTTCACAGGAGTGACGAAATCGGCAGTGGCCAAAGGGCCAGCAACAGCACCCATTGTTCCAGGAGTGGCAATACTGGCTAGACTGGGGGTTGCCCGATGACGCCAGAGGCTCTGTTAGTGACAAGGCAGGGGAAGTGGAGGAGCCGGAAGCAGCTGGAGTGGTGGCCAGAGATTTGGTATGAAAATTGTAGAGGTCTGGGTGCATGTGGGACCAGTCGGGTTGAATCTGAGGCTGCAGCTTCTTTTCTGAAGGCGATGTCCTAGTGGAGCCACGATTTGTCAGAAAAACGCCTTGCTGTCTGAATGAGTAACTTGTATTGGATTAAATCTTTCCAGCGAGAGGGGAAGGTGTGGCAAAGAATCATGGAAAAGATTGTGAAGGCTTCGATCCAGGTGATGATGTCTGCTATTTCGATGACCCGTTTCTTGGACCCTGAGACCACCAGTTTCCCCTCCAAAAACGCTTGTGGTTTGATTTCTTGGGCTCGAATATTGTCTGGAAGAAGGTCAGCCTGGTCTACAAAAAGCCCTGTAAGTTGTAATTTTAGAAACAAGCTTATACGGGACTAGTCACCAGCATGGTAAACCAAATCTCATATTGGGCATCAGTGAAGCGTTTC
>JAEMWC010000494.1:235000-262500 GCA_016490735.1 Pachyseris speciosa
GAAAATATTACCGACCACCAGGCATACCTACAGTAAGAGTTTACTCAGTTAGACATACATTACATGTCTTCCCTTAAAGATACTAACTAAACTACAGTACATGTGTACAGTGCAGTGATAAGTACATGTACCTATCAGCCCGGCACATAAAAGTGCATTATGTTTACAATGTAATCATTTTGATACATTCGTCTTTTAGGAGAGATGTCACAACAGGGTCAATCTAAAGGTGAGTACATAAATAAATATTTTTTCTGAACTCTTGTATACATTTATCTCAATTATTTCATTAGCAAAACACTCAAATGCTCGAAATCTGATTCCTTCTCTCCTCGCCTATTTGCATTGTTTTTTTTTCTTTCCTTTTCGTTTTCATCTATGTTTTACTCCATAATCACAGTAAATGACCATTATTAACAATACATGAACACTGTCAGGTTTGCAAAAACGACTAAGAGTTGATGATTACAATACTTAATATTCTGCAACTGATGTTTTCCTTTTACTCTATCATAGGCAACAAACATGGCTTCATCCACAACTTAAGTCCACTGAAACGATCACGTGGAAAAGGTGTTCACTGGTTTGACTTTCATTTGCAAACATCACCCACAAAGGTACAAAGAGTCGTAGCATTTAATGCTCCAGCACATCAACAGATCCAACACTTTCAAGACACAAAGACCCCAGTGTTTCTTAAAAACCTCATCATCAAACAAGATCAAAGTGATTGGATTTTCAATCAACAGTCAAATGTGTCAGTGGCCCCAAACAGTGACATCACCTTCAACTATAAAGAACAGCTACAACCGATACCATCTACAAACCAGTTGCCAAGTGTAGACATCTCCGTATCGCAACTCGATACTATGACACCTAACCAAAAGGTCAATGTTACAGGAACACTCTCCTTCGGTCAAAAAAAACCCAAGAAAGTTTTGGTAAAGTCAACAAAAGAAGTATCTTTTGTTAAGGAAGATTGCATTTTAGAAGATTCAACAGGGCACACTTCTATTCATATCTGGAGTCCACCAATAACTCAACTGAAGAACACCTATTCTTATCGCCTGAACAATTTGACAGTGAAAAACTTTCAAGGCAACATCTTCCTGTCTACTTCCCCATTCACCACTTACACTCAACAGGAGAACACCCTGTCCTCTTTGAAAGGGCCTGCAATTCTAGAAACTCCAGAGAAACAAATCTTTGTTGACAGCTTCAAATTAGTCAGCAAATTATCCATATTTCTGTCTTGCCAAGTTTGCAAAAAGCACATCACTGATGTCTCTCGTACTTCAGTTAAATGCCAAAACTGTTCAACCCACCAAAAGGTTGTTGATTGCAAGAGAGAAGCATCTGCTAAACTATGCGTCACCAACGAAGACGCAGACCTCTGGTGAACTATCTTTACTGACACCTTGAAAAACCTCCTTCAGCAAGTGTCATCAGTGACTTTGCAAAACACCACAGAAGAAGTGGCAGAAACGCTGCTTAGTGCAAGCAACATTCTCATCACTTTCGATCCACAAACAAATGTTGTCTCCAAAATGCAACATGCACTAACCTCACACAACCAAACCTCTGGAAAACTTGAAGCCACTGCTGATAATAGAGCAACTCATGACAATGAAACAACTTTTGGAAATGCAGCAACTCATGACAATGAAACAACTTCTGGAAATGCACCAGCTTATGACAATAAAACAACTTCTGAAAATGCAGCAACTCATGACAATGAAACAACTTCTGGAAATGCAGCAACTCGTGACAATGAAACAGCTTCTCAGTCTGGTAATGGAGTAACTGATGACAATTGGCTTGGTATCACCTATGACAATCAAGCAGCTGATGAAAACTAGCTTGATGCCATTGATGATAACACAGCACCTGATGACAGCTGGCTTGATGCCATAAAATAACAATGCAGCTACTGATGACAGTTGATACAAACACATTCCCTGTTCATGTTTACATGTATTTCACATTTGTTGACGTTTTGATAATCAACGTTGTTTTAAACAATATTTTAGTCTTCAAATTATTGAAGTGTTGTATTGCCATTCATGTCTCAAGATTTTGTAGCAGTTCTTGACATAATGATATGGCCTTATTAGAGAAAAACAAATTCCGTTTTCCTTATTGCAATATTCTTGGTTTTCACGTGACGTCATCAATTAAAAAATAAGGAATTATCGATCCTCTTGAGATTTTAGTTTAGTTAGCTATTAGAACAACAGAAGACTCTTCCTTTTTACAAATTTTCAGTTTGATAGGGTTTTTCGTCTTGTTATAAAGCAACGCTGAATTTCTAAGCTTTTGCGTGACACGATATTAAAATGGTGGCCTAGAATGCTGTCACGTAGGTTAAAAAAGTGACTTATCCGCTGAGATTTTGCAATCTGAGCAGCCCTTCTATTAGAATAAGTACTCATATAGATGTTTATAAGCTCTCAGAAGAACAAGACAGGCTTTTTTTTTGCAAAACTCAATGACGTGCTTTTTGGTAGCTTCCGGCCGCCATATTTGTGTCCCTCAGAGGGACACAAACATGGCGTCTCCATACAAAGCCTTATAAATTTGAGTAAAACATTTCTTCGAATATCTCCCGCACAAAACATCGCACAGACCTGAATCTTTGCCAGACTGTTTGAGTTTTCATCTTCTTTTATCTCTTCGATCGTTGACTTAAGTTGTTGAATGGTTTTGATGATGATGTGACAGTGAAAACCGGCAATTACTTCACCCAGTTATGATGCCATTTCGAAACACCATACACACACTCGTTCCTTCTTGTAGATTACCCGCAGAGCAAATAGGAACCTGGAAAGGACACCCTGTACCCACAGTAATTTTCCGCCCACCCTCTTTTCCACTACAAACGCAGCCAGGGTTTCTTCAACACTTTCTACAATGATTTCTCTCGCTAATCTAACTCGCTATTCGTGGGCCTTCTCTCTACCTTCACAATTCATTCCAATGCTACGCTAATTGCCCAAAGCATCCCACGGAATCGCCTTCAGGCGTCTTGTTATTTAATAATTTACCAGTATTGAACACAATTCCACTGAATCAGGTTATTTCAGACTGTTTAAAGTAGCTAATCTGAATAAAAATTTAATGCAAAGTAGAATTGAAATAAAGCTTTAAGAAAAAAATCTATTAAACTTGAATGCTTTAAAGCCTGAATATTCCATTTAAATGTACATTTAAGTTCAATTCATTTCAAGAACTAGAGGCTAAAAAAGCTAAAAGAGAGAAGGATAATGCTGTCAAAGAAAATAAAAAAAAATCAATGCTGAATTCACAGAAGTATTCAACAAGGTAATTCATTCTAACATCATTTGCAGGCCACCTCTACCTAGCGAGGCATCCCTTGGCAAAGCTTTCAAAGCCTTTAATCACACATACTGTGATTTCAGTTGAGTAGGGCAGTTGGCAATGTTTAGTGACGTTTTAAGTAACCATGTTCCAATGGTAACTTTTTGGGCTTTAACGTCAGTCAGTGATAAAGCAACTGCTGATTGGATGGATTGCCCAATGACGTCAAAGCCCAAAAAGTTACCGTTATAAAGGAGCAAGTTGCACTGGACAACGTGGTACCTTAAAATAAAGATCAAAACGTTAATGTCACCAAACTTCCCTTGTGCCTTACTCAACTCAAAATTGTAGTTAATAATGATGGTTTTTGTTTTTGTTTTACCTGTTCTCCTTATGATTCTTATACCAATAGCTGCAGATTGGCAGGATTTTATTAAATATCAATGCATGTCGTATTTGGTGATCATTTCCTTTATTCTCATCACCTGAATGTAAAACCAAAAAGTGGTATTGTAAGGTGAAATTTGATGCTGGTCAGTGAGGCTGAATGGGTTAGAATGGTTGCAGAACATACAAATGCAACTTAAAAATATACATGAAAAATGATTGAGAAAAGAGACCTAAAATTTTAATGTTTCTCAAACCACTGTCACTTCACCAGTTATTAAATCTTTTGCACACTAGCAGATTGAGGATACATCTGCAATTATTGATCTTGATGATGCAGAAGCAGACATCCAATTATTGGAAAGGGAAAAAAAATTCAGGTAATACTAGACAAGCTTAATCATCCACTTTACCACCAATAGTTTGATGTAATAGTAAGTCAGAAAGTCTAATTTTCAAACACTGAACTGATATCATTACAATTGCACTGGAATTTGAATAAAAGAACTGTAATGGGCAAAAACAATTTGAATCAGGTTGCTACATGTAATATGGCAGGCATTGGTGAAAGAAGGAAATGAAGCAAAAACTACTATATTAGACTAACTGTATTTTAAGTTAGTAGCTAGTATAATCAATTATAGATACCTTTGAGATTTAACGATTCAATAATTTAAATATTATGTTTTAACTAGACATTTTGATAGTATTTATTTACCCGTAACTGTGACAACAGTTACTGATGAAATACTTATATCATGTGTATGCTATCCATTTTTTTTTTATCAGACTAGTTTTCTTTCAAGAGCAAGTTCTGGTAAGCATCCAGTTAATAATGAACTCATATGATTGCCTGTAATTGAGATAAACCTTATTTTCCAGATTTATTTAAGGCTGTTATTATTGTACTAAATATTTAAAACCAACAATACTGTTATGTATAGTGTTAGTAATGTTTGAATCTACTAGCATTCTGTCACAGATGCTGTTCTTTTTAATTGGCTACACTACTCACTACCTTTCTGTTTTAGTGGTAAAGGCATTGTTACACTGTACAATGTTATGTGCAACATGACTCACAACCTGTCTCGCAATGCCATTGTGAGACAAGTGGCATGAAACATTGCAAAGTGTAACATACCCTGCAAAGGTCAAAACTGCTGTGAGACAACTTGCAGATACCATTGCAGAGAGTTAAGAACTCAATCCTACTTTCTCAATGGTTTCTCTCTCCCTCTCACGATGTCCGATTCTCCTCACTGCCCCAAAATGTTCTTCTACAGGCTATCACACATGAGGTTACAACAACCTTAAACAAGTCTTTGATGCACAAGATAACCAAATTACCCTTTATTCTACATGACTTGCTATCATATGTTCATGTTTCAACAAATCTTTTAACACAGGAAATGATGAAAGACATAAAGACAGAAATAAAAAAATTATCGTTCGAAGTTGAGTCAGTAAAGGGAACATTAAAAAAGCTGGGAAAGGACATGACCAAACTGAAACGAAGATCTACTAATACCTCCTCAAGTCAAGCAGTCAGTCAGAGTATTGAAAACATTGTGCCAGCTGCAGTAATGCAACACGTAAGACTTACAATTTTTAATGGCTTCAATGTTTAAAGGGGAACTCAAGCGTAATTTTAAGAAAAATGAAGGTCAATATCTAAGTAAAAAGAAATATTTTGGCAGGTGTACTTGACTATATATATGTTGATAAGTAATTTTGCGAAAAAAATTAAGTCAAAGTTGGCTGAAATCGTTATCGAAGGCCGCCATCTTGATTTTGATCACGGTAGCTCAAACCGTCAGCGGTTATTCATGTGACGGCATATCGTGAAGCGCCATTTTCAAGCGGGAAGGGTTCTTTGTCAGATCTCATAAATATTTACACGGTGAATCTATTAGTTTCGTATATTGTTGGTGTGGAATAATTATGCCTAATTGCTGCATTCCTGAATGCAATAACTACTGGACGAAAGGTACAAAAGTGACTTTTCATTGTATTCCACGAAAAGATTTGGAATTGCAAAGAGCATGGTTAAAAAGGATCAGGAGAGACAACCTTCCTCCACTTGACTACAGCTACGTGTGTAGCGATCATTTCACTCCCGACAGCTTCGAAAATGATCTTAAAGCCAAGTTAATGCCGAAAACGAAGTTTAAAAGAGGCCTTATACCAGGGTCAGTTCCCTCACTGTTTCCTTTCGGTCCTCAACCGAAGCGACCCAGACCAAGTAGCGAGGCTCGAGCAGAGCAGCGCCGTTTAGAGGAGTTAAGACAGGAGGTGAGTTGAGCTCGCTTAATGGTACAGATATGTAAGATGAAGTCAAAAATTAAAATCTCTATATTTATGGTAGAAGTGTTTGCAAGGCTGTAGGTCTGTGTTTACTTTTTGCTTTCTTGGTGTATGTGGGTTGTAACTATTATATTACGAATTTATGTTTGTCCTGATTTAGGCCGATATATTTTTCTTTTCAAAAGTCGCTTTTCGGGAAAGCAATTTTTCTGTTAACAATTCTTTTGCTATAGTGCTTCTGCCAGTGCTACGTCCCGGGGAGGGAAGAGACCTAGGGAAATAGACTTTTCAGGCTGTCATACGTCTAGCGATTTTGACCATATTTACTCGATGGCCCAATTAATTATTATTATTGGACTGTCACCAAAATGCCACCATATACTTCATTTTTTAAAATTTGTTCTTCACTTCCAATTATACAAATGGCTTGTAATTCAATAAACAGCAATTCAAAAGAGGACCAATTTGTGATATGGTTCATCTTTGTACTTTTTTTCTTAATTTTTCGTCACTCAGAAGGTTTTGCAACAAGTACATTCCCAAGAAAACAATGCCAACAGCAGTGAGGATGCTAACCACTATGAGCAACCATCAACTAGTGACAGTTGAGGGACCCACCCTTGTTAATAACAACCCAACACCAACTGTGGGTGCATGCAACCTTGAACTGCCATCAACAAGTGACAGCTGTGGAGGGCCCACCCTTGTAGGTAATAACCCAACTGAGGAGAAAACCAAAAATGATGTGGGTACTCAGTGTTGTGTGGGAGCCAGGTACCGAATAACTCGATCAGTTTCAACACAAACTGACATTAAAACATTTGCTGAAATAGGAATCCAAGTAAACATTGACCTGAAGATAAGAGTGCAAAAGATATCACCCCAGGCACCTCTGCACAAGTCTCCCCCAAGAAATCTAAAG
Source organism: Pachyseris speciosa (assembly GCA_016490735.1). Lineage (NCBI taxonomy): Eukaryota > Metazoa > Cnidaria > Anthozoa > Scleractinia > Pachyseridae > Pachyseris > Pachyseris speciosa. The sequence goes on from JAEMWC010000494.1 coordinate 241,932, forward strand.
GGAAAATGATAAGCCTACCTGCAAAAGGAAACTTACCTTATACGAGGAAGTTTATCCTTCAGATGAGGAGCCACTGCCTTCTCCTATTGTTGCCATTAATGATGATGATGATGATGATTATGATGATTCAGATGAGGGATCAGTTTCGGGGAACTCCGATGATGAGCAGGAATTGCAACCCCCCACGAAAATCCCCCTGCGAGGAGCCAAAAATTTATTGTCTTTGAGTCCTGTTTAAAGAAACTCCTGAAATTCTGCCCTAAATGTGCTGGTGTTATAACTGAATCAAAGATGACAACATGTGGCAGCATGCTTTCAATAAAGATAAGGTGCATAAATAACCACGATGATTTCTGCTGGACCTCACAGCCGATGATTAAAAACATGGCGGCTGGTAATCTACTAACATCAGCTGCCATTTTGTTTAGTGGAAACACCTTTTCACGTATAGCCCAATTTGCATCCTTTCTTAATTTAATTTTTTTTAGTCATAGCACCTTTTACAACACACAAAGCAAGTTCCTTTTTCCAGTGGTTGATAAAGCCTGGACTGAGGAGAGATCCTCTGTTTTAGAAGCTATTAAAAGGGAAGGTGCAGTGGATTTAATTGGAGATGGAGGTTGTGACAGTCCTGGCCATAGTGCCAAATACTGTACCTACACTGATGACTGATGGAGGTAAAGTTGCCTATTTTAAGTTTAGTACAGGTAACTGAAGTGACATCTTCTAATGCAATGGAGAAAGAAGGCTTTGAGCGCTGCATCACAAGGCTTCAAGCTGAGGATGTCACAATTAGAAGAATTGCCACAGATCACCACACGTCAATTTCCAGTGCCATGAATAAAGAACACAAAGACATCAAACACCAGTTTGATGTGTGGCACTTATCTAAGTGGGTTGTAAAACAACTTACCAAAAAACAAAAGTCAAAGGCTGTGAAAACCTCTTTCCCTGGATACGGTCGGTATCAGATCACCTCTGGTGGTGCTCAGCAACATGTGATGGCAATGCAGATGTCCTTCGGGAAAAGTGGAAGTCGATTCTTCACCATGTCACCAACAAGCACAAGTGGACTGGCTACAATCACTTTCACGAGTGCTGTCATCCAAGGCTGGCACCGGCTGCAGCTCGAAAGAAGAAATGGTTGAAGCCTGACACCCCTTCGTACATTGCTCTTGAAGAAGTGGTGTTGAATAAAAAGCTTCTGAAGGATATTGAGAAGCTCACAGAGTTCTGCCACACAGGAGGTTGAGGTGTACCATTCAGAACAGCTGAAATACTGCCCCAAGCGTGAGCACTTTTCCCACAAAGGCATGGTAGCACGCACACAACTCCCAGCCCTGGACCACAATGCTAATGCTGGACGGAAGCAGGCAGTGGTGCAATCTGGGATACACTGTGGTGAAGCCAGATACAAAGTCAGCTTTCCCAAGACTCAAAAACAATGGGTGGTCAAGCCCATTAAGGAGAAGAAATCCTATGCCCATGTTGACAGTTTAATGGCTGATGTTGTAAAGGCTTGCCACAGAGGAGTAGTGGATCATGAGCCAGAGGCAGTAAATCTCCCAAAGAACATTTCAGGCACTGTAGTGCCTAGCAAACAAGATCTTGTTGAGGCACATCGGTCTAGGTTTAACCGATAACAACATACACAAAGTAAGGGTAAAGTGACTGCTGGTTATTCAGCTTGAAAAGGTAATCCAGGATTTTAAGTTCCATGAGAATTCATTTTCTCTTATTCTAGGGAAAATAATACTTGAAAAATCTACTTTTAGATGCAAAAAGGGAATTGAAGGCTTAAAACCTCTTGGAGAAGTCTTCACTGATTGGCTATTTTACCTTTATCCAAGGTTGATATTAATCCTGGATCACCTGATCATGCTTTGAACTGTTTTTTAACAACTTGGTTAAGAGCATTTTGTACAAAGAAAGCTTTTACTCCTTGGGTGGTCAATAAATGATCTTGTGCAGTCATTCACTGCTTACATTAAAATGATAGATGACATTTGAGGCTCTTACCCTCTTGCAGGCTCTTAATTTATGTTGCTTACAGTCCACTGGATTCACAGAGGGGAAAACCATTACCAGATGCAATAAGGAGAGTTCAAAAGTATTGTTTTTTGTTCATATTGTCAATAAAATCATTTCGTAGAGGGGACCTTTATATGTTGTGGGAGTAAAAGGCTTGACCTGTAATTAACACATATATATTTTTGTGGGCCTAGATCAGCTGCCCAAATTGAGATAGCTTGTGCTATTGACTTCTGGTAAATGAAAAAGCACTTAACTTTTGCACATTCTGACAGAGACAAAGACTAGTCAAGTTTCTATTTTGCTTATAATAATTATCAAATAGATGTGTTTAATAGAAAAAGCCATCTTTGTATTGTTTGTGACTGGGTATGGATATTCACTATGCCACCTTCAGGTTAATTTTCCACCACTTGACAAACAACTTTGCAGAAATTCTCTTAATGATTACTCATCACAAAAATGAAATCCTTCAAAAAGAAAGTCCTCCTCCAGCCCTGGAGGGAGAAAGTAGGCCCGAATACATCAAACTGCACAAGAGGGCAATGGCACCCTAATTTCCTTGCCAATAATTCCCCAGCACCAGTGTACAAGTTGGCAGTATGCAATATGTCTGTTAAGTTTGTGTTCTGGACCATCATAGGACTGGTAATATTGTTGCTTATATTGATACTAGGCTGCCTGTAACACCCATCTATTAAGACATACGGCTTGAAAACCTGGATGCTCAGTGATGCAAGGCGGTGGTTGCTCACATTCACCTACTTCTACTGCCTCTAAATTCTTTGCCACAATCTGTGGAAACTCTAAGCAACACTGGAATTCGGCTGAAGTTGGCAGTCGCTGACAATTTTCACATGTGCACCTATTGCAAGTAAACATTAATTTTGCCGCATTTCATGAGGTAATCAAAATACTACGCTGTAAAAAATAATTGTATAAAGGCGAGTATCTGTTTGTTTGGTCTTGGTTGATCTACATTTATCCAGGGAAATATTTATTGCCGTTTGTTTGATGATACCATAGAGAAGCAAGGGGCAAAACAAAATTTGAAATGCCAGTATGTTGTATCTTTCACAAATAAACACAACCATATGCACCTCCGGTTTACAATATTCTTTTATTGCCAAATACCTCCCATTATAATTAAGCTAAAATACGGGAACTGCCTTTGCCCATTAATATCACACGACTTCGAGTATTCCATATCATGTTCGTAGCTCTTACCAGTCTAAATTTGTAGTACGGGCTTCATCGTCTTCTTCTGGTGGATGTACGATGTCTTCCACTTCCACCTCATCACCCGACGAAAACTCCGGTTCGAACTGGTAGGGCCTGATTGAGCTTATATTTATAGGATCATTGTCCCCACTTTTGTCGCCGCTAGAAAGACTTAGTTCACTAGAAATTGAGGCAGAATCTTCCTCGTGAACAGAAGACATCATATGATGGTACTATTCCAAAATGAAAGTTAAATATTGGTCCAATCTCTTCTGATCTGTAGCAAAAAAAACAGTGGGCCGCGACGCTTTTCACTGCTGCAATCATGATATGATGTCACATCGCAAATCCGCTGACAGTTTCAGCTCCTGCGGTACGAGGCCAACATGGCGGACTGGGTCTGAAGTTTTGACGTGATTTTTTCCTAAAAATCGTTTTCGTGAGCACCTTTCATGCTTGGAGAAGTACTTAAAACTATTGAAAGATTATTTAAATTTTCATTGAAATTAGGCTTTAGTTCCCCTTTAAAGGGAATGGGTATTCATGCAGCAGTCCAGCCAGTGGTATTAACAATGAAGGAGATATTACATGTATTTGTACATGACATTAATGTATCACTCAATTCCAAAAGTGCCCATCCCCTCCCCGGCAAACACCCTGGCATTTGACTTTTCTGAAAAATTTTGATCAAATGCCCTGCTGTGTTCCAGTTTAGACGGTCAAATGCCCCACTGTCAGGGCCTCAAGAAGGGAAAATCAAGTGTAATCTATAGCAAATCACTCGTTGCATGAAGCATTTTCAGGCACGCCCCCCACTCATAATGAATATTTTATTCTAAAATCGCTACCTTTCTCAAACCAAATCCGAAAAATTGTGCACTAAAACTCTTTTCTGATCTCTTTTGTTCGCACTCCGAACTTTGAATAAAGGCATATCAACTGTATATTTAGTAAACGACGGAAAACATACGCGGAAATGATTGTGAGATGAAGGGAGCAAAGCAGCTCCTGTGGTGAATGAATGAATATTTGCACGAAAAAGATGTGCGAAACCCTTTAGCTGGTGACCGCCGACCAATATTTAGCCGAAAGTCGAATGCCCCACCATGCGGGACAAATTTCAGATCAAATACCCTGGGTATGCCCCAGGGGGGGAGGGATGGGTGGTTTTGGAATTGACTGATACATACAGTGTAATGATAATTATGCAAAATTATTATCCAAAGTAGTCTTTGGATAGCAATTAACTAGAACTCTGATAGCTAAAAAGTAGTGATTGGATAGCAATTAACTAGATGTCTGATAGCTAGCAAGTAGTGTTTGGATAGCAATTAACTAGATGTCTGATAGCTAATTAGTAGTGATTGGATAGAAATTAACTAGACGTCTGATAACTAAGAAGACATCATGGCACTTTGAAGCACCACAGTAATTAGGAGAAAAAAATTGCATTTGTCATGCCATATGAAAGGTTTTATTTTGTCTTCCAAAATACAGTAAACACCCGCATATAAGAACAAATGGATTAAGAACACAAGGCTGAAATTTGGCCAATAAAGCCCCATTTTTATAAGAACAAGATCAGCCTGAAAATTGTAACAAGTTCTTATAAAATGGAAAAAGTGTCATAATTACAAATCACGTAAGTTTATATTTGCTGTCAGATAACTACATAACTCTATCAGCTGTCAAGCTGTCTTGTTTTGGTATTGAGTACTTTTTTTCTACAAAAATTATCTAGTTTATTTTCCTAAAATATGCTAATTATACCTCAAGCAACATGTTTTGGATAGTATTACTAAATAAAATTTAAGAACATTTTAAGAACATTTTGAGGCTGATTTGTCACTAAGCACCCGATAAATAAGAACTCAATCAGCCTGACTCCCGAAATCGTGTGTTCTTATATGCAGGTGTTTACTGTATGACTTTTAAAAATTACAAGCTTGGTGAATCACATATTTAAAGCTCGACACATCAGATTTGTTAATTAAACATGGATGCATATAATGATAACTCAGATAGAAAAATAATTATATTTTTAATCAGGACTCAGCTGCAGTTTGTGCTAATTCCTTTAACTTTGCTTTCTCCCTCTCTTGCCTTTTTTTTTCCTTTGCTCTGAAATGAGGAAAATGATTAACTTAATATTTTTCAGTGATAAAATATTTTATAATTAATATACATGTAGCATGCAGTGTGCCTTGATTTTTGTAATTTAAAGAATATATGCTGCTTACATGTAGGATCTGTACACGGTACATTAGCCAATTACTAGTAGATTATTACAGTCACCTGGGCCTTATCATAATACTAATATTTAGCAGATTTAGCAAAGACAATGCAACGTCAAATGTCAGAATGCAAAAGCCCAATTGGAAAGGACTGAATGCTACTTCCTGTGCTCATTTTGCCATTGGTCAAGTCAGTTTTTTCAAATCATGCAATGAAATGTTTGCTCCAAGTTTTACGTACACAATATCAGGTTATGTTAAATGGGGACTGTCATGCAGTTTGCAGCTGATCAACCCCTTTGTTGCCTAGTATGCGACCACAAAAATAACAAGATAATTAAACCTAACATTTTCACTGATTCAAGGAAAACATCCTTGGACAAGCAAAAGTTTGGGAAGGTATATATTGGGTTTTAAAGAGAGAGAAGCCGTTGAAACAGATCAACAAAATCGCTTCAAATCGACCCAGAAACCAGATACAGTGTAGGGCACAAACGAAACTACAAAGGAGCTAGTTCAGGCGAGAAAAACTAAAAAAAAAATTAAAATGAAAAATAAGTCCTAATTTTGCCTTCAAATTCGATACTTTTTCCCCATACAAACCCTTGTAATTTTGCTATTTCGCAAAGGTCGTATTACGTGACGCTCGCCTCTGTTTATGACACAAAGGTCACGAAAGCTGACGCTACCTGTTATTAGCCATGAAAATTTTACTCAGAAAGGCGCCTTCTGCAAGTGTTTCTCAATAGTTAAAAGCCCACCAAACTTTGAATTTAAAAGCTTAAATGTTGGGCTTCCTTTCGGAATACTTCGGTTGAAGGAAATTAATAACCACATCGCTTAAAAGTCCATTATCACCCTTCAACAACGAGCCTTGAATCTCACTTTTGACTGCGAAGTTACCGCTACCGACTATTGCCACGCTGACTCTTTTGACTTCCCAAAATAATACAAGGAAAAGGAAGAAGAATAAACAGAGAACATATTTACGGCCATAAATTTGGAGATTTGTTCACGATGCGATAAAACAAGGTCATAGAAGTCTGAGTAATTTCGTGTCGCGTGAATTAACGGTCGCGGCCCCCGGCGAACGAGGTAATACAAATGTGTTGACTGGTCGGATACTGAGCAACATACTGTACCGATTCAAAGGCTTCATGACCGTGCATTCAGTTTCTACTGTGTAATTTACAAGTCACCGCCTCTTATATTTTAAGAAATTATCCTGTTTTCAAGGACAGAGTTTGCACTTACCACCAAAAATGGCTTGCCTGCTTCTAATCGTACCAGCTGATACATCCATGGTGATGCCTTCATTTAGTTGCCATTTCGTTTACTACGCTGATGCTGTCTAATTCATTCTTCCACTGAACCACTAGAAGAAACATCTTCGTGAAAGAAAAAATAAAATCGTTCGCATTATCGACCAACCGAAAACACAATTCAAAGATGGGCGCCAACAGAGAATGAATAGAAGTAAGCACGAGGATAGTCACGTGAAAATCCACACGCTATCATTGGCTGTTGCTGTGTAAAATCCGCTGGTTTGCTAGATTGCGGTACACAGAAATACGCACAAAACATGGCCGCTTTCGGTTCGTCCGATAATGTTTCTCAAGTCATATTTGCCTCTTTTCCACTTATTTTTTCCAATCTTGGGGATATATGAATCAAACTACTGGCGGAGGTTTTGACGAAAACAAACTTTATGAAGAGATTCGTCTTCAGCTGAGGATAAAAACATGCTTTAGATGATCCATTTGTCCTCGAACGTTGTCGAGGAAACAACGAGTGATTGAGTCAAATATCACGGAGTAGGTGAGAAAAATCCGTCACTTAACTCTCGCTTTTACGTTCATTTCATTTCAAAGGATATTGAGCAATTCTTCTCATTTACGTGAGTCTGAAATTGCTATACTTAGCAAGAAAGGAACCTGGGAAAAACTGTGGATGTTTTTTCGAGGTCAGTAGTAATGGAAGCGCATTGTGTGCAAAATGCAAGCGTGTTACGGCTCGAAATAATGTCACACTGATGTACGGCTTCATTAGGACATATGTTAAAGTTGCAGAAGGTTACAAGGAGAGATGTGCAAGAGAGAATCGGCAGTGCAGTGAAAATGATATGTCAGCTACTGGCAATTATCCAGATTCTGGATAAGCACCCTGAACAGCCTTGTATATATTAATCATGTTTTAAAGCACATTTGTTCGAGTGAAACCTGCATGGCAATCAATACCATACAAGAGAAATGTGTCTGTGTAGATGTTTCTTCAGGAACTTGGGTTTGCCATCTCCCTAATAGCGATGAAAGGGACTGAGTTTTTGTGGCTTGACTCATCAAGAAGAAGTTGTATGATATAATTTTGTAGTAGGAATACCCCATAACATAAGTTTTCAGATAGGCCATAAGTGACAACCCTAGGATCAGGAAAGTTAGTTATGCATTCACTGCATGAAGAAATATTGGACCATGACACTGTAGTTAATTGCAATAGCTGTGAAGTGTTTCATACTGGATTTTATGAGGAATTTGCATTTTTTTTTTCTTTTCAATCTGACACAATGTAAATTCATTTCCAGCAACCTACTTGCTTTTTGGCATCTGCACGTGCCAGGTTTTTGGTATATTAGAACTAAATGTACACTAGCTGTAGCAGTTTTAAATAATTATATAGCTACAGTGTATGTAACTGAAATTACCAGTTATTATACAAGATTGATACTATACAAATATTTCACTTTCTTTGACAAAGTTATAACTTTTGAATAGGTTATCAACGTGCTATATACAATGAAAAGTTTTAATCAGCTAGCTAGCTCTTCCATTATTATCACTGTCTTTGACAAAGATGGCTTTTGGGTGGGTTATCAAAGTGGTAGGCGAATGTTGGATAGTTTGGATAGGCTATATCATTTCACTATCTATGACAAAGATAGCTTTTGCGAATTGCCAGGTGAATGTTGGATCGTTTTCAGATAGGCTATCTTTTTACTATTTGTGAGAAAGATAGCTTTTGGGTAGGTTATAAAAGTGCTAGGCGTATGTTGGATAGTTTTTGGATAGGCTATCTTTTCACTATCTGACTAAGATAGCTTTTGGGTAGGTTATCAAAGTGCTAGGCGAATGTTGGATAGTTTTCAGATAGGCTATCTTTTTACTATTTGTGACAAAGATAGCTTTTGGATAGGTTATCAAAGTGTTGGGTGAATGTTGGATAGTTTTCAGATAGGCTATCTTTTCACTATCTACATGTATAATAAAGATAGCTTTTGGGTAGGTTATCAAAGTGTTGGGCGAATGTTGGATAGCTTTCAGATAGACTATCTTTTTACTATCTACGGTAAAGATAGGTTTCAGATAGGATAGAGTTTTGGGGTGCAATAGTAAGATAGTCTTCAGATAAGCAATGAAAACGTAAAGCTTGTGGGATGTGGCTGGAGTGACAAGGATGCCATGCTGATGAGGCCTAACAAGGCCGAAACAGCTGTCCATGGCTGCTAATGCTTGGGCTCAATCTTTGCTTTGGTAGATTTAAGGGCTAATGCCCGCTACCTTGTGGCCTTAGTGCCTTTTTAGTGGCTTCAGTATCTTAGTCTTCAGATAGCCTAGTTCAAACTACACGGTAGACAAGTTAGTGGATAGATAGGCTATCTTTTGACTATCTGCATCGGAAGCTAGGTTTTAGATAGTCTATCTACTTGCTAACTGTCTGATAGATAGATATCAGTTAGCTTTAAGCTAGGTAAAAGATAACTATCCACTATCTAGAAAACCCCTCAGATAGCAAAAAATTAGTGATTTTCATCAGTCAACTAGGAATAAGATAGTGGCAACTAGCATCAAGTTAGTAATAAACTAGTAATAAGATATGATCATTTTTGTGAGGGAAAATTAATTAATTCACTATTGGATAAAGACCTGTGAATTTCCTGTGAAAAACCTGTGAATTAACCTGTTAAAAAACATGTGAAATAAGAATTTTCACATGATTTTTCATAGGTTTTTCACAGGTTGAGAAAATTTCAGAACCTGTGAACATGGCACTTTTCACAGGGTCTGAACGTGTGAAAAAACCTGTGAAGAAACCTGTGAATTTCAGAAGGAAAATTTCTAAAAGGAAAATTTCTAAAAGAAAAGCCAATGACATAAAACCAGCTGTCAAGAAAAGGAAATGCCTGACTGCTGAGGTACGACTCCAAGTAGTGTAAATAATGAAATATACTTAACACTGAATCTTAATGCAGAACATTATGTTTTTATTTAATAATTTACCAGTATTGAACACAATTCCACTGTATCAGACTGTTTAAAGTAGCTAATCTGAAAAAAAATTTTATTAATGCAAAGTAGAATTGAAATAAAGCTTTAAGAAAAAGATCTATTAAACTTGAATGCTTTAAAGCCTGAATATTCCATTTAAATGTACATTTAAGTTCAATTCATTTCAGGAACTAGAGGCTAAAAAAGCTAAAAGAGAGAAGGATAATGCTGTCAAAGAAAAAAAAAAATCAATGCTGAATTCACAGAAGAAGTATTCAACAAGGTAATTCATTCTAACATCATTTGCAGCCCACCTCTACCTAGCGAGGCATCCCTTGGCAAAGCTTTCAAAGCCTTTAATCACACATGCTGTGATTTCAGTTGAGTAGGGCAGTTGGCAATGTTTAGTGACATTTTAAGTAACCATGTTCCAATGGTAACTTTTTGGGCTTTGACGTCAGTCAGTGATAAAGCAGCTGCTGATTGGATGGATCGCCCAATGACGTCAAAGCCCAAAAAGTTACCGTTATAAAGGAGCAAGTTGCACTGGACAACGTGGTACCTTAAAATAAAGATCAAAATGTCACCAAACTTCCCTTGTGCCTTACTCAACTCAAAATTGTAGTTAATAATGATGGTTTTTGTTTTAAACAAGAAACATGTAATAAGAAAAGGTACAGCTTAACCTTTGAAGCCCTAATATCAACATGCATATTCTCATACCTGTTCTCCTTATGATTCTTATACCAATAGCTGCAGATTGGCAGGATTTTATTAAATATCAATGCATGCCATATTTGGTGATCATTTCCTTTATTCTCATCACCTGAATTTAAAACCAAAAAGTGGTATTGTAAGGTGAAATTTGATGCTGGTCATTGAGGCTGAATGGGTTAGAATGGTTGCAGAACATACAAATGCAACTTAAAAATATACATGAAAAGTGATTGAGAAAAAGAGACCTAAAATTTTAATGTTTCTCAAACCACTGTCACTTCACCAGTCATTAAATCTTTTGCACACTAGCAGATTGAGGATACATCTGCAATTATTGATCTTGATGATGCAGAAGCAGACATCCAATTATTGGAAGGGAAACAAAAATTCAGGTAATACTAAACAAGCTTAATCATCCACTTTACCACCAATAGTTTGATGTAATAGTAAGTCAGAAAGTCTAATTTTCAAACAGTGAACTGATATCATTACAATTGCACTGGAATTTGAGTAAAAGAACTCAGTAATGGGCAAAAACAATTTGAATCAGGTTGCTACATGTAATATGGCAGGCATTGGTGAAAGAAGGAACTGAAGCAAAAACTACTATATTAGACTAACTGTATGTTAAGTTAGTTAAGCTAGTATAATCAATTATAGATACCTTTGAGATTTAACGATTCAATAATTTAAATATTACGTTTTAACTAGACATTTTGATAGTACTTATTTACCGGTAACTGTGGGTAACTGTGACAACAGTTACTGATGAAATACTTATATTATGTGTATGCTATCCATTTTTTATCAGACTACAGTTTCCTTTCAAGAACAAGTTCTGGTAAGCATCCAGTTAATAATGAACTCATATGGTTGCCTGTAATTGAGATAAACCTTATTTTCCAGATTTATTTAAGGCTGTTATTATTGTACTAAATATTTAAAACCAACAATACTGTTATGTATAGTATTAGTAATGTTTGAATCTACTAGCAGTCTGTCACAGATGCTGTTCTCTTTAATTGGGTACACTACTCACTACCTTTCTGTTTTAGTGGTAAAGGCATTGTTACACTGTACAATGTTATGTGCAACATGACTCACAACCTGTTTCACAATGCCACTGTGAGATAAGTGGCATGAAACATTGCACAGTGTAACATACCCTGCAAAGGTCAAAACTGCTGTGAGACAACTTGCAGATACCATTGCAGAGAGTTAAGAACTCAATCCTACTTTCTCAATGGTTTCTCTCTCCCTCTCATGATGTCCGATTCTCCTCACTGCCCCAAAATGTTCTTCTCCAGGCTATCACACATGAGGTTACAACAACCTTAAACAAGTCTTTGATGCATAAGGTAGCCAAATTACCCATTATTCTACATGACTTGCTATCATATGTTCATGTTTCAACAAATCTTTTAACACAGGAAATGATGTTGTTCGAAGTTGAGTCAGTAAAGGGAACATTGAAAAAGCTGGGAAAGGACATGAGCAAACTGAAACGAAGATCTACCAATACCTCCTCAAGTCAAGCAGTCAGTCAGAGTATTGAAAACATTGTGCCAGCTGCACGTAATGCAACACGTACGTAAGACTTACAATATTATTTTTAATGGCTTAAATGTTTAAAGGCAATGGGTATTCATGCAGCAGTCCAGCCAGTGGTATTAACAATGAAGGAGATATTATTTGTACATGACATTATATGTATCACTCAATTCCAAAAGCACCCATCCCCTCCCCGGGCAAACACCCGGGCATTTGACTTTTTGAAAAATTTTGATCAAATGCCCTGCTGTGTTTCCAGTTTAGACAGTCAAATGCCCACTGTCAGGGCCTCAAGAAGGGAAAATCAAGTGTAATCTATAGCAAATCACTCGTTGCATGAAGCATTTTCAGGCACGCTCCCCACTTATAATGAATATTTTATTCTAAAATCACTACCTTTCTCAAACCAAATCTGAAAAATTGTGCACTAAAACTCTTTTCCGATCTCTTTTGTTGGCACTCCAAACTTTGAATAAAGGCATATCAACTGTATATTTAGTAAACAACGGAAAACCTACGCGGAATCGTGAAGTGAAGGGAGCGAAGCAGCTCCTGTGGTGAATGAATGAATATTGTATTTAACAACTAAACTTCCAAACATAAAGATAGATTCACAATTAATAGAGCAAACTGAAACATGTTGATGCAAAAAGTCAGTACTGCAAATACATGAATACTGAAAATGTTAACCAATTCACTTACCAATATAATTGCTAACTTTGGTTGGCAGATCCAACTCCTAAGCATCATAAAAAACACAGTTGTTTACAGTGTCAATATCTCGGGTTCTTGCAGCTCTAAAAAGCAACAGTGTCACTGGCAATGCTGTAATATTTAAAATTGAAATTACTCTTTCACAATCCAACTTTGCAATTAACTGTATTTCAAGGACTGATCTGAAGGGAGGAGAACCTTAACTGCAAAATGGTCACTACGGACAACTTCTAACCATGATTATTATCTTACTGGTTCTCTAACATGCCTAAGTTTCGTTTTTTGCTGTGCTTGTTCGATTGAAGCTTGCTTTAACTTTTAAGAGCTACAACCATATTTGGAAAGTCACCTTATTAACCTAAACAGTTTACATTTTACCCTTACAAAAACAATGCAAACAGTTAAAAAGCCATCTGATGTAAATCTGTAGGTAAGCAATGATTTTCAGATATTCACTTTATTGAAAATGCTATGTCAAAATTTGTTTTTAATGACGTCATAGCTTTTTACATAACATGAATCTCGGCAAATCCAATCAGATTTTACACCAGAAGGCTTTTTAACTGTTGGCCTCGTTTTTGTTAGGGTAAAATGTACAATGTTTAAGTTTTTATGGTTTTTATGTTCGGGTCACGTGACTTTTCAGATATGGTCTTGACTGTGAAAAGTTAATTAACAGCTTTGGTAGAACAAAAATACCCAAAAACCAAACTTAGGGAAGTCAGGGAGGCAAAGATATGATGGTTAGAATTCGTCCATAGCAACTATTTTGTAGTTAAGGTCCCCCACCCCTTCTCATTAAAATTAATTTATTTAATGACAATGTTTAAAAAGGATATTTCATAATTAATGCATTAATTTAGACGTGTACATGTATGAGCAGTTCAGGGACGTTTGTGTCTAATACTGTACTTCAGGAAAAGGATATGAACGTGAATAAGCTGGACTTTTGTTTTAGTAGAGCCTTTTAAGGTCATATTTGCATTAGGAATTTTTTTTTTATCTCATAGGAGTGGTGTCAGATTTTAATTGAAGGCCCCGTGTCATGTCTGAGAAAAGGGGTATTAAAAAAATAATAATTGCATGCCCTCGAAATATTATAGCTTAAATTTGCTCCACTTTTGCAAACAAGATATCAGTAATTCTAAGAGAGCTGAAATTCAATTATTGGAAGTGGTCCCTTACATTTTCTCAAAAATATCCAGAATTAACTTATTTGGGCAATTGAAATGATTTGATTTGGCCTCTTTGAACAAAAAGAAAAGAAATTAAAAAAGCATAATCTGAAACATGTTGCTATTTATAATTCAGCTTCTGAGTTATATGTTTTGGGCAAAAAATTCAATTCTTCAAGTTTAAGCCAATAATGGAGTGACATTTTCAGAAAAGAAACACAGAACTTATGTTTCTTACTTGATATCAATGGCTTGCATGTGAAAATAGTTGACTCATTTTCTATTCAACTTAAATTCAGTTTGTCTTTTATAGCAGTCACCAAATATCTGAAACCTTTCAGTTAAATGTGACTTTTTGGCTCAAGGGGGACTAACTAACGTCATAAATCTCACAAAAACACGAATTTCCAAAAATCGATATGTGGAGTTATGCACCTTGGCGATCGTTAACCATTGCCACCATTTTCGATATCCAGAAGTGTACACCATTCGAGTTTTCGGCCTTTTTCCGTTCTGGTCACGTGACTTACCAAATAGGATTGTGACTCAAAAATCTTGAAAACCTTTTTGATTGTAAAAACATAGCCAGACAGCTTGCCTGTGCAAGTTAGGGTTTCCAAGATATGAAGGTTGGGAACTTTCCATAGCAACAATGTTAGCTAATTTGGTAGTTAGTCCCCCTTAAATTGTATTTTAAACAGTCAAGTCCAGAGATATTGCAGTTGCGGGACCATCAGAGGAAATTGACAACATCACAGAAGGAACACCAGAAAATTTCACAAGTATGTAACTAAATTAATTTTGTCAAAATTGTTGCAGACAACAAAATGTAATGTGAACATGCAATTTGTCTGCAAGGTTTAATAATATGCTATTTACACCATCACATCAAAGATAACCTACTGTATGTGTACATGTATATGTGATCTAAAAACTGTACTTATTAAATATTAAGTGGTTAACACTTTTTGATTTGTAAGTACCTGTAGATGTACCTGTAGATGTAGATCTTGATCAAACATGCCAATTTCTACTATTTCTAATACAGGATCTCTTCACCATCCTCAGTGGACAGATCAATTTCATGTTTCACAAGTGAAGATAATTAATGTTGCCATTAGGTTCCCGCCAAATGAGCCAATCGCCATCTCTTTCTGACAGTCCTTTTTCCTCTGGATATTTAAACGAGATCTAGATAAAATTAGTATAAATCTACTAGTGTTCTATCACGAATGCTGTTCTCTGATTGGCTACGCTACTCGCTATCTATTCTGTGATAGACAGTGAGTAGTGGTTGTCAACAAAATGGCGTCTGCTTCTTTGCATTTTTGAAGTGTCTGCGAGGAGAATTTGGATAATTTACTTATTTAATTTTGAACAACTAGTAGATTTATACTAAAACAATTAGATTATTCACTCTCGATTTCTATGTGTGATAGCTGATTCAGGCTGCGCCCTCATCAGCTATCACATATGAACCTAGTTAAATGGGAGGCCATGGGTTCAAATCCTGCCGGGGACTCACGCTCATGACAAATGAAAATTTCATCTTTATCATTTTTATATTTCTCATTTTTAGAACTGGACAATAATCAGCTGACGTATATCACTGACAGTATCAGCATGGTGTATTAAACAACATCATTAAGACCAGTAAGGAACAATACACCATGTGCCTCAAGCAGACAGCAGTAATGTTCCTAGAGGATGTGCTAGCTAGTTCTAATGTTGAGGGCAAAAACCAAAAAAAACACATTGGATGAGAAGACAATTGCTGCAATCCTCAGTAAACACATTAAAAGTCATTTAATAATATTGTACATCTCCTTAAAATTATTTTAAACCCACCCAATATTGATCCTCTGCCCTTCAAGTAACCTGAGTTGACATTACAGGTGATGTACATGTATTGACCATTATTTTCACAAACCATGCATTAGTCTGACTTATGAATATGCAAATGCTACATGTAGCTCTGAAAACTGAAGTGCTGGCCCTGAAGACAATATTATTTATAACATACATAAAGTAAAGCACACACTCTGATTGGTCAATTGAACATTTACTATTTGCCCATGGGTGCACGCTGATGAATCAACAGCCTTCCACTTGTGCGCTCACTGATGTGATGCACTGTGGTATGATCAAGGCAGAATATTTTCTCCATTGTGTCTATATGTTATAAAACAAATGGTAAATGGCTCAGCATGCATTATTGAGTTATGGCTGCACTTGGGAGGTTTGCTAAGCACTCAGCACTCGAGAAGCTAGAGTTGCACTTGCCTAATGCCTTTTTTTGTGCTTAGCAACCTCCCGTGTACATTCATAACTCAATAGTGCATTCTAAGCCATTTACCATTTGTCAATGTCTTTTAACTTTCTAAGTCTGTTGCTCGCTTAATCCTTATTTGTTTGGTGTTACTTATCATAAGCCTGAATGTCATTTTACTTTCACAGGGTTTTTTAAGTTTGGTTTTTTAATTTCAACTGGACAGTTTTTGAGCTGAGATGTCCTATAATTACTTGTGTGCGAAAAAAAAAATCGTCATGTTAAGTGCGCTAATCATAAAAATAAAAATTTTCTTGATTGTGATTGGTTTAAAAACTCTTATTTTCCACTAATTCACTTGCCACGTTGTTATCACACAGTTTGTAATCAGACAGTTCAATAAGCCAATCACATTCAAAGTAGTATTTTAAATCAACCAATCACATTCAAAAGAATCACAACCTTTGCCAGTCTTTTAATGCAAAATTTCCCTTCTTTTTATAACTTGGCTATTCTTCTTTTCTTAGAAATTGTAATTTGTATGATTAATTGGTAATATTTAGACTTCGTATTGTCCAATTCAGTCTGTAATCATACTCGTGATAAACAAATCGGAAACTTGCTGTGAGGTTTTCCGATTTTGTTATCACTTGTACGATTACAGACCGAATTGGACTACACTGAGTCCTATTATTATTACTAATACTGTATAAATCTATTCTGAATTCATGTATTCCTCTCATCAAAGCCTTGACAAACTGAAATTTGCTATACTGTCTTTTGTGTACCTTAACAGCAACCGTGTTTACTCGTTTTGAAATAACGGCCGATAAGCAGGCGCGTCAAAGAAAACTCCTGCTAGGTAAGATCAGCCAAAAGTGCCGGGACTCCCGAAAATTATTGGAGAGGATTCAAAAATCCAAGGCAAGGTATAACTCTGAAGCATTTGAGATGCACTTTTGTATGATGGTTTAATTACTTAACTCATTTCTGTCCGTCATTTTGTACGTGTATTTCTGTAATTTTTGAGGGGTTGAGGTCAAGTCGATCTGGTTATTCCATATAAGGGGTTACCATGGAGATTTTGCTGGTCCACAACATCGAAGGCTCTATCTTTCATGTCATGCTTGTCACGCTAGCTGTCGTTTATTTCTAAACGATTACTGCAGCTAAAATTCGTTACTTATTTGATTTATAAGTGTGTTTTTCGAGCGTTTTTCCACCTCACAAGCCCCCTGCCTGGCATCATAAAGTTGGGTTGATGGGTAGAGGCAATCCTTTGAAAGAAAACAAAGGTGAGAAGCAATTTCATACGAAGTGAACTGCTCAAAGTATTTGAGCGAGTGGTGGCAATTCACAGAGTGAAGTTGTGTCTTTAGTCGTTTTGTGAGTGGATTCCGGGACCTGTCATGCCAATTCTGGCAAGTTTTGACCTGTAAATAATGCAATCGGAGCAATATTTTGTCAGCAGGACTGGGTAGCCTGACAAGGTTCTAAGAAATATCTGAAATGGAAATTGGCGGAATGCTATGCAGCTGTTATTGACGAATATCTCAGAATTCCTTTGGGTCACAAATGCGAAAATTACAGACAGTGAGAGGAACGGAAATTAAATAGCGTTATTCACATTGTGCGAAAGAAGTGAGCAGAAAAATGTGGAACAGATTGCAAGATGAGGAGTTGAAGTTTGCTGCCAATGTAGACTTTTAGCCTCAAGAGGATTTTTTGTCTTAAAAACTTCAAGACAAAAGTTGCATCTTTTTGGTGTTGTCCGAGGGCATTCAAAGCCAAATTTTTGGTTTGTAGCAGAGTAAACGGTGGGGGTGGTAAACTCTAAACAACTAAGCATTTGGCTATCACATTGGTTCATTTCAACCACAGTCCGGGATTTGTGAAAGTTGCAGGTTTTCAAAGCATGCGTCCCTGAGGACGCATAAATTACAGAGCCAGACAGAAATGAGTTAACATACCCTAAGACAAACAAGAGTGCAAATGCAACTGGTGCAGGAAACGCAGACGCGCTACCAATTAGCAACCACTATGGCGTCAATAATGGGGCAATATATACGCTTACTTCAACATATTTAAATTAAAGTTCTGCAACAATCAGTGGATGTGTGTCACAATTGTGGATACATTTCTTTGCCTTTTCTCGATAAAAATGCAGGTATTATGGGGAAAATTACGTCTATGATAATTTTCATCCTATGTATTAACTTGAAAGCCCTCCATGACAACTTGGTTTCTGGATGGGACGGCCATTTTGTATAAAACATGGACGAGTTCGTTCAAGTTGCTTACGTTCAATGTTGCAGTTATTAATACATGTTTTTGGGAATGGTTACACATACCTATAATCTACACTGTTTGCAGCTTCTCTGTCGCAACACTTCTTTCCACCATTTTGCCACTGAGTAGTTCTCGTTAACGCGAAGAACATCTGGCGAATTATTTTTGCATGAGTGAAATCTGCTGCTCGCGCCAGCGCAGCACGTGATTACCCAGAACCGCCGACTTGCTGTGTTGCCTGCACGCGCGAAAAACGTGTGTTTGCTACCTTTTGCCTGGGTGCTGCTGCATGTACCGGAGCAGATAGGCACCCGAGCACACTGTGCTACTATTCTGACTTTGGGGTTTTGTGATAGCGACGCAAGCACAAGCGCAAGCATAAGCGGAAGCACAACAAAAAGGAAAAATTTTGAACCTTGCGCTGCGGGTGCTCGCGCTTATGCTTATGCTTGCGTCAAGCCCCTTTACACTGTGAAATAAGCGCTCTTGTGCCGGTGAGGGTAAAAGGAGAAATGAGTTTGCGGAATGGCATGTGGCATGACTTGAGGAATGGCATAATTATGCGGAATGCATTATATGCGGAACGACTCAAGGAAATTATTTCCACTCAAAGAGTTAATTATGCTACATTGAATTTCGATTTGACCGTCCGCCGTACAAGAGTGTCTCATCGGTACATTAATTCAAAATTGTAATTCCAATTTCATCTGCTTGTAAAGCGCATTTGATCATATACACATGGAAAACGCGCTATATAAGTTCCAAATTATTATTATTATTATTATTATTATTATTATTATTATTATTATTATTATTATTATTATTATTAGCATATTGACGACTGGAACAATAGATCACCCATGCAACACCTTGCGCTAAAAGCCGCTATTGTTCTCCTCGCTACTGCGCTACAAAAGCCTGGTCAACGGTCGAAAGCAAAGGAACATCAAGAATGTCTTGAGAAACGGTTAACACTGTGGAGAAATGGCGAGATCGAGTCTCTATTACGCGAAGGGAGAATGATCCAACGGCGCTTATTAAAGTCGAACAAGAATGATCCACCAAATATAGCGCGCATTTTTGCAAAGCTGGTCATGGAGGGCCAGATTAATTCGGCCCTACGATATCTCAGTGAGGATGATAGTGGAGGAGTATTACCGCTGACCGATGATGTTGTCAGGCAACTGAGAGAAAAACACCCGGATGCGCAGAGGGCTAAACTAGGGACACTGTTGTTCGGGCCCGTGGAAGAGATGCCTGACTCAGTGTACCAAGAAATTAATGGAGAGTTTGTGAGAGAAGCGGCATTGAGAACTAAAGGGTCTGGCGGCCCTTCGGGTGTGGACGCCAATGGTTTTAAGAGGATCTTGGCAAGCAAGTCTTTTAAGAGATCAGGTATCAACCTATGTGAGTCTATTGCTACACTCACAAGGAGACTGTGCACAGAATTTGTTGATCCGCTGACCATTGAGCCTATTTTAGCCAGTCGCCTTATTCCGCTTGACAAAGGCAACGGCGAAGTTCGCCCAATCGGCGTGCGCGAAGTGATTAGAAGAATAATAGGCAAATACGTCACTAGAGTTGCAAAACAAGATGTGATCAACGCTAGCGGGTCCATGCAAGTGTGTGCTGGTCAGAAGAGTGGAGGGGAAGCCGCAATACGTGCCATGCGCAATATCTTTGAAGCCGATGAAACTGATGCCGCCTTACTAGTTGACGCCTCAAACGCCTTCAATTCACTAAACAGAGCGGCCGCGCTGAATAACATCAGAGTGCTATGCCCGTTGATCGCCACCTATGTAACCAACATTTATCGAGCTCCTGCGCGCCTATTTGTGGTTGGTGGTAGTGAGCTTAAATCTGCAGAAGGAACTACACAGGGAGACCCCTTAGCTATGTCAATGTATGCAATCAGCTTACAACCGCTAATATCGCTACTTCATAACCGTAGCACCGCAAAGCAATGCTGGTTCGCGGATGATGCTAGTGGAGCAGGGCCCCTAGAAGTGGTAAAGCAATGGTGGGAAGAGTTGAGAGAGGCTGGTCCGCCCCTAGGATATTATCCCAATCCCAAGAAGTGTTGGCTTGTTGTTAAGCCGGAAAAGG
>JAEMWC010000494.1:267500-367500 GCA_016490735.1 Pachyseris speciosa
CAACTGTGAATATGTTCTAATAATGAAACGCGTTTTTTTTCTTTTTGCAGGAGGACGATGCTTGATGCTGGAGTGACGTTTTTTTTTAAGTATGCATCATTGAAAACATGACCGTGGTGACTGTATTTTCTCTTTTTGTGCAAGCAAAAAACTGCAATGTTGAATGAGAAACACTGCATACTGCAGTTCCCCTGTATTGATAACGGAATGAAAACCGTAACTTGGAGTGTAATATATGGCTAGTGTTATTGAAGGGGATATATATTCCAGTGAGAGTTAAGACTGTCACCAACTGTGAATATGTTCTAATAATGAAACGCTTTTTTTTCTTTTTGCAGGAGGATGATGCTTGATGCTGGAGTGACGTTTTTTTTAAAGTATGCATCATTGAAAACATGACCGTGGTGACTGTATTTTCTCTTTTTGTGCAAGCAAAAAACTGCAATGTTGAATGAGAAACACTGCATACTGCAGTTCCCCTGTATTGATAACGGAATGAAAACCGTAACTTGGAGTGTAATATATGGCTAGTGTTATTGAAGGGGATATATATTCCAGTGAGAGTTAAGACTGTCACCAACTGTGAATATGTTCTAATAATGAAACGCTTTTTTTTCTTTTTGCAGGAGGATGATGCTTGATGCTGGAGTGACGTTTTTTTTTAAGTATGCATCATTGAAAACATGACCGTGGTGACTGTATTTTCTCTTTTTGTGCAAGCAAAAAACTGCAATGTTGAATGAGAAACACTGCATACTGCAGTTCCCCTGTATTGATAACGGAATGAAAACCGTAACTTGGAGTGTAATATATGGCTAGTGTTATTGAAGGGGATATATATTCCAGTGAGAGTTAAGACTGTCACCAACTGTGAATATGTTCTAATAATGAAACGCTTTTTTTCTTTTTGCAGGAGGACGATGCTTGATGCTGGAGTGACGTTTTTTTTAAGTATGCATCATTGAAAACATGACCGTGGTGACTGTATTTTCTCTTTTTGTGCAAGCAGAAAACTGCAATGTTGAATGAGAAACACTGCATACTGCAGTTCCCCTGTATTGATAACGGAATGAAAACCGTAGGAGGATGATGCTTGATGCTGGAGTGACGTTTTTTTTAAGTATGCATCATTGAAAACATGACCGTGGTGACTGTATTTTCTCTTTTTGTGCAAGCAAAAAACTGCAATGTTGAATGAGAAACACTGCATACTGCAGTTCCCCTGTATTGATAACGGAATGAAAACCGTAACTTGGAGTGTAATATATGGCTAGTGTTATTGAAGGGGATATATATTCCAGTGAGAGTTAAGACTGTCACCAACTGTGAATATGTTCTAATAATGAAACGCTTTTTTTCTTTTTGCAGGAGGATGATGCTTGATGCTGGAGTGACGTTTTTTTAAGTATGCATCATTGAAAACATGACCGTGGTGACTGTATTTTCTCTTTTTGTGCAAGCAGAAAACTGCAATGTTGAATGAGAAACACTGCATACTGCAGTTCCCCTGTATTGATAACGGAATGAAAACCGTAGGAGGATGATGCTTGATGCTGGAGTGACGTTTTTTTTAAGTATGCATCATTGAAAACATGACCGTGGTGACCGTATTTTCTCTTTTTGTGCAAGCAAAAAACTGCAATGTTGAATGAGAAACACTGCATACTGCAGTTCCCCTGTATTGATAACGGAATGAAAACCGTAACTTGGAGTGTAATATATGGCTAGTGTTATTGAAGGGGATATATATTCCAGTGAGAGTTAAGACTGTCACCAACTGTGAATATGTTTTAATAATAAAGCACTTTATTTTTCTTTTTGCAGGAGAGTGATGCGTGATGCAGGAGTGACGTTTTTTTTACGTATGCATCATTGAAAACATGACCGTGGTGGCTGTACTTTCTCTTTTTGTGAAAGCAAAATAAATGTACATAGTGATTCAGAGTGTCTTTTTCCTCTATCGTGCTCTGCAACTTCAGTGTTTCATGAAGCAATTTCAGTGTCCGTTCTCTTGTTACAGCTATTTTCCCAAACAGTATATATAAGGAGTTAACTCCGCGAGTCGGGGAAAGGAAACTGAACACTTGAAGTTAACTCAAGGTATTTGTGCATAAACTGGTTAATTTTACATCTCTCATTTTTTGTTTATTTACCGTAAGTTACAACATTCTTGTTTTAGGAATCAAGGGATCGGATACGGAAAAATTAACTGTAGCCGGATGCGTAAAGCTAAGGCGAGTTCAATTTTTACGTATCAACATTGTATTGGGGTTATCAAGTAGCAACAACAACAAGGAAATATTACAAAGTTATCCCGCAATAGTAGCATCGACAATTTTTCGTTCTCTCTCCTTCGCTTCAACGGAAAAATACAACAACCCAATGATTCTTTGGCTTAGTTCAAAGGTTCTAAAATTATATTAGAGTGAATTTGAGTGAACCTGAAATAAAAATGCGTACATAAAGGCTTAAGCCGGGAATCTTGACGGTAGTCTTGGGGTCTTAGCGGGAATCGTGGCGGGAATCTTGGCGGGAGTCTTGACAAGAGTCTTAGCGGGAGTCTTGGCGGGAATCTTAACGGGAATCTTGAGGAGAATCTTGGCGGGAATCTCGCCGGGAATATTGCCGGGAATCTTGACGGTAGTCTTGGCGTGAGACTTGGCGGAAGTCTTGGCGGGAATCTTTGCGAAAATCTTGGCGGGAATCTTACCTGGAATCTTGGCGGGAGTCTTGGTCGGAATCTTGAAGGGAATCTTGGCGGGATCTTGGCAGGAATCGGGCCAGGATTCTTGGCTGGAATGGGATATGTTTGCGTGAATCTTTCCAGGTTTTTTGGCCACCCATGGCAGAGGTCTCTTTCCTCCCGCACGCTTAGTACAAGAGAAAAGAGGCCTCTGTTAGCAGGGAAGGCGGGGAATCTCTCCAGGATTCTTGGCTGGAATCTTGCAAGGATTCTTGGCGAGATTCTTGGCTGGAATCTTGGCGGGAGTCTTAGTGGGAATCTTGGCGGGAATCCTTGCGGGAGTCTTGGTGGGAATCTTGGCGGGAATCTTACCGGGAATCTTGGCAAAAATCTTGCCGGGAATCTTGTCGGGAATCTTGGCTGGAATTTTCGCTGGAATCTTGGCGGGAGTCTTGTTGGGAGTCTTGCCGGGAGTATTGCCGGGAATCTTGGTGGGAATCTTACCGGGAATCTCTCCAGGATTCTTAGCTGGAATTTGGCTGGAATCTTGGCGGGAATTTTGCTAGGAATCTTGGCGGGGATCTTGGCGGGAGTCTTGGTGGGAGTCTTGACGGGAATCTTGGCGGGAGTCTTGGCGGGAATCTTCGCGGGAGTCTTATCGGGAGTCTTGGTGGGAGTCTTGACGGGAGTCTTGCCGGGAGTTTTGCCGGGAGTATTGCCGGGAATCTTGGCGGGACTCTCGGTTGGAATCTTGGCGGGATCAATCAATCAATCAACAACTTTTTTTGAGTGTCTAATCTTCTAGCTTGCCCTCAGGCCTACTAATCGGGGACACTACTTAAATTACTTATTAATGATAAATATATATACATAATACTATAGGATGATAAAATTTAACTACTCTGAAACTACTTCAAATATACACAATATTCAATATACTTCGAAAATACACATATGCAATAAAAAAACTATATATACAATTTTATAATATATCGACTGTACTAGTTATAATAATTTCTGTTTATGAATTATGAGTTACACAGGTGGCACCCTGGTCTTTATACAGACCTCTGATATATGCTGTGAGAAATTCAAGTCTTTATCAATAATTACGCCTAGCAGTTTGAATGCATCGGTAAAGTTAATTTTGCATTAATCAATCACTAAATCCATTTGTTGTGTGTCCCTTGCTATAGCCATTGCTTTGTATTTACTATAATTGCCTAGCAGAAAATTTGTCTTGTACCACCTCGATGTCTCTTCCCCATCTTTCTTAATTCTATCTATAGCTATGTGCAGATTCAAATTGGAGCAGTAGATCTGATGGTCATCGGCATAGGCAGACAACTGAGATTTAACGCCAGTGTAGAATAAATCATTTTGATACGCGTTCCACAACAGTGGTCCCAAGGATGACCCTTGCGGGCAGCCTCGTTTGACATCTTTCCAAGCACTTGTGTAGTTGCCAACTCTTGTTCTGTTTTCTCGATCATCAAAATACGATCGCATTAATCTCAAGGCGGGGTTAGACAGTCCATATGCTTTCAAATTCGCCAGCAACAAATTCGGATGTAATGAGTCAAAAGCTTTGCTCATGTCTGTAGTATCACTGATTCATGCCCTTTGTTTGCCGCATGCTTCCAGTCTTCACTAAGGCGTATCAAGGTCGTTTCGCAGCTGAAGTGTTTGCGTTAGGCTGATAAAAAGGTATCAAGAATTGGCTCAAACATTTCACTTAGTTGTCTGCATATTAGCTGCTCAAAGATTTAATCAACCGCAGTTAGCACAGTTACTGGTCTGTAATTGACTTTGTCTAGGGGGTCTTCCTTTTTATAAATCGGGATCCACTCTCCTCTTTTCCACGCACTGGGCCAACGATTTTCCTCAATGGCCTGATTAAATATAGTAGTCAGTGGTGTTGCTAGCAGTTCTGTTGCCATTTTGAGTACTCTTGGAGGTAACATCACACCCTATTGCTTTATGGGGATTAATTTCTCTAAGTGCTGCGAGGACTTCATTCCTATTTAGTCTTCTGAAACTGAATGTATTTGGATCTTGCCTGGCGGTTATATTCGAGACACTTTGATGTTGATAACATAAAGCCTCTGTTAGACCACACACGTCCGTCCCACCAATATGATCAGCTATCGAACAAAAGTAGTTGGTAAATTCTTATGCCACAAGACTCTGGTCCTGATGTGTAACACCTTCGATATTAAGAGAGATTATACTTTTGTCCTTTTTTGGTTTGGCCCTGAGGAACGGGGTAAAGGTGTTATAGAATTTTCTTGGGTTATTGTTCATGTCCTCGCATATGGCATTCCAATAATTCTTAATAGCCTTTCTTCTTAGTCGTGTAGCATTATTGCGCCATTTCATTAACTCCATGTTTTCTTTGGTTTTGCTTTGACTGAATTTCTTGGCATACTTTCTCTTTTTCCGGATGGCTTCCTTCCACTCAACCGTCATGTATGGTACGTCTATCTTCCGTGCTTTTACTCTCTTTCATGGTAGGTGTTTATCCACAATCCTCATTAATTCCGTGTACCAATTATCATATAGCTTATCAATTCCTGTCACATTTTGTTTCAACCATACTGCTTCCTCCAGATCCTTTTTGAATTCTTCCATATCTAGATTTTTAAAACTTCTGCAATTAATAATGGCTGCTGTGCGTTTTTCAACAGTTTCCTTGAGAAAACCATATACCATACAATGATCACTCAAGCCAATATCACTGACTCCAGCATTTTTAAAAATATCCGGTTGGTTTGTCAGGATTACGTCCAAGAGCGTCTGTGATGTATCCGTGATCCGTGTGGGTTCAGTAATTAGGCATGTCAGCTCAAAAACTTCCTCAATGTCTCAGCAGCTTTGCCTCTCTTCCATTTACCTTAAGTTTATCCAAGTTTAAATCTCCCATGATGATAATCGTGGAAAATTGCATGGTGGCCCACATAAGGCATTCATTGAACTCTTTTTCCAATTCTGCATAGTAATCGTTCCCTCTACAATGCGGAGGTCTGTACAATCCCAGAATAATTACATTTGTGTTATTTAGCTCGACCTTTACGGCCAATACCTCTATCAGCTCAAGTGCAAAAGGTACTCTAAG
The DNA here is from genome assembly GCA_016490735.1 of Pachyseris speciosa. Classification (NCBI taxonomy): domain Eukaryota; kingdom Metazoa; phylum Cnidaria; class Anthozoa; order Scleractinia; family Pachyseridae; genus Pachyseris; species Pachyseris speciosa. Next base: position 273,299 of record JAEMWC010000494.1, read on the forward strand.
TTTTTATGAAGGTATTTGCGATGCTATGTAGGTTAAAACTCCTCCACCACCCTTCGCTCTATCCTGGCGATAGATCTTGTGGTTCGGGAGACTGAACTGTGCATTCGTGTAGGAAGAATCGATCTTTGTTTCTGTCAAAACGATGATTCCTGCTTTAAGGAATCTTGCCAGGATTCTTGGCGGGAACTGAAAATCTTGGCGGGAATCTTGGCGGGATTCTTGGCGTGAATCTTGGCGGGAGTCTTGGTGGGAGTCATGGCGGCAATCTTGGCGGGAATCTTGGCGGGAGTCTTAGGGGGAGTCTTGGCGGGAGTCTTGGCGGGAATCTCTCCGGGAATAATTCCGGGATTCTTGGCGGGATACTTGGCGGGAATCTTGGTGGGAGTCTTGGCGGGGGTCTTAGCGGGAATCTTGGCGGGATTCTTGGCGCGAGTCTTGACAAGAGTCTTGGCGGGAGACTTGGTGGGAATCTTGGCGGGAATCTTAACGAGAATCTTGACGGGAATCTTGGCGGGAATCTTGGCGGGAATCTTTGCGGGATTCTTGGTAGGAATCGTGGCGGGAATATTTTTAGGAATCTTGGCGGGAGTCTTGGTGGGAGTCTTGCCAGCGGTCTTTCCGGGAGGCTTCCCCCGCAGTCTTGCCGGAATCTTGGCGGGAATCTTGCAGGGAATCTTGGCTGGAATCTTGCCAGGATTCTTGGCTGGACTCGTGGCGGGATTCTTGGTGGATTCTTAACGTGAATCTAGGCGGGAATCTTGGCGGGAGTCTTAGGAAGAATCTTGGCGGGAATATTGGCGGGAGTCTTGGCGTGAATCTTGGCGGGAGTCTTGGTGGGAGTCTTGGCGGCAATCTGGGCGGCAATCTTGGCGGGAATCTTGGCGGGAGTCTTAGGGGGAGTCTTGGCGGGAGTCTTGGCGGGAATCTCTCCGGGAATAATTCCGGGATTCTTGGCGGGATACTTGGCGGGAATCTTGGTGGGAGTCTTGGCGGGGGTCTTAGCGGGAATCTTGGCGGGATTCTTGGCGCGAGTCTTGACAAGAGTCTTGGCGGGAGACTTGGTGGGAATCTTGGCGGGAATCTTAACGAGAATCTTGACGGGAATCTTGGCGGGAATCTTGGCGGGAATCTTTGCGGGATTCTTGGTAGGAATCGTGGCGGGAATATTTTTAGGAATCTTGGCGGGAGTCTTGGTGGGAGTCTTGCCAGCGGTCTTTCCGGGAGGCTTCCCCGCAGTCTTGCCGGGAATCTTGGCTGGAATCTTGCCAGGATTCTTGGCTGGACTCGTGGCGGGATTCTTGGTGGGATTCTTAACGTGAATCTAGGCGGGAATCTTGGCGGGAGTCTTAGGAAGAATCTTGGCGGGAATATTGGCGGGAGTCTTGGGGAGTCTTGGCGGGAGTCTTCACGGGACTCTTGGCGGGAATCTTGGCAATAGTCTTAACGGAAGTCTTGGCAGGAGTCTCGGCTGGAGTCTTGGCGGGAATCTTGGAGGGAATTTTGGCGGGAACCTTGCCGGGAAACTTACCGGGAATCTTGGCGGGAATCTTGGCGGGACTCTTGGTTGGAATTGGGAGTTTTAGCGGGAGTCTTGGCGGAAATCTTGGCGGGAATGTTGGCGGGAATCTAGGCCGGAATCTTGGCGGGAATCTTGGCGAGATTCCTGGCGGGAATCTTGGTGGGAGTCTTGCCAGGAGTCTTGCCTGGAGTCTTGCCGGGAGTCTTGCCGGGAATGTTGGCGGGAAGCTTGACGGGAATCTTAGCGGGAATCTTTTCGGGAGTCTTGGCGGGAATCTTGGCGGGAATCTTGGCGAAAATGTTGACGGGAATCCCTGCGGAAATCTTTGTGGAAGTCTAGGCGGGAGTCTTGGCGGGAATTTTGCCGGGAATCTTAACGGAAATCTTACCGGGATTCTTGACGGGAGTCTTGGCAGGAGACTTGGGGAGAATCTTGGGGGAATCTTGGCGAGGATCTTGGGAGGAATCTTGGTGGGAATCTCGCCGGGAATGTTGCCGGAAATATTGCCCGGAATCTTCCCGGGAATCTTACCGGGAATCTTACCAAGAATCTTGACGGGAGTCTTGGAGGGAATCTTCGCGGTAATATTCGTGGAATCTTGGCGGGAATCTTGTCGGGAGTCTTGGCGGGAGTCTTGCCGGAAGTCTTGGTGGGAGTCTTGGCGGGAATTTTGCCAGGAATCTTGGCTAGAATCTTGCCAGGATTCTTCTCTGGAATTTTTCCCGGATTCTTGGCTGGAATCTTGCCAGGAATTTTGGATGTAATCTTGGCGGGATTCTTGGCAGGATTCTTGGGGAAGTCCTGGCGGTAGTGTTGACGAGAATCTTGGCGGGAGTCTTGGCGGGAATCTTGGCGAAAGTCTTGGTGGGTGTCTTGGCGGGAGTCTTGCCGGGAGTCTTGCCGGGAATCTTGGCGGGAATTTTGCCGGGAATCTTGGCTAGAATCTTGCCAGGATTCTTCTCTGGAATTTCTCCAGGATTCTTGGCTGGAATCTTGCCAGGATTTTTGGATGTAATCTTGGCGGGATTCTTGGCAGGATTCTTGGGGGAAGTCCTGGTGGTAGTGTTGACGAGAATCTTGGCGGGAGTCTTGGCGGGAATCTTGGCGGAAATTTTGGCGGGAATCTTGGCGGGAATCCTTGCGGGAGTCTTGGCGGGAGACTTTGCGGGAGTGTTGGAGGGAGTCTTGGCGGGAATCTTTCCCGGAATCTTGGCGGGAATCTTACCGGGAAAATCTTAATCTTGGTTGGAATCTTGGTGGGAATGTTGGCGGGATCTTGGCAGGATTCACGCCTAGACTCCCGCCAAGACAAGACTCTTGGCAAGATTCCAGCCAAGAATCCTGGAGAGATTCCAGCCTTTCCTGCTAACAGGGGCCTCTTTTCTCTGGTATTCAGCTTGCGTCAGAAAAGAGACCTCTGCCATGGGTCGCCAAGAATCCTCGCAAGATTCCAGCAAAGATTTTCCATTCCCGCCAAGAATCCTGGGAAGAGTACTGCCAAGATTCCGCCAAGATTCCCGCCAAGATTCCCGGGAAGACTCCTGCTAAGATTTCCGCAAAGATTTTCTATTCCCGCTAAGACTCCTGGCAAGATTCCTGCCGGGAATTTTGCCGGGAATCTTGCCGGAAATCTTGCCGAGAATCTTCCCGCGAATCTTGGCGGGAATCGTGGCGGGAATCTTACCGGGAATCTTACCGGGAATCTCACCGGGAATCTCGGCGGGAATGTTACCGGGAATCTTGGCGGGCTTCTTGGCGGGAATGTTGGCGAGATCTTGGCGCGAATGTTGGCGGGGAATCCTTGCGGGATTCTTGGGGGGTGTCATGGCGGGAGTCTTGGCGGCAATCTCGCCGGGAATCTCGCCCGAAATATTGCCGGTTATCTTGCCGGGAACCTTGGTGGGAATCTTGACGAGAGTCCCTGCGGGAATCTTGGCGGGAGTGTGACGATTTGTTTTTGTTTTTAGCTTTTTATTTCAGTTTTTCGGTTTTAGTATTTCGTATGGTCCTAGTGTTAATTATCTAGTGTTTGTTCAACATTGTAGTGTAGTTCGTAATTAGAGCTGTATTGTAACTTAATCCCTCATTTTAAAAAGCCTGTAAGTTTATTGTTCTTTTAGTGTTAATTTAGTATAGTGCTGCAAATGTAGGAATGTTGTAAGATACCGTGTTTTTCAATAAGTATGCATGTAAAGTGTTAATTGTAAAACATTTATTATTCATATATAAATGTAAGCTAAAAAACGTGGTGAGAGGTAGAAGGTTCCGTCCGGTGCGTGTAACACACGAAGGAAAAGGTTCTGGTTTGTGAAGAAGAAGTTTAGGAAGGAGATTGAGAAGAGTGCTTATTCACTGCTAAAAGTCGTTAGCAGGGGCGAGGCATCTTTCACGGCTAAATTCTCTTGTCGGGTGCCGCCTAAGCCAGAGAGGTGCAGAGGAGAGTCGTAGTAACTCAGCTACAAGCCGTTCAGTCCACACGGCGGGCGAGTGAACTGTGGTGTGTCCTTGGCGTCCGTGGAAAGAAACGAAGACAGCACTGTTAAAGCAGTATGTAGTTAGGAGCGAAAGTGGAGTTTCAAGAAAAAGAAGTTTAAGACGAAGTTACGGGAAAGTTGCGGTTAGTTTATTGTGTTTGGTTGTCGGTGTGGTTGCGAGTCAGGAAAAAGTGGTCAAAGGGAGAAGGACAGGAAAGAAACTGAACTGATGGCTGTAAATATTAGTGTAAAGTAAGTAGGAAAAAAAGTATTATTCGTTTAGTTTAAGTTAAGGATTAGGTAATTATTTAAGTAAGATTAGTATTATACACTCAACTTAGTTTGTAATATTAATTAGTTTTAGGAATAAGAATTATTTACTTCTTAGTAGTAGTATTGTGTGTTTATTTTTCTGTTCAATTAAATATTAGTTGTTTTAATTCATGGTGGTGTGTTGTGGGACTGTGGGAAGGAGTTTGTATGTCACGTTTTGTTTTTCCCTCCTATTGTAGTGTGTCTCAAGGGAAACCGCTGAACTCACGTCACAATTTTGGTGTCAGGAGTGGGATTTTAAAAGTTTCCTTGGGAATGGACATACACTTCAGACACAGTCAGGCAACATATCAGTAATAGTTACTATGGCTGCGAAAGAAAGTGATTACGATTCATGGTCATTAGGGGATCTTAGAACTGAGGCTAGTAAACGACAAATTGCTTTCGTTAGTAAGGATGGGGTAAAAACTCTGGCAAGCAAACTCAGGGTACATGATAGGTTATTATCGGGGGAAGAGGTTGTTGAAGGGCAAGAAATGGCCCCAACTGATCTCAATCTTGAACAACGTCTACGACTGCAAGAGCGTGAGTTAGAAATGCTGGAATTGCGCAGGAAAATTATGCAGGAAGAAAGGGAGGCCGAAAGGAGAAAAGAGAGCATCAAAGACAGATAGAAAGAGAGAGACGCGAGGCCGAAAGAGAGGCTGAGAGAGAGAGATGGAATTACGAAAGACAGAAAGCACGTGAGGAGGAAGAGAGACTAGTCAGGGAGGAGGAAAGACTTAGGGTTCTTAGAAACGAGAAAGAAGAGCTCGCAGAAAGGCAACAGAGTAATAATAGGAAACCTATGTTCATAAAGATTAGAGAAATGAGGGAGAATGAAGACATCGATGATTATTTTAGGATATTTGAAATGACTGCTAGGGCCCAATCGTTACCCAAGGAGGAGTGGGTCGGAAACTTAGTCCCTAAGCTCACCGAGAAGGCCAAATCCATTTACCTAGAAATTCCAGACCCGGCCTCTCAGGACTACGAGGAAAGTAAAGCAATCATCATTAAGGCATACCAACTAACAGCAGATCATTATAGATTTAGATTTCGAACGTCGGAAAAGAAACCAGACGAGGATTTTGTCCAGTGGGGTAATAGAACCCGTAGGTACCTGAATCGTTGGATGGCCGTCGCTGAGGCAACCGGTAATGCAGAAATGATCTTGGAACAGATCATGATAGAGAGACTTGACGCAGTTAGCCCGGAGCTTAGAGCCTGGTTGAAAGAGAAGAAATCAAGAACGGCAGAAGAACTTGGGCATCTCGCAAATTTGTATGTTCAGTCCAGGAAAGGCCCTCTTGTGGAAGGTAAGTATGCTTCGTTTGGAAAAGGTCGGGGATTTAGTTCTCAGAAGCAGCCTCACCCTAAAAGAGAGATTTCCCCTCAGGAACCGAAACGAGAACGAGGATTAGGAGTACAAACGAAACCTGTCCATAATCCCATCAGGATAAATAATAGAACCGAAATTACATGTTACAAATGCGGCAAGCAAGGTCATATGTCGTTTAACTGTGACAGGGGTCGTAGTGGACCGTCGCAAGGGTTTTTGTTATGTATGACGCCCCTGAAATCAGAACCATTGGAAAATCCACCATGTAACGTCCGGGGCAAGATAGAAGGAAAAATTGCAGAAATGGTGGTCGATTCGGGTTGTACAAGAACGCTGGTGCAGAAGAGGTTTGTGGAAAATGGTGCTTTAACCGGCGACAAAATTTCAGTCTTGACCGCAACGAGTGAACGTGTCGTGGTACCCCTGGCCTGGGTTGAAATTGAAAGTCCACAGGGGAAGCATAAAGAATTAGTCGGGGTGTTAGACAGATTGCCTGTTGATTGTCTCCTTGATAGGTCGTCCTTTGGACAAACCCTTTCTTGGGAAAATGTCCTGGAGCAATGGGAACGGAATTTTTCAAGTTTTAACTGTAATAATGCTGAAGCTTTTGTTTTGACACGGCATAAGAAAGCGTTGGAAGATGCCCAGCATAGAGTGGACGCGCTGATTGACCGAGAGAACTCGCTTGCAGTTAAAAACCTTTCAAAAAAAGAGCTCAAGCAAGACGGATTGGAACAGGGGGACTTGCGGATGCTTTTCGGTGACGAGGTGCCGGAAGAAAGTAGTGAAGAGAATTCAGACAGTCACAGAGAAAATGACACAGTTAAGGAAGAGTTCTTCATTAATATTCTGGACAGAAACAGGAACCAACTGACCGAAGACCAGATGTTGGATGTAACGCTTAATAAGGTACGAACTGGGGCGACTGAGAAAGCACCAGAGGAAACTGATGGCTACTTTTTACAGAATGAAGTTCTTATGCATCGCAAATTCTCTGTAAATGAGCATAATGGGACAAGGTATGTTGATCGAATTGTTGTTCCAGAATCCTATAGGAATGAGATCTTAAGGGTTGGCCACACGATTCCTTTGGCAGGTCACATGGGTAACGCAAAAACCTTAGACCGTGTTGCCGCTCATTTTTTCTGGCCAGGTCTATCATTTGACGTGCGGAAATATTGTGCAACATGCCCTCAATGCCAGATTGTAGCTAGAAAGTTGAAATCCAATAGGGCGCCTTTGAAGCCGGTGGAGGTCGTAACAGAACCCTTTAGGAAGATTGCAATTGTTGGTGAATTACCTAAAACTACATCTGGTAATAGGTACATCTTAACTATCGTAGATTACGCCATTTTTTTGTAGATTACGAATTTTTTGGTGATTTTTGGGCATATTTGGGAAGAGATAATTTTTCTAGAAGGATTTGTTAAATTTAGGGAAATTGGAAATATTGAAGATTTAATGAAGGTTTAAAATTGCAATTTGAAGTGGAAAATTAGTAGATGGACACCAAAAACAGTTCCCCAGCAACCTTCAGTGCCTTTGTGGGGTGTCAACTGTCTGGTGGTGTTTCAAAACATTTTTATACATTTTAATCCCTTCTTTAAAGTCCTTAAAATTTCACTCCATTCTGTCCATTTCGTATCTTGACACAGTCACAATTGTAAGTTGAGTAATAATTCATCTCAGTTGAGTTACCGAATTAGCTGGCGGCGTTACATACTTCATGTATGATCTCTCCAAAAGCCAGTAATATTAATCACGGAGTTTAGCGCAGCCCTGAAAATAGCAATAGTAAATACCAGTTTCCTTGGTGTCGCAGTGACGTTTTCCCAAACATACATTTGACATGCAACTACAATCTGACAATAAGCCGTGAACATTATTCCAGTTATTTCCCGTCAATGCATAAGCACACCCAATGTAAGGTACACTCAATTGACTATAACGGTTCACTATCAGAACAATTCTCAAAAAGCTATTCAAATTAAATTTTACAAAGGAAATGGCTTTTTACCGAAATTTTATGGTATCATACCCTCCATACTTTATACCCTCTATTGTAAAAACTTTGAAGCTAAGGCGAATTACAGTAGAATTCCCGTCTAAGCCCCGATAAAGGTCCCGCTCGCCGATTATTGCGTCTAATGTTGTCGAAAACCCCGCTGAAATTCCCCGCTAAGGCCCAGCATTCCGGCCCCGGGTATGGGGTGCGGGGCTTTCCACTGTCTAGTGCATTAGTTGCTTTTTCATAGGATTATAAAAAGGTTTTAATGGTAGTGAGAAAAGAGGTAGAAACGAGGTAAAGACTTTGTCTGAATTTATTAGCGTTATATATTAAAAATATTTGGTTTTTTCAGAGATAGTTGAGGTACGAGGTTTTTGTAACTTTTTACGCGATCCACGATTTCTGATACGCGTGAACTCTCTGACTGGCCAACAGATCAACCGTTACTTTGTCACTGACCGCCTTACAGCCCTACCGTCGCGGCGCGGCCTACTGGCTGAATCACCATCAGCTCTCACTCTTTTTGACTCACTGCCAAAAGAAGACTACGAAATGTCACACTAATTTCCAAACAGCCGTCAGACCGATTAGCTAACCTCGTCAACTTCTAGATCACTAGCGGAATAACTCTTTGGCCACCAAGCAAACGAACTGTATAGAAGAGTCGCAACCAAATCGATGAAGACACAGTCACGTTGTTCGATAGTAATTGTTCCTTAAAACACAGACGTTTCGGGAACATTTTAAGGAACATTTCTGACACTTCTGGTATATTTATCTTTACGTCAGTCGCACCACTTTACAAGTCAAGTGTCACGCATCTTTCATGAACTTCCCGCTCAACGTGTAATTTACACTATCCGATGGACTGACAGCTCAACCGCAGAGCAACTGTAAGACAAATTCAATGTTCGCCCAAAAGATTCGTACAAGCACACCAGAACAGTTCACTCGTATAATCTCAGTTTCTCAATGGGTGACGAAAATCGACCTCGGGTGAGGGCTGCGCGCGGTGAACGATGTAAATTCTCGCAAACTTCTCATCATCTCAGGAAATCTGTGGCACCAACGTTTGGGACCAGTCTACTGACAGGGCAGACTTCTGATCAAATGTTCTTTACACCTGTCACACCCAAGGGCTCCTGGTCACGCAATCACTCCACGGATGAGGATGGCGTCACGATACACGTGAACTCTTTTTCATTATGAATCTCATCAAGTGATAAAACGTTCATCTGTGAGGGAAAATGCTTGCAAACCACACTCATTGTATTTTCCAAGTTTTTGTCTTCCCAAAGAGAAACTCGCCACTCCCTGGGGCTCCAACAGGGGAGTTATACTCCAACAACGCGCTTAAACTCAGCGGTTCCCACTGTTTTCCTTGGGTCTTCTTAGCTTCCCTCGCACCAATACTACTGGCAGGGGCTGACACAGTACCTCTAATATTGACCCTTCTCGTCGGTCCCGTATCAACAGGTGCCATTTCTGAGGAACTACCAGGGGCGTTGTGACGTTTGCTGAATTCTCCTTTACAAGAGGCCATTTCTTCTGTGAGAAATGTTATTTTTTCACCTCCAATCAAGACATCCTTCTGTTTTTCTGGTTCGGGGGTGTTCTCCCGAGGGGTGGTTAGTAAGTGTAAAGATTGCTGTTCTCCTCCTGCATCCGTTAAAGCGAGTACTGGTAATGGCGAAAGGTGGCTCTTCTGAAAGGAAATAATTGCAAACCAATGCGAATTATAAAAGACAACATTGTTGTAAAGATTAACGCAAAATTTAAGCACTGACTACATGTCTGCCCAGTTAAAGATACACAAGACTTTCAACTCTTTATGAGCATCGAGTTGTAAAGATTAACGCAAAATTTAAGCACTGACTACATGTCTGCCCAGTTAAAGATACAGATGAATTAATGTGATCAAGTAAGCTGAAGCCACTCAAAAGGCACTAAGGCCACATGGTAGCGGGCATTACCCCTTAAATCTACCAAAGCAAAGATTGAGCCCAAGCATTAGCAGCCATGGACAGCTGTTTCGGCCTTGTTAGGCCTCATCAGCATGGCATAGCTAATACTCAGGCTCAAGTACCCACATATCAATAAAACAAGCAATGAAATCGTAAAGCTTGTGGGATGTGGCTGGAGTGACAAGGATACTTCACAAATTAATGTGATCAAGTAAGCTGAAGCCACTCAAAAGGCACTAAGGCCACATGGTAGCGGGCATTACCCCTTAAATAACAAATCTGTAAAGATTAACGTAAAATTTAAGCACTAACTACATGTCTGTCCAGTTAAGGATGCACAAGACTTTCAAGTCTTTTTAGCTGCGTGAAACTCTTCTTACAGAAAAGGAATAGTGCCATTTTCATGTGTTTGCTTCGAATTTTCATTCTTTGTGTTGTTTGCGTTTGTTGTAGACTGCGTTTCGGCGATCAATTGTGGGGCGGGAGAAAGACACGCGCGCGCGAAATTGCGAAGAGACATGTCTCGCTCCCCTGGCGTCGCGTCTCCTCGCAATTTCGTGCGCGCGCGTATTTCTCCCACCCTACAATCCATCGCGGAAATTAGAGACTACTCGCAGTCTGCGTCTGTTGCGATTGGACAGAGCTATTAATTTGGTTTTGGTTTTATAATCACTATAACTATTCTTAAGAACTAAATAACCATATCAGAAGTCTTCAAAAGCTCACCTTTGGCATTTCCAGAATCTGATGAGGGTTGTATCTCGGCGGTCGACTCACTGTTGCCTCTGAGGGGTCCCCTGGGTCCATGGTTTTGACAAGGAGTTTAGTTTTGTCACGATTCATATGAGCCACTCTAAACATGAGCTCCAAACGATGACGAGTGAATTTGATGTCCTGAATCAGCTGGCTTTCACTTATGCGGTCGTCCTCAAAATCCTGAAAAAAGACTGTTACTTTTGTGGTGGGAAAAACATACAATTACAGGCGTGCAGTTTCAAGCGATTTTGTTCAAACAACCCTCAACAAGTGTTTGTAGAAGCAGAGCAAAATGACAAATTGAAAAATTAACGCAATAAACCCACACCGTTTAAAAGGATAACAATAGGGCAGATGATTTAATTTCAATTCTTGACACTAAATACTTAAACAAATTTGCGTTGGGTGCCCAAAGCATCTGTTAAAGATGTGCCTTTATTGTGGGAATAGACCTTTTTAGCTTGTCGATTTTGTTTTCCCAATGTAGACCACGTGATCTTCGCAAGGGAATTTGCCTCTTTTCATAAATGATGCGTACATATGCACGTGAATAAGGCGAAATTTCAAAGAAACAGTTCTCTAGGGTAACATCACGTGGTCTACAATGGGAAAACAATATCTACAAGCTAAAAAGGTCTATTGGCCTGGGACTCACTAAACTGGTGACACTTACATCTTCTCCAACTTTACAGAAGCTCCGTTGGACAGTAGGGATGTTGTTGTGAAGACATTCTCGGAGAAAAGCTCTGTAGGCATTCTAGGCCATGAAAATAACAAAAAAATAGAAATGAACATGGTCAGGCATTCATCATCATCATCATCATCACCATCTTTATCATCATCGTTGTCATCATCATCATCACCACTACCACCACCATCACCATCATCATTGTCATCATCACCATCATCAGTCCCTATTTGCTCCAAGAGACGCTGTTTTGAGGTGTTTCTGTGACCAGTCAAGGCTCTGGGGACAGTGGTCAGCCCATCCCCCAATCTTTGTCCAACATACGACAGGCCATAGCACCTGTAACTGCTCCTTTTGATAACAGAGAGATTCCTTTACAGTGTGCATCTACTTCAACTTTTACAAGTGGAGATGAAGGAAAGAAGGCCAACAGCTTAATGTCACGCAGTGCCCAATGAGGGGGACACAATGATGTTACCAGTTATTTTAAGGCCCTGGTTAGTGGTCCAGTTGGGTGGGGTCTGTGATGGTGAAGTAGTTTAAGTGTGCTGGACTGCTGGGCAATCTTACTTTTAGAAGAAAGATTAGATGTTCATTTGTTTCAAACCTTGCTGGGCTATGTATTATGAAGTCATTTCCTTACAAGACGTACCTTAACATCAGTTGGAATCATGTTATCTTGTCTTTCCAGTTTTATTTGAGAGTTGTTCCTCAGCGTACCCCAAAGCTCTCTTGCTCCTACACCACTCACTTAATTTATAAAAATAATAAAAACACATGTATCTTTTAAAAAATAATATTAGGAAATAATTATTAAGGGCTACAAAAAAATCAGCACATTATACCTTATTCAATCTACTTTCTGGAAAATTATCACAACAAACATGAGACAGTTAAAGTGACAAGATAATTGTCACAATTCTCGACTCAGTTCTTGATGACTGATTGCTGATTCTCAATCATTTGATTCTTGGAGAATTAATGGCACCAAAAATTGACTCAAAAGAGGCGGTCGACTTAAATTTGCCAAGTACCACATATAGGAAAGACTTGGACAATGAAAAAGATTTGGGTTTCTCTGAATTTCATGAACCCACAAATGCAAAAAATAGGAAGCACATTTTACAGCATCATAAAGTTAACAGTATCTCAAGAAAATATGCCACAATTGCTTAAGTTGAAGGTTGTTGTAGTTCATTTTTATCCTTGGTTCAATTTTTATTTCTTTTGTTCTTGAGTATGATAATGTATGATAATGAGTACAGAACAAAGGAAAATAAAAATTGAACCAAGGATAAAATTGAACCACAACATGGTCACCCTAATCAAGAAATCATCCACAGATACAAAAGTTAGAATAGCTTCTGATTCAAGTATGGGATGACTGTGGAACTAAGAGGTCATTGTAAACTGTATCTGACCAACCTCGAACCCAGGTTCTCTCTCTTTTCCTCCCTTGTTGTCAAGAGAGAGACCTTGATTGGACCTGATCATGTGACCACCCAAACTCCAGGTGGTAAAAAAATTGATGGCAGAGAGGAGTGGCAAAGTCAAGAAACTGTCACTATGACAATTAATGACCCACTCTCCCTGTGGTGTTGTTTTTACTGGTCACATGATCAGGTCCACCCAGGGTCTCTCTCTCGGCGACAAGGCAGGAAAAGATAGAGAACCTGGGTTCAAGGCTGGTATGTGAAATGCATTTTCTTGGACACCACCTTAGGATTACAAATGGGATGACTGTGGAAGTAAAAGTCAAAGGTCAAAGGTCAATAAGTGGGCCGCATACATTTCCTTTGTGCCACCACAGGATTAAGAGTCTTCTTCGCTCCTTCACGGAATGTGGGGTGCAGGAAATCCTCAGCTTCGGAGCCCAACAGCTTTTGGAGCTGCAGCTCAACTGGATCAAGCAGTAACTCTTTGAAGTTGTCTGTCAGCAACGAACTCTCAACACCTGTCAAGCCACTGCTATCCACACTGAGTTGACCTGGAGACTGGCCCTGTGTGCTGGCATAACTACTGCGCTTATCTGCCACAGACTTCAACATGCGTTCAGGTTGATGGCTGCTAATGATTCGAACATGTGATTTTAAACTGAGAGCTTTCTTTCTGTCTTCAGCTGTGAAGAGAAACAACTTCAAAATTTAATGACAGTAAGGATATTTACAGTGGGAGTACATTAGAGTTGGCCATCTAAGAAATCAAATTCTCTTCTATTTTTCTATGCTTCTGCAATAAATGTTGCATGTTGATTGGTCACCAACATACAGTCAAACCTATTATCTGGAATCAATGGGACTGGAGTGAACAGTTCAGATAATCAAATTTATTACAAGCCTCAAGGTTGAAAACAAAAAAGGAAATAAAAAAACTACCAACTTCTTGAGTATGATAATGAGTCTGCACACCAAAGTTATTAAAGCCCATTTGAAGCAATTTGGATATTACAACCAAATTCCCACTTAGTCTTATAATTGTGTCAATAACAAAATGCTCGAATGTGATTGGTTCTTAAAAGCCATTACTTGTGTCTTAACTGGCTGCTTCAGGTCTAAACTGTCCGATTTGAGCTGTCCGATTACAAACATCTGTAATCGGACAGGCCAAGTAGGACAGTTACCTTATTTGGGTATGTTGAGCAGTAGCTGCCATGTCGTGTCAGTTGTCAATCTTCGCGCTTTGTAAAATAGCAACCATTTCCATTGGTTATTTTGTACAATATGTTTTACAGTTTAGAAAGTTGACCTCTAGAGTTTCTCGCATTTTCTTATTGACACAATTAATTGGTAATCGGACTTTGTGTCGTACAATTCAGGGGTAATCGTACTCGTAATTTCAAATCAGCCTCGCGTTACGTGCTTGGCCAATTTGAAATCACTCGCCCGATTACTCCCTGAATTGTACTCCACTCAGTCCTATTACCATTACTAATTACTGGTGGGGAAATTTAGGGCACTATGATTAGAAAATGACAATGCTCATCCCGTTTCCAGAATACCCATCAACATGACTAATGTGCAGCATTAAACACTTACCCAAGACTTCCCGAACAAAGTCAGAATATTGCTTTGACTTTGCCATTCTTGATAAGCGCTTGGCTTCTTTCAACTACATAACAGAATTAACAAGGCAGTTGTCACATTTCTACCAAGCTGCATACACAAAGAACTTTTGATAAAAAAAATGTTATTTACAAGTTACCAAGAAACATGCATTTAATTATCTCAGGTAACTTCACCTTGGCTAAAAGTGGAAACTGAAATCCACTGAGAAATGAGGACTACTCGTTTAACAAACACATTTCAATTTTGATTAATTTTATCACTGTGGATTGTTGCTGTTTTGAAATTCAAGAAGAGTTCTCCCAAATCTTGAAATTTCTCAAGGAAGAAAAACGAATTTGTTTCTGGGGTATACTTCATAAAAATGTAAATATTGAACAGAAGAAGTTAACCATTAATTATTAAAGATTAAATTTTGCATAAGGAAATCAGTTTTAAATGCTTAAATTTGACTGGTGAAGTGTCACTTATCAATAACAAAAATTATTCCAACATTTTAAAAACAAGCCAAGTTCAATCTAATTTCCATATGATAGTAAGTAAGTAAGTAAGTAAGTAAGTCAACACTATTTATGGAGGGTAACACTAAATAGCTAAAAGCTAATAAACTTGTAGCCCTCAAAATTAGAAAAAAAAATTACAGAATTCAAATATCTACAAAATGTAAAAGCTATACCATCAAATCTAAAGATTCTATTAAATATTAAATTAAATTAATATCAAGCTAAATACTAAAGTGATTTAGACTAAGCTGTTCTTTAAAAATTGCATTAAATAAACTCTTCTTAAATGCAGGATTGTGGGTTATAACTGTTTTAATTTAAGTTTTTCTGTGGGTTAAAATTTTTGCACAAGTGCTAGGTTCCATTACACCACAGTATACTGTTTATGTATCTGAGGCAGAGGAAAACATGTTACCGGTAAATGAATATGGTTTGAAAATTTTGAAAAGAAACTTTAAATCACAAGCCATCACAAGCCAGTAATCATTTTCATATTTAGGAATCAAGTTTTATATGATCATTTTTCGATTATTTAAATCGCATGTTTTTATTCATAATTTTAAGCGAGGTTCTATTTTTAACTTGTAATTAGTTGATTAAATCAGGGCCACAAGTACACTCTGTACTTGAACATTATAAAAATTTAATCAACACTCTTATGTATGGCAACATGCAAATTAAATCAATAACATGAATAGTAACATTTTACCTTATGAGAAGGATACGGCAAAACATTTTGGAGTGGATGGATTTTTTACTTTTTACTGACCAATTGGAAGTTGTCACCCCCCATCCCAATACTGAGATAGATTATTCATATTCTACAGATGTTATGATGTAGATCCCCAACCCCTCCCCCTACAGTAAAAAGTTCTACAATATACAGTATGTTGCAAGACCACAGTAAGACCAAACCAAATATTAAGAATTTAATAAGTTAAATAAAAATATATTGATTTTAGTCCTGTCCCAGCATATACAGTGTACATGTACTGCACCTATCTTAGTTGAATCATTATCAGTTGGCTTTTTTGAATTTATCTCTAAAATAATTTAAATAATGTTGGAAGTTTGTTCTAGTCGAGAGCTAGGTGCATGATATGGTATAGATGGTCTTAAAAGTTGTTAAGTCAAATTTCAGAATCTAGAAGTTTTTCTTTTCTTTGGCAAAGCCATCTTGTCTTGATTTCTTTTGCCGGCCTACAAAAGCCTTGGACTCATACAAAGAAAGATCACTTTGATGTTTCACAAAGTCTCAAATCTACCATTTCCTAACCCTTCGTTGCTAACATTATCAATAGTTAAATTCTATCATAAGTACTTATGCAGCTACTGCACCTGTTGGCGTTTCTGTTCTATTTTTCCCTGGCGCATTTTAAACAGCATATCCTGTCTTTTGATGATTTCATGCTGTATGGAGACTCTTTCCTTCAAGTACTGATAATGTTCGTCCTTCTCATCTTGTTTAATCTTTGACCACATCTCATACAGACGGACACTTTGCTGAAATAAGGACAAAAAAGACTTGTTTGTTGACAGTAACTCACCTGTGCTTAAGTCTCCTGAAGTAGTGGGGGGGGGGGGGAGGGAGGTGGTTATATTCCATATAGTGAGCAATGGGGGATAGATTGCCTGAAAGGTGTTTCTTTGTTATCATTATGGCATCCAAAATTGTAACAAAATTCAAAAGTTTAGTATTTAAGTGAGACCAATTAAATCAAAGCATTAGAAAGTTAAGAAGCAAAAAGCTTCCTAGAACAAATTACAATTGAAAGCAAAATTATCTTAGTCACCTCGTGACTGATCGGGCCTTCTACAAGAATAATGTGCTTGTCCATAGAGTTGCATCCCAGCGTTTTTGTTTTAATTCAATCCATGGGGTAATACGCCAGGGTTAATATCTTTTTCTTTAATATGGGCTCAGTGAAAATATTAAAAATCGGTATGGATGTTGTAGGTCAAATGATTTTAACCTACGTGTAGGTCAAATGAAATTCATTCCTACAACTTGCACATGTAACAAGGTAAGGGTAGTACCCTTGGGTTGTGGGCGATACCTCTGGGGACCCCATATGAAACACTGCTGAGTGTACAGCTTCCCCATATAGGCTCAGCCCTCTCCCAACCCCCCCCCCCCCCCCCCACACACACACAACCCCCACTGTCCAAACAATCGCACCAGCTATAAACACACTGGTTTGAATGTAATCACACCAACCTCTTCTCGTTCTTTAGCAGCTTTAGCCTCTGCTTCCGCCTTTTGTTTCTCAGCTTCTGTGTGAAGTCTAGCCTTGCTCTTCTTTGAATGTGTGGAGCTGGCAGCATTGCTGGTTGTTTCAAGAACCCTACATTTTGGAAATTTTGGTCATTTTATAACACAAGGTAAGGTCTTACAGGTGGCAAATTGATATTATTCCAGATGACCATTATAATCTTTAAAAAAATAAAGACCTGATCGTGGGAGGGAGAAGACTCAGCTAATCTGTTGCTTACACTAGCTTATGTAAAATAAACACATAAATAAGATATCTTGACTATTGATTTTTCCATAAGCATATATCGAGATAGAATTTAAATAAACAATAATTATATTTTAAATTGAATTTCCAGCTGGTTCTAAAAATTATGGTAAGAGAATCAAATTAAGGTAATCAAAGGCTTACAGTAAAGCATTTTACGCTTCTTGTCACTCTAATCTTAAAATGTAGAAATCAAATAACTGGGCTGAAAGAAACTTAAAGTTGTGGTCGTCACTAAGGAAGTTACTCAAGCCGGCTCTTAATTAAAGAGAAATATATAAGAGCAATATTATGTGAATTAACGTTTTAGAATATTTTAGTGCAAGTTAACCAAATTCCATAGAAATCAATATATGCCACGGCGAATCAAAACCAAATATAATTACTATCGACGAAAAATTCAACCTTCTAAACAGTGTAAACAATAATCTATGATTAAAGAAGCTTGCATGATATTTGTGAAGTCAAAACAACATGCAACTGACTCACTTTTGCTTTTGACTGCTCTTTTGGGTGTAAACACCCGGCAAAGCGGGTAAAATCGATGACAGAGACATCTCATCTGTTAGCTTCCCTTCTTGGCAACATCGTGCCTGTCAATCTCGAAGAAAGTCCAAGAATTAGAACACGCGAACGCTAATTAGCAGCCGACAACGTTCCACGATTTCCATAGCAATAAACATGAGCCACTTCTCCTCTCGCCCATAAATTCATGAAGTTTAACGCTGACCAAAAGAAAGTGGGCTTCTAATCTATAAGCCGCTGGCATTGAATTTGCAGGTGCATAAAACTCTCCACCAATCAGAGGCCGCCAACTACACCACTAGCATTGGCATTTTGCGTAATCAGCCGGTAAGCGTGTAAGTTTTTTGGAAATAGTGTTTACAGTTTCGTAACTTTTGTAAGTCTGATCTATCCATTCTCTTCATAATGTGGTTATTTATTGTGTTTTCATTAAATGCCTTGCTCGGTTGTCACGTATGGCTGGCTGAAGCGGCGCTCAAAGAGGGTGAATGTGAAGGTTAGTATTTAAAATTTTGTAAGTTACAGGAAGTCTGAAGTTATTTTGACACGTATGGGTTTACGAGCAAGAGCTCTTGAAACAGGTTCCCTTTCGCCTATTGAACAGAGAAATTAGAGGAAGAAGTCTGAGACTGTAGACGACGTAGATTTAGGCCTAAACCTTTGATTGCGATCGTAATTTACCCATCACTGACTAACAGCTTCTGATCAGTTTTTGGTCAGGCTTATTTAAGTTTAAGCTTACTAGTTAAAACAAAAAGCTTAATTGAGTGAGCTGTTTCTTGTTGATGGAAAAAGGAGGATCAAAATTGTTAATCTAACACAACGGGTTGTGCAGATGTATAAAATGGTAGACTGGGAAAAGGTCTTTTACATCTTTTTACCACTGGCTCTTTGCTAGACTCGGTAATGTTATTAAATACTCATTAACGTTGATGGGTTGAGCTGTTATGTGAACTTAAACACCTGTTTGGAATCAGTTACAGATATAGCATATTCCCAGGTGTTAAAATAATTACTTTCTAAAAAATATCATCCACCACTTGTCTTGACTTCTCTAAATCATGTGCATATGGCCAAGTTGCCAATGCAAGAGGCCTTCCAAGGAGTGGTTTGTGTTGCTTTTTTTGTTGCTCATTTACGACTGTCTGCCGCCTGTTTCGTTACGGAAAAATTTCACTGTTGGAAAGAAAACTAAGAAGAATTAAAAATGAATTGTCCCTGTCACAAGCTATTGTGATTTTTCTGCCAATTCCTGTCGGTTGTTGGTGCTTTGGGAGAAGACTGACGCCTGTTTTCGGAGCGATCTCGCTTGTTGCCTCTGCCCCTTGGAAGGCCTCATGCAAAGCATCCCTCATTATAGCTAATGTTCAGCCCTGGTTCTCTAAGCCAGTTTAACAACAGTAAATTACCGTAACGTATTTGTATACTGCACATATTGTTTAGTTTCATTGCAGTTTACAATCCCACTATGGGGTGAGATCGGATGATAATAATAATAATAATCATCATCATCATCATCATCATAAATATTTCTATAGTGCAAATTAACATGTATATATGATCAAATGTGCTTTACAAGCTATGTGAGCAGAAACAAATAATTCAAATTATAAAGATACATGATAAGAATCCCAACTGGCCAGAGGCAAACCAGTTGGTTATTTACAAGGATGACCGAGGAGTTGAACCAGGGACTTCCCAGAACAGCACCAGCTAGTGGCCAGAGCGGGATTTGAACCTGGGGCACTGCATTGAAATCCAGCGCCCTAACCGCTTGGCCATCCTGCCTCCTGTTAAAATTAAGTTTTTGTTATTAAAAACCTACTATTAAGTCTTGCTTATGAACCACACTTAGAGATAAGGGAAAGTTAAGAAGCTAGGTTAGAAGGAACAACTTTTGCAATGATTCTGCTTTGCAGTATCATTCATTTTGACAACATCAGGGTGATGCCAGTGAATTCTGCACTTTGTTGAATACACAGGCGTACTCCTCCGCTAGCTACCCATGCAATCAACCATAATCAGGGGTTTCAATAAGTTTTGAAATAGCCGCTGAGCTAACTAAAGTAGGCAGTGACCTGATGAATTCTTTTAATAAGTTGAGTGAAAATTTGGACAAAGTAGGCGGCAGTAAGAGGTCAATTCTGACAAAGTAGGTGGTGCTTTTTGCCGGTTGCCGGCTTCTAATGAAACCCCTGCATAATCTACATTGTCTACATACTTATTGTTGGTACAGTAAAATCTATTTTTCCTTTCAGTCTGTATAAAGTTTCTGTCAAATTTTGTCAATAAACTGACAAGTGAAGAAATTAAAAATGTCGACAGCATTGAGAAGAAGTTAAAGGACACCTGTGGGAAAGCAAAGAAGAAAGAAAACAGATTTGTAAGTAAAATCTATTTTTTTTTTAAATTTTGCATCCATGTGTTTTCACAACTTTGGAAAATCATACACTGGGCGATGGGGTGGGGGGATCAAACACCTGAAATGCTATACATTAAGAGTGATTCTATGAAGTAGTTGAAGAGTGAAAAAGACATGAATACAAACATACAAACATTCCGTAAATCTTGCCTGCAGATGCACACTGGTTTGGCATTTGGTGTTATCAAGTTTGAAATTTAGTTTTTAATCACCCTTAAATATCCAGTCTTCTCACTTTTTTTACTTCCTTCCTCTATGCCTTTTTGTCATGAACTTTTGACAATCAGCCCCCCAAAATTCTACCACTTATTAGGTTATCTGCCACAAACTGAGGATAACATTTTCAGGATACACAAATTTTTATACAAACTCTTATGCAAACTCAGGCGTTAGTTGTACCCCCCCCCAGTTGACCACTTTTACTATCAGAAAAACCAAAAAAACAAGTTACCATCTCCTTTTAATACCAGTGTTACTATATTGGAGGAACAAGTGATGCTGCCACTGGTATGCTGAAAGAAATTACCAAGCCATTGAGCTACCATAAACCCGCAGAGAAGATCTGTGAGCGGCTGAAAACACTTGATGCCCAGATCTGTGAGCTGCAGTATGGTAAGTGAGACTGGAAGGTACCATACATTATGTAATAATTTAATAATAATAATCATAAGAATCGTAATAATAATAATCATAATCATAATCATAATGATGCATATAATCCCAGACATCAGAGTTTTAGGCAATAGAAAGTAAATATTCTCATAATACCTTCAATCATGGCTGAAAGTCTTCGAACACTTACAGAAAACTCCACACTAATTACTGTAAGTCAAATTCTTAAACAATCTTAGATCTAATGGTGGTGTCTCGCTTGAACATCCCAAGGGTAAAAACATCTTCATCACTGGGAGGAGCGAGATCTTTTTCTGCTGCTACACCAGCATTGTGGAATAATCTCCCTTTAGATCTGTGCAATACTTTTAAGAAGAAACTTACTCAAGGTTGCATTTTCTATCTTTAAAATATATTTTCATATTTTACCCTGTTACTATTAAATAGCAAATGTAAATTATTACTACTATTATTATGATCATTTAAATTTAAGTTGTAATGTTCTCATGATCAGAAAATGTAAATAGTGCTACAGCTGTATATAAGTTGTTATTATTATTATGATCACACTTAAGATCGTCTCTACTTTCCCCTGGGCCCCCTCCACCCTCAAGTTTGCAAGTGTGAAGCTAAGAAAAAATAAACCTTTTGTAGTTGAAAATCTGTGGCCATATTACAAACCTGCATTTTGTGCATGCCATTCCACAAAGTTTCCCACAAAATGTTGGCCATGTGAATTGTAGGCACAACATGTTCCTGGTGGCTGGTTAAAAATGGAAACTGCTTGCCTCACACATAAATTAAAAGGCATGGGAACTAGGGGTATTGGTAGGTGGTGACTGTGGTAACAAAAGAATGCTTGTATGGCCTGCTGCAATTGCAACTTTGAGCTTTTTTTTTTGTTGTTTAAGTGTAGTTTTTGTATAATGTTCTTTCCTATTTCATCACCCTGTCCCATGATCTCACATACAATATTCACTATTGTTGGTAACCATTTAAGATTTACACTGTATCATGAAAGTTGGTTGTTTGCATGTAAGATTTTAATAAACATGCACATAGAAATCCAGTGTTACCTTATTTTTAAGTTGTGACTAATGCATACATCCTGCTCATGTTTTCAGACAAGCAGATTGATCTAATAATGTTGACCTGAAGAAGCTACGAGTCAAACAACTCAAGAAGATACTGAGTGACTGGGATGAAGAATGCGTTGGATGTTTAGAGAAATCAGACTTTATAAAGAGAATTGAACAACTCAAGAAGGAGCATACCGAACTCTGATTGATGAGCTATAGGCAATAAACATAGAATTTTAATATGACATGAATATTTTTGAAACTTGACAAGGCATTTGAAAAGCCACAGGACTGTCTTGTTTCTTGTACAACTTTAGGTACTAAGTGAGGATGTGTTTCAGGTGAATGTTTGTAACCTCAATTTCTTCAAACTTTGAAATCACCGATCCTTTTTTGCCAAACAGAAAATACAGAATTTCTTTGCTGTAAACCTATTTAACGCACAACTAAACAATTCAAAAACTAAAGACAACATTAAATTTTTCCTTGATAATCTGGCTTTGCAAGGGTGGTATGTTATAAACTGATTTCCAATTTTTGTACACCGAAGAAAAGGAACTGTATATTTAACTTTCTGTTTGAAGGATTCAAAGAAAATGCAATAAAGGAAAAAAAACCTCGACTCATTGCCGGATCCTGCAGGACTTGAATGTCGTCCAGTTTTGGTTGTCACGTGACCGACCATACGTACGTCCATACCACTGGAAACCCAATGCAAACCGCAAACTCTAACCTCGCAGATAGTTTGGACTTACCTTGGTACAGCTCGTTCCTTATGGAATATTGCCATTCGCCAGTAAACTGGAGAACTTTGTTCGTACGTGCTATTCAACAATATGAATACTTGTGTACACGCCAGTAAAACAAAAAATATATTTGTGGAGCTCCGCCTTTAAGCTCTGCAAAAAGTCCAAAATGAAGAGAGAAAGTATTCATCAATCAAAGCACACTGGGAAAGTGCTGCATGGGAAACTGTGAGATGGACACCTATGTAAAGCCGACGGCTAGTCCCCAGCCAGGGTGTCAATCTGAGCCGAGAGGTGATTACAATCCTTTAGCACAGCTACACAAATCAACCAGACTGAGGATCAACTCTTCGTAAAAAATATTCTTTATTCGCAGATTAATTTTCATATTTTCAGCATTTTTATTATATATTGCCTTGCAGGCTGGCAGACCTTTCTTATAAAAAATTAAAATCTTTATTTACAACCTGGTAAAAAATCGCTCTACAATACAATAAAAATCTTCTCTACACTCTACAATAGACCTTCCTGATTTCAAGTGGGCATAAATATATCACGACTACAAAAATATTATCTTCCTATGTAATGCTTCATTTTAGAGTTGAATATTGCAAAGTTTTCCAAACATGAATTCTTTAGGTTATTGCGGCAAAACTGGACACATAGGAGTTTCACACGGCCGCCGAATCTTTTGGCAGCAAACACATGCAGCAATCCAATTTAGTAAATTTTAAATTTAGCAACTGTTCCAAGATCGCTCAAGCTAGGTTGTATTCCAGTGAAATCTCATATAATGAACACTATTTCGGTGCTGTACAAGGTGCTTCTAAATTTTTGTGAGTCTGTGCGTGAAATCTTAAAAAATCCTTGTCGTGGCGTAAAAAAGTGCGGACACTTCAAAAGAAACTTTTTGTGCAGAAATCTCTTTGGCACTGATTATGTTGCCACTTGCAGGTTCAGTTACAAGCTGGCTTGAAATGAAGTTGGAATCACTAAAAGTTCATCTCTCTGGTTTAACTGTTTCTAGTAGCTATAAAAAGGGTTTACACAGGCTTAAGCAAGAATACATCTATAAACACACGTACACTGACCGATTATAACAAAACGAAACTACGCTATATAAAAAAACTGAAACGCAAATAGGATTCTCGCTTAGTTTTCTATTCAAAACGTTGATGCTTGGAATGGATCTTTTTTCAAATACTGTACGAATTTTTTCTAAATTCAATTTCTTCTTGTCAAGAAAGAAGAGATTCATAATTCAAATAAATGTTCGTATTTTCAAAGTGTAAACGTTCCCGAAAAATTGTTCAATCTAGTAAACGTGAATGAAAAAAAGGCAATACCCACGTAAAAACCTAATCATAAAAATAAAGTTAAAGAAAATAAGATTTTTGCTCTGTGTCTCTTTGATACAAATCTTTCGAAGCTGCGAACACACGCCACAAAAATAAACAAAACTAACTCACGATAAACGTACTACTGCACGTACACATAAAACAACATAATAAATACAACTACGAAACAAGGCCAGGATTTTGTGCAAACCCGCGTTGTCAGTGGTTGAAAGCCGTGCCTCTAAAACTATTTAGGAACACGATAAAAGAACAATGACTTCTTTAAAGGGGGCAAAAATATTCTATCCGTGTTTCTACAGAAGTGAAACACATTCGGACCCCATAGCAGTTTCTCCTCCAAAACTTCCACTGCTGTTTCTCAAACTTTTTGAGAAACGAGAAAAATGTCTTTTCTTTTGCTCAACTTAAGTTCGCTGAATTTTCGGCCACTGTTTTCTTATAAACCGATCTAACTGCAAGCTAGTGGAATTATCTACCAGTTTAAACTATTTCACTGTCTTTCAGCATAGTAAAATTCTCAACAGCAGGTGCCTTGTGCAAAGATAATCTCCAGGCGCGGATCCAGGATTTTGAAATGGGGGGTGAATTTTTGTAATAATGTAATAGAACCAAAGCCTGGTTGAGTTGTTTGAGGGATAAGAAAAAAAAAAGAAAGAAGGGGGGCTCAGAAAAAGGGGGGGGGGGGGGGGGGGTGAAAATTCACCCATTTCACCTCCCCTGGATACTATATTTTAGCGTAATACGTAAAATACCAGAGTAAACCTGAACTCTGCAAGTTGTAAGTTTTGCTTCCAGTGCCAGAATTTGAACGTCTAGCGGCGTTCAACAGAAGTGTTCTGAAATAGAACGAGATATGATGCTTGCTAAAGCGGCTTCAAGGTGTTCACTATTTTAAAAAATGATGTTGAATTCATCGTGGCAAACCAGCTGAGTTGAGCTGTCACGTGAACACTCTAAACCAGTAGCGTGGCCGCATTGAGGCTATTTGGTGTGCTCTTCAACAGGGAATAACATTTCTTCTCGCCATCACAGCCTTCAGTTAGCCATACTCATTACAGATCTGTAATTACCAACTCGCTATCAGGTACGCTTTGAAACCCACCAGACCAACGAGGGGGCACAGTCGGCGAGTTTCGGCCATCGCCATCATCAGTCGTTCTCCGATCGTCGCCGAAGTCTTCATCCTCGGTGAAAGAATCACGTTCGTTTCCGCTGGTTTCCGCCAACATCCTTTCGGCAGCTGCGTGAAGTTGGTCTTCAGAAACGTCGAAAGCTTCGGCGATCTCCTTCTCGGCGACCCGAATAAGAGGATCGTCCAAGGTAATCGATATTCCTTCGTCAATGAGCGCGTCTTCGAGAAGGTCACGCACACTTCCCGTCCTATCTCCCTCGACCTCACATCGTATGTACGAAATGTCCCCAGAGGAAGGGCGAGTAGGCATTCCTAATGTTTCGCTCTGACTCCGCTGCCTTAAGTAAGCTATTGGACCACGTATTTTGCCGCTTTCTGCCGCTAAAGGCAAGCTCGATGCTGCCTTAATGCCGGCATGCCCTTTCTTGGCAGATTGAGACCCCAGATCATCCGGGTCTGTTGACAAAAGTTCAGCGCGGGGCTTCTCGGCCTCGCTTTCGTTGGCATTTTCGTCAGCTGATGTACTGGGAACCAGAAATCTGTGGTCGTTGAACACAGTGCCCTTCTGCAAAACAAGACACAAAGAAACAGTAAAAAAAACGGATTTGTCCTTCAATGTAATTCTTTGTTACGGCTGTCAAACAAAAAAATCAAGTTTTATGTAGTGTCATAAGCTAGCCAATCATAATGTACAAAATGTACAATCAGAACCTATAAAGCAGGTCGGAAAGGAGGCGAAATTACCAAGCGCAAGAAAACGTCCAGCCCGCGTGGCCAAGTGCGGGAAAACATATAACCAGTACCAAGTGCGGGAAAACATTAACCGGTGCCAAACGCGGGAAAACATGTAGCCAGTGCTAAGTGCGGGAAGAAATGTAACCAGTGCCAAGCGCAGGAAAACATTACCCGGTGCCAAACGCAGGAAAACATATAGCCAGTACCGAGCGCGGGAAGAAATGTAACCAGTGCCAAGCGCGGGAAAACATTAACCAGTGCCAAACGCGGGAAAACATATAGCCAGTACCGAGCGCGGGAAGAAATGTAACCAGTGCCAAGCGCGGGAAAACATTAACCAGTGCCAAGCGCGGGAAAACATTCAGCCAGTGCAAAGCGCGGGAAAACTGTAACCAGTGCCAAGCGCGGGAAAACATATAGCCAGTACCAAGCGCGGGAAGAAATGTAACCAGTGCCAAGCGCGGGAAAACATGTGACCAGTGCCAAACGCGGGAAAACATTTAGCCAGTGCCGAACGCGGGAAGACGCGTGTCAGGAAAAAAGTAACTGTTACCAAAGCGCGAAGAAAGCGGACAGCGCGTTGGCTGTGTCTGCGCAAGTTTGTCAAATTTTCACACGTTTAGCGACGCTTGCAATGAACGACAATTCCTTAGCCTACCATCTTTTCACTAAGATTGGACATCGACGAGCTCTTCTTTTTTGTCTCCATGGCATTTTCATTTCTTCCCAGAAAAGCTGACAGGCGGAAAGAATTCGGCCGGCGAAAACTGCATAAAAAGAAAGAAAGACAATACATTACATCCGTACAAATCGTGCTGAGTTACGATTAATGCCGTTGGTATGCAAAATTTAAGTGTCGAGTGTCGAATGGAAGCTTTCACTCCTAATTCAACAAAAGGGGTATTGTGTGACGGTCTACATGACGTGCACGTCGTTTATCCAAAAAAAGTACGAGATTTCATCGAGATTTCATCGAGATTTCATGATGGTCACATGATTGAGAAAAGGTGTAATGGTTACGCAATCGAAGAGGGAAAGATGTCCGACCAGAAACAAGGACTGCTTAGACGCTGAAAAAGGTTCAAGGCTGACAATAATTATCACAATGAGTACGAGTGAAAGAATAAATCAGACTTTTCTTGAACACTGTGGGAGACTCTTTTACCTGTGACGTGGCGACGAGGAAACGGCATTTTTAAGACTCTCCCAGAAACCCTTGTGCTACAAAAAGAGACCAAAAAATAGATTCAATCAGTAATTATGCAACAAATCCCCTTTAACAGCCAACTGTTGACACATGTTATATGGCACTAACTTGAGACTGAGTACGAAAACACAGAGTATGAATATTGAAATAAGAGCTATTCGGAGAAGTGCAACCAGGTTACAACTTTTCTTCCGATGGACAATGCCTAAAATGTAACCATTCACTTGAAAACCTATCTGAGCGTTCCTTTCCTGGTACTTTTTATTACGCTGTACAAGGTGGTTCTAGCATCCGCGTCTTTAAACTATACATGAAATCGTAGAGTGTTCTCAGTAACTTTCCCGAGGCACTGTTTATCACTTTGTTCAAAGTGGTTCTGTCTCGTGCGTTTGTGAAAGGAATCCTAAAACTGCAGCCACACAAATGACAGCCACTGAGCGGTATTTTGCCGCACAAGATGGTTCAACGTTTTTCTCTGCGGGTAAACGAATGAGGTTTGATCAATTGGATGATTATGATTATGTTGATGCCCCGACGTTAATCTTAAAAATTGCTAATTATCATTAACCAAACTCTAGCTATTACTATTATTTCCTTATGTTCTATGTTGTCTTAAAGGTTCTTGCTCTTCTCGTGTAAATGCTAGCTATCTGCGTATGTATGTGTATACGGCTATTTATTTATTTATAAATTTTATTTTTATTTATTTATTTATTTTATTTTATTTATTATTTTTATTTTTATTAATATTTTTTTAATTTCTTTTTTTCTTTACTAGATTTACTAATATATTTATTTTGCTAAATTTGATTGTGAGTTACACAACCCGCCTCGATTAGCTTTGCTACATGCCGGTTGTGTATTTTTCTAAATTGTATTTTATAAATTATTGAAATAAAGTGAAAGTGAAAGTAGGTAATAAGATTTTTCTGCGCTGCTGTGAGCTCTTGTCTCAAGTCTGGCTCTGACCATTCTCAGTCGTATGAAAGCTTCTAAGGAATGGAGTGTTATCATTACCTGTGCTTTTTGAGATGCGTCTTCCTTCAGAAACAGCTCATCGTCATCACTTCCTAGCTGACCAGAAATAGCGCGGCGCAGCTGTGGCCCAAGTCCGTGCAGTGTTCGTAGACCGGCCTAGAAACGAAAAGAGGACATTTAAGCAAAATAGCCAACAAGTATCGCGTAAGACCACATGGTCATGCCTCTTGAAAAAGTACTTTTCGTGGCACAACGCAAGAACACTCGGTTACTAGGCCTTATTTCTCATGAGCGATTGAGAAAGGATCGTTACAGGCCCACGGCCAATATTCGCTGCTCGACCGGAACCAACAACCACGCAAGAAAGGTCTCTCTCAAACAGGGTAATGGCAAAGGGGGAAGTTGCTCACCTGCAGAGCCACAGTGCTGTTTCCAGGGATCTCATTAGCCTGGTCTTGTGCCTTCTGTCTCGCTTTGAAACGCCGAAAATATTCTTGGATCAGGTACGTAGCATAGAACTTGCCTACCGTGACATCATCATCTGTTTTGGAGGAATAAATTTATTCATTCGAGGGTTTTTCTAAATCCGACAGAAACAGTATAAAATAACACAAAGTCGACTGAAGTTTTTGCTGTGACGTAAAAACGTCAGCGATTTGTGAACACTGAGAACACCTCCATACCACCCCACCCCACCCCACACAACACCACCTCACCCACCCCACCCCACTCACCTCTTAAGAAATCCTCCCCCACCATTTTCCCATCATTTGTCAAGAAAAAAAAAACAGCTACTGTGACTGAGCTTTTTGCTGTGACGCACGTTGCTTCGATACCCCACATTTTGTTGCATTACGGGCGCAGATATCGTGATTTCGTCCCTTATATATGTCCCCGCTAGAAGCCCTTTCTATATGTCCCTCGGTGTGTATTGTACGTGATTTTGCTCTTGCTGAAAGTCCCCGCTGCACGTCATTTCTACATGTCCCTCATTGTGTCCCGGTAACATGCCCTTGTAAAAGCCCCTCTCAAAATGGCCCTCTTGTTTGCTCACCTTTACGTCCTTCGGGATCCTGCACAACTTTGTCCAAGAGATCCATTGATGTCTTAGGCCAGATGCGAAGGATGATATTCCGGATTTCGTCGTTAGCTTTATCTATCGAGCCTTTACCTGCAGAAACAAGAGTCACTTCGTGTAAGACATACAGAAATTGCACCAACTATTAATTCTATTAATTTGGACTCTCGCGTTTAATGAATGATAAAAGTGATGCCCCTATAAACTCGAACCGGCATGAGTCAACATGGTCACTTTTAGCTGGACTTCCAAAGGAACACAGACAGAAAATCGCAGACTGAACAAAATCAAAAAATGGTTGCGCCGATCCAACCCAGAGATACTGCAAAATCTTTAGGGTTAACCGAAGCTCGCATTTTTTGATTTGGTCAAATTTAGAAAAATGCCAATCCAGTAAAATGTCTTTGGAATTTCATTTTGTTACTGATTTGTTCTCTTTAGAGTTTTAACGTCCCCTTACCTTCTGGTCTTTTAATGTTGAGAGAAGATCGAACAAGTCCAAATAGCGTTGCATTGAAGTCGACCATTCCATCTTTGGTCAGCGGCATGTTCATGGTGACTAGGCGCTGCAAAAAAGTGAACAAAGAAGTCAAGAAAAATACTCTTCGAACAGTGAAGGAACATTTCCGCGTTCTTAATCCTGCCAGACTTGATATTAGGGAAACACTGCACGCTTCTGTTACCTCAAGACGTCTGTCTATACGAGCTGATGTTCCTCAACCTTGCGTAAGATGCCATTATTGCAAGCAAGGAAGCACCCACAGCTGTTTCCAAGGACGGTGTAGTTAGGAAAATAATAAAAACCCTTAGGTAAAAAAAGGTGTCCAAACAAATCCTGTGCCCTCACACTAATCTCAACTCGCAAACTAGGAAGCGACTTTACATTACAGGCTTTCCTGTGTGGGAAGAACGTTTCCAACAACAGGGATGGCGCCCCCACCCTACTCTACTCTCCCCCTTTTCTACTACCCTAGATTTATAAAGTCCCGACCCATGCTTACCCTGCACGCTTATCTGCGTGGCCAGAAATGTCCAAATCCCAGCAGTGCAGCCCTCCCCCACGCACCACATCCCTAACCTTATAAACTTCCAACCATGCTTACCTGGCATGCTTCTCTGTATGGGTAGCACTTCAGAAGTCCCAGGGGTGCAGCACTCCCCCCCCCCCCCCCCCTTTAACATCCTAAATCTATTAAACTTCAGGTCCATGATGGCCTTGCAATGTGGACAGAACTTTCCAGACCCCAGGGCTGGAGGCCACGTCTCATCTCCCCCTCACTCGTAGAACTTTCCAAACCTTATAAACCCCGGTTCACGCATACCTTGCAAGCCTCCATATGTGGGCAGAACTTTTCAAACCTCGCCTCGCCCCCTCCTCCCTCCCTAGTCAAACTCTCCAAGCATTATAAACACAGGCTCACGCTTACCTTGCAAACCTCCCTGTGTGGGTAGAACTTTTCAAACCCCAGGGGTGGAGGCCACGTCCCCACCTCCCTCGTAAAACTCTCCAAACCTTAAAAACGCCGGCTCATGCTTACCTTGCAAGCCTTCCTATGTGGGCCGAACTTTTCAAATCCTAGAGGTGGAGGCCACGTTCCCTCTCCCTCGTAAAACTCTCCAAACCTTACAAACGCCGGATCACGCTTACCTTGCAAGCCTCCCTGTGTGGGCAGAACTTTCCAAATCCCAGAGGTGGCGCTATTCGCTTGAGCAAGGACACAATGTCCACGTGCTTTACGCATCCTCTAGCCTCGGGATCGTACTCGGACCAGACCCTCACGTACTCGTCCAGATGATGTGGCCCGAGAATCGACCAATCACGAGTCAGGTAATCAAAATTGTCCATGATCACAGCAACGAACAAATTTATAATCTAAAACAAGGAAAAGGGCGAACATGCTGTTGATACACATGACTGTATCATCGAAAAGCATGGCAAAACCAAACAAAGACAAAACAAAAAGCGGCCATGGTTCGGATTGCCATCCAACATTGCGTTATCAGTAACTACCAGGATTCATTACTTCGCAATGTCGTCTCTAACATAAGCCTGTGATTTGTCAAAACGTTCACGTGGTATTTTGCGGTCTTCTTCGTAAGAAAAACCAAAATTCACTGTATAAAGGGAATATAAGATGCACTGGTACAAATAATTCTCTTCAGAAAACCTGTTGTTGTGGAAGCACTTACATAGCGCAGTATGCTGTCTAAACCGAGCAATTAGCTTAGGGGATAGAAAATCGAATTTCCATCGCCAACTTCAGATGGCTGAGAGAACAGATATTTCACTACTAAACGTTCTTACCAAAAAAGAGCAGATGGAATAAAATGACACAAAATAGAAGTAAGCGAAGTCGGACCCGCAGAGACCCGAGGGTTCCATCGGGTCCGCACTGGGGTCACATTTCACATCATCCCGATCGGTGCACGATAACATGATTTGCTGCCAGTTCTCACCCGTGGCAGACCTAAAGAAAGAAACGAACAAAAAAGTGCCCATAATAAATAGTTGCAGTTTGGAAATCTTTGGATCATTAACGTTTGCTGAAAGCTTGTCGTCAAACTTCTCTACTGGAGAGACTATTTAATTTTCGGACAATCTTTCAAGGTCGGGTATTACCGTCTCATATTCCGTAAAGTCGCCTGATACCAAATGATATTTAACAATTACTCCACGAGCGCACATTAGATGTGAGACGATAGCCAACGACGTGCACTGGTTATAAATCATGTCACATTAACAAGCACAAGTGAAAACAACGTGAAATATTGCTTAATTTTGTTGACTGTCTTTTGGTTGGTTTTAACATCTCTCAGACATGGTATAATAATTGACATAACATAGCAGCTAAGCCAATCACATCTCTGGAACTGCATTCTCCAATGATCCCGTTTTAAGACCAGCAATGAGTTGCGAATTCGAAAGTTTGGAAAACCTTGAGCCGCGTTTTAAGACGAAAGGGCCTATCAAATATCCCAGGGGGCCACTGGGGCAGACTGAATGGAAAGTTAATTCAGTCTTCAAACTAACCAAACACATGCTATTACAAGAAAAATAATACCAACAGCTCAAGTGCTTTGGGTTTTCCATTACCTGAAAAGTACCATGAGAGACTGCGGGAAGGTCTGGAAGTTGTTATTTCTGTTTATTTCGGTGTCGGAGTCAAGAGCAATGCGGCCAAACATCTGCAGAAATACAACGAGTGTTAGCTAAATGACTGATAAAATCTTAGAGCAAAGTTGGAGTTGACACAGGGTATGTCAAGTGCGCGAGAAAGGACTGGTTATAACAATAGTGGCTCTAAGGTCTGAAAACAATCCCCTAGAGATAGTGGCTCGTTCGCACTGCTCACCTATTAAAACGTAGCTTTCAAGCGAGCTGTCAACAAATGGGGTAGAAAGACGTACTGGATCACTGGTAGCCTAAGCTCGAAATATGAGCGTTAATTGATTAGACAATAGTACCAATCATTAACGCTCATATTTCGAGCTTGGCCTACCAGTGGCTGGACGTACCTGCATTCCGATTACAGCGTAGATAAAGAACATCATGACAATAAGAAGAGCCACATATGGTAAGGCCTGTCACGAACAGAACACAACAAAGATAAGACCTAGACCAAAGCGCAACGTGACAAATGTGTCACACAACAAAAACTGAATGTCACATCAGTAGGTACAGCATTTGATGGAAAAGGCACAGGTCATTACAGGGCGCAACCGTTTACCACAATTATTCGTAATTAATGCAGAAGACTGTTTCTGATAATAATTTACTGAAGTAAACAATCACTGGAATTAAAAGACTCGCAACCAGTCTTCTTGAACGTGAAACTGCAAGAAAACTTTCACACTCCTGAGGAATGAAGTCAAATCAATATGCACATTATCAGTGAAGCTCACCTGGAACGACTTGATAAAGGTCCACAGAAGAGTCTTGATCCCAGACCCCTGGTTGAGTAGCTTCACCAGACGTAACGCTCGAAACAAACGAAAGAAACCAAACGCAAACATTTGCTCGCTCTGACGACAAAAAAAAAAACAATGAATAAAAATGAAAAGAATTTTTCATGTTTCACGCTGATAAAACTGCAAATTTAACAACACCACGAGGAAGTACTGTTTATAGTTTTATAAACGCGCCATTTAAACTTAAAATTTAACGCCCAGTATTACTTTAATGCTGACCTTAATAATTTGAGACACAAGGTTAAACTGTTGACGTTTACCGTTACAAGTCGGTTAACAAGTCAGGAGGTATGTAAAGTAAAGTTTTTTAGATATGAGCAAATGTTTTAATTTAATTTTCGCTAAATGGAGTTGTCATGATGATATCTGGGCAAATTACGTAACAGCCAATATTTTGTAAACATTCTTCGAGTCTTCACCATTAACAAATGCAGTAATTAGGAACGAAACAATTTTAAAACTTTAAGTTAAATCTCCCTTCTACAGGTTTTAGTTTTTATTTTACAAAATGTTTTAAGTTAGACTACGAGTGGTCCCTAATTTTTCGTATGGACAGCAAAAGGGTGAGAAACACGCGAGGAGACACGCGTGGAAATTACTTCCCGCGTTTCCTCGCGGGAGGCAATTTTCGTGCGCGCGCGTGTTTCGCTAGTTACACTACTCCTTGGAAAAATAAAGGGCTATTCGTAGTCTATTTTAAAAAACAGCCGCGATTAAGTCATGCACAGTGTTTAAAGAGCGTGCAATCGTGTGAATGTTTAGTGTTAAAATTTTATATGGTGCGATGTTTTAACGTCTTACAATTCTTTGAACACGTCCGTCATGGCTACTTTCCAGTGCTAACTCCAGTTCCGAAATACCGCGATGTCGCCGGAAAACATCCTACAAAGTAAAGTGTTCTTTGCCTTTAACGTGGTTTAGCATGCATTAAAGCTTTAGCAAGCTTCAGTTATTTTAATAAAACTACAAAACAAAAGTTTGTGACCTAAAGTGCTGTGTAAGATGGATGTTCTAGCGGTTAGCAGTCGATGATTCCAGCATTTCTTGGTTTGTGCCGTTTCTGTCCCTTGTCATGTTCAAAACGTCTAGCGTTGTACAATTAAAAATTGTGGAGAAACCCGAGGTAATCTGCGATTAACTCGCAAGGAGTCCACGGACCTGGGAGAAAATGGGGTTTGCGTTGCTCCTACCAACTTAAATGCACAAAAACCAAAGCAAAGACTTGACTCTTCTAGGTCATCATGCTGTCACGCAACACTGCTTCAAAACTGGGTTGCGTGACGACCCAAATCACTGTTAAGAACGAGTCGCTTCCGTTTAAGAAAAGATATTAAGGTTCTCGTAAATTTTCAAAAGAAGCCCTTTTAAGATTATATCTGTTAAATGAACGCAACTCTCATAATAGTTTTATTAACATTATTCCATAGATAATTTTTTACGGTCCACCAGTTTTTTCGAGCAGAAGCCAAAAGTTTGGAAAGGTGATTTTCGTAGTTATTAATTAAGCATGGTACCAAGCATAGTGACTGCAAACATAAAAGTGAGCTCATTATGAAACTGGGTAGATAAAACAGAAAGCCTGTGATACAAAGTGAAAACCCAATTATAACTATCAAAGGGAACTCTAATTAAAAATCTGAGCCATATAAAAGTTCTGACAGTGTGAATGATGTTCCACTTTGGCAAATGAACCAACTGCTTTGATGCTTTGATTTGAATCAACTTTATGCAATGTTTAAAAAACGAGCAGGAGTGTTTTATCAACGAAGTTTAAAATACAAGGCGCCACCTAGTGTTTCAGGATAATAATAATAATAATAATAATAATAATAATAATAATAATAACAATAACAATAAAGCACTTTTCAATTGAGTGTCGTAAAACCAAACCAAAGCAATTACTCTGACCAATCACAACAGACCAAAACAGTGCAACGAACCAATCAGAAGTCCAAGTAATTACACGTAACCGGCGCAAAGCGCGGGAAAATACGCGCGTGCAAGTCGCGATTGGTTTTGGTTTTGTTTCTCATTGGTTGAGAAAGTGGCGCGAGGTTTCCTGGCCAATCACAGAGCGAAGTAATGCAAAACCAAAGCAAAACCGGAATTACTTTCGACACTCAACTGAAAACCGCTCTAAAACACGAATTGCAAATTTTTTGAGCGACTTCAGGAGCTTTAATGCACATCTATCCATTCTTACACTAGTATTTAGATTTTTGCCGTAAAATTCAGCGGTGTCTGTATCAGATATAAAAACACTAATTAGACATTAATTTGTTTTGTATTTCCTTCAGGAATTATTAATGAGTTTTTTAAACATTTGTTGGTTTGACGCAGGGTATAGTTTGTCTTCTCGTGTCACAATAGAGAGGCTAGCGTGACAGACTTGTGTTTTTCCAGTTTACTCGTGTCACAATAGAGTGGCTAGCGTGAGACTTGTGTTTTTCCGGTTTACTCACCGAGACCTCATTCATGGTTATGTCAACAATACTCCCAACCACGATAATGAAGTCAAACAGATTCCACCTGTCTATGAAATAGTTCTAAAAGAAGAGAAAGCAATGGTTAGATTCACAAAGAAATGAAAATCCCGGTTATTTCTTCAATTCCCCTGACGAAAATTAGGGGAATTTTCGGCTAAGTTCACAAATCAAATTCGCGACAGATTTTATTTGAAGTGGTTTGGTTTCAAAGTAAGCTTTGCCGGGGTTTCTTAAAAACACGCTGTAATAACCAGTAACTGTAAGGCTCGATTTCTGCTGCTCTTCCTCCAAGACATTTTGGGTGCATTTTAAATTAACGGGAACGATAACAGGGTTCGGAAGTCGTTTGGTTTGATGTAAACTCCGCTTATAACAATGACCTGTGTAGCAGGTGTAGCTGGAGATGAATGGGGTATGAGTTGGAGCCGAGCGCGATTTTCCTCTTTTCTCCGCCCATCTCCTTCCACGCACGTGTTGCTCTAATTCTCAATTTTTTTCTGGAGCCTGCCTACGCGATTTCCTACCACAGGAGGACTGAAGTCTGATTCTTACCTTGGGTTTGAAAGCTATAAGTTTTAGAATACACTCCAGAAGAAACACAGCAGTGAATCCAATATTGAAGCCATCAAGCACTCGTGTGTATAGCTTAGGTTCTTCATAATACTGGTAAAAATATCACAGAAAATACAGCATGAGCTATATAAGAAACCTTGTCTCTTTCCTACTTGTATCAAGGTCGCTTCTCTCTACAAAGCCCTCTCCTGTCTTTCTGTGTTAAAGTTGGTTGAAAACAGTTCAAATTAAACTGAGGATAACACAGATTTTTGTCCATGGAAATACTGTTTACTACGACTAACATTGCTTAGCCTTTGCATAGAACTACCAAAGAATGCATTTTACAGCTGCGTGCTTTCGGTAAATGCGAGGGTGGAGTTGTCTTTGTTTTATAAAAACCGCACTGTTTTTCATATGGAAAACATATTGATCTTGTAAAGTAGAACCTTGATTTAACGAAGTGCCAAGGGACTGGCGAAATTGGTTCGTTATATCGAGGGTTTGCTATATCGAGGGTTCGTTATATCGAGGTCCTTTTCCATACATTTTAAAAGGTCCGTCTGAAGAATATCGTTCGTTATATCGAGGACTTCGTTATACAGTCAGAGAGGTTCGTTAAATCGAGGTTCCACTGTACTAACTGTTTTACATTGACATATGAAACGCACTAGGGTTTGTCTAATAAAAAGTCAACTCCACTCTCAATTCCACTCCACCGAGCACGTTAATGCGTGAAATGCGTGACTTGACCGTATTGGCTTGTATACATAAATATATATAAAATGTCAACCCAACTCTCGCTTCCACTCCACGGAGAAAATTAATGCGTGACGTGCTTCATCTCGCCGAAATGGTTTGTATATAGAAAAAAGTCAACTCAACTCTCACTTCCACTCCACGGAGCAAATTAATGCGTGACGTGCGTGATCTGGTCGAATTGGTTCGTATATAAAACAGTCAACTCAACTCTCGCTTCCGCCTCCTACTTCCACTCCACGGAGCAAGTTAATGTGTGACGTGCGTGATCTGGCCGAATTGGTTTGCATGGAAAAACAAGTCAACTCCACTTTCACTTTCACTTCCACTTCACGAAGCAAGTTAATGCGTGACGTGCGTGATTTGGCCGATGATGTCAAGTCATAATTGCGACTCGTGCTTACCTGCATCATCAACACCACAGTATTGCACACAATAAACGCGAAGATAAGGTACTCAAATGCCTGTGACGTCACTACACGCCATATATGGAACTGAAGGCGATTATTAGGAATGTACCGCCTCAAGGGTTTGGCTTTGAGAGCGAACTCGATACACTGACGCTGAAAGAAAAGAAGAAAAGAAAAACACTGAGATAGTTCAATACACAGACAAACGATCCAAGTAAAAAAGACGACAAATCTTCTCTTCAAAAACCTTACAGGACTGAGCAGTGTCATGGCCGAGCATGCGCGATGATGCTCTCGAGTGAGTGACAAATTCCATCTTCAGTTTGGTCCGCAGGATTGATTTCGGTCAATATTCCTTATACTACGCATTCAAGCCTCAGCTATATTTCTTTTGGAAATTTTTGTTTGTTCCGTGCTACATGGATGGCGTTGACACAAAAGCAGGAGTTCTAAAGTGGTTTAAATATATAACCCTAAGTTTAACAGTTCCCTTCTAAACCTCAAAAAGAGTAAACCGGGAAGTGCTATAAACCCATTAACCTGTACTCTCCATTTATAACCAGAAATGATGCCTTCAGTTTCTATAATTTTTTATTTAGTGTGATCTTGGAATAAGGAGTTATGTCACGAGTTTTTAATATTACTTTGAAAAACTGAAAATTATATTGGAAGCAAAGAAAACTATGCTATCAGTGGAAAACATAGCCAAATGCAGATTACGGTTTGCTTCCCCTTTTGAGAAAATAGCTTGATATCTTTGTTTTGGTGTTCTAAGGGCATTTTTGTTATAAGCAATGGTTCTTGAGAGCCCTTAGTTTTAATTTGACCTCCAAAGTATAAAAATCACATGACATAGCTCCTTTTAAAGGGAACCTCCAATCTTACAAATTCACGCTGAATTGTTGGAAATAATTACCATATTTTCGCTGTTAAGTTTCATGGGCGCCGCCATTTTGGGTTTGATGACGCGTGATGGTTGCAGCTATTGTCAGGAAGCAAATGAAGCAGAAAATCCTTTGTGTTAATCATCAAATCCAAAATGGCCGCGCCCATGAAACTTAACAGCGAAAATGGGCGATGATGATATCCAGTTTTTTGTACACTTAAATGTTTTATCCACGTTTTAAAACAAAATTTGAAATCTAGTACTTATTTCCTACAATTTAGCATCAATTTGTTGTAAGAGTGGAGGTTCCCTTTAAAGTACTGACTTTAAAGATCCCGTTTGGAAGGTGAATATCACCCTACTAACTAACCTGGTTCTTGTCAAGTTCACAGCCTTTGAATTCCTCCTCACCCTCGCTTTGAAACGTGACGATCACAAAACCGACGAAGATATTCACCATGAAGAAGGCAATGATGATGATGTAAATGATGTAGTAGATGGCGACCCACGGCCGGTTGTTTTGGAAAGGTCCTTCGTCCATATCAGTGGAGTCGATGGAATTCTCCAATATACTGCAACACAAGTGAAATACAAAGAATTTTACGCACTTTTCCCATTCACTCCTGTAGTGTTGTAAGGATTGCCACGCAAGATCTCTGCCTGACTACACCTGCTGTTGTGTCATACGCTTCTTTAATGGCGATCGTCACACAACGCCTCAGCGTGACTGAATCAGCAGCGAACATATTTTCAACAGTGCCATCTGCTCAAACCAAAGAAAATTCGAACAATTACAACTCCTGTTTTTGGTTTCATAACCTCGTATGATTTTCTTGGCTTTCGGGATGTTTTTTCCTTCCCCTCCATTCGTAACCTTTTTCTTCTTCCTCTTTACGCCACCTGTAAGGTTTGCAAGTTATTACCCCAGACCTGCCGAAATTATGTCCAAATAATCCATTTTTAACCTCACAAAATGCACCCACAATGAGGACTTCTCGGATTATCGAAATTCGCAAAATCTCTACCAATGTTTTTCGTAGCACTTTGTCACAATCCAAAATAACTGTTTGATTTTCCAATCAGCGCATCTCTCATGGATTTTCTCTCTTACATAATAATCGACTCACGTAAAACCCTAATACAAACAGCGCATGCTCACTCACCCTGGCCAGCCCTCGAAGGTCATAACAGTGAAGAGTGTTAACATGGCATTACCAACGTTGTCAAAGTTGAAGTCGTGTCTTTTCCATTCCCTCAGTTCTTCCTGACAGAAAAAAGTAATGCATGATACAATCAATGTGGTTCATTCCTCCACCCTCGGCTCTCCTCTTCCCCAGCCCAGAATCAAAGAAAAAAAATGCAAAATGGCTGCATAGTGCGTGACATGAAAATTTCTTTGAGTGTCATTCTTACCACTGGATTAGAGAGTCCAGGCCCTTTGTACTCCACAAACGTTCCCCTGAAAGAAAGAATACTGGACTGAAACACTGCGGTTAAAACATCAATTACTGAGGAATCGCTTTGGTTTTGTAGTTTCCGTAGCCTGCTCGAGATTTCTCAGCGCCTGTGACTACAACTTGTTTGAGACAAGTAGTTAAGCCCATAATTATGGCACCAGTACGGCTGGCTGTTACCGCCCTCGTTTCTGTCGTACAAACATTAAGGAATTTACAATTCTCTTTCAAGGTCCTAAAATTTGGAATTCTCTCCCTAATTCCATTACCTGCTCAGCAAGTTCTTACCTTAAGAAAAATATGTTAGAATTTTTATTTAAACAGTCTTGAATCTGTCATGCCGCACTCGCACAGCACCAAATTTTAATATAATATTGTCCTTCGACGTGGCCTCTCATATAAGCCTTGTGGTTTCCTGAGGTCTCCTCGCCACTAACTTAGGTGTAATACTTCCAAATATTATAAAGATGGCAAATAAATAACGCAAATAACACAAAGTAGATTTGAACCGGCAATTTCAAGCCCTTATCAACGCCATAACCTACCTACATTCCTCTTCAGAGCGCTTCTCAGGGTCAGTGCAGTAAAAGAATGTTCCCTGCATTCATTAAAGAAAGAAAAAAACGTTTCAAACCTGGAATGTTTTAAAATTCTCTCTACGGTACCTTCTTAATGTGACACTTCACTGAGATAGAATGGTGCTACAATGTATCGTAATTTAAGTAAAGCGTAAAAAATCGTCCAGGCCGACAAGTTTTTGACAAACGCGTAACGATTAGGATATGCTTTGGAGAACTTGGGGAATTTTTTTCAGATCCACAAAGTGACTTTACCTCACGTAAGAGAAATTGATTTTATTTAGTGGAAGTTTCTGGTATCCTACAGGTGTCCTGTGGCATACCACAGGGTTTTACCTTCCATAGCTGAACGCCAATGACAGCAAACAAAAAGTTGAATAACATCGTCACAAGCATGATGTTCCAGATGGTTTTTACGGCTACAAAAACACACTGCACCACATGCTGTGGAGACAAAATCATAGAAAAGAAGATGAAGATAAGCTACGCAAAGATTTTCCATTAAAGTGCCTATGAAGCGAAATTTGTTTCTTGCTAATTTTAAAGTTTACCCCTAAAAACGCAAGATTCTCAAAATTTGAGGTGGTTGTGATTAAAATTGTTGATTTTACGAGCGTTTGAAGTTGGGCTACTTTGCCTTTAAAAATGGTCAGGGGTCTGGGTCGTGTTTATTCGCGAAATTCTATAATGTGACGTCATTTTGGGTACAAAATGTGTTTGCGCTTATGAATTATAGTGAAATAGTTGGAATACTTGTCCCCAAAATTACGTCAAAATTACGTCACAGCTATTGTCATGTGTCTTTTGGCCGCGCGATTCAAATGCCATTTTTGAGGGCAAAATAGCCCAATTTCAAACGCTTGTATAATCGCCGATTTTAATCAAGAGCACCTCAAATTTTGGAATGTTGAGTTTTATGGATTAAACTTTAAAATTAGCGAGAAACAAATTTCGCTTCATAGGCACTTTAAATAAAGACCACATTTAGGAGAACAAAAGACTAAAATAACCTCCTTGGAAAACTGTGCTACTCAAACTAGTCACGTGTCGTCACGCAAACTCGCTGGAGGGGATTAGCGCTGTCCATACTACGTAAGACTTGTTGTCAAGCAACTTCTTGAGCAGGACGGATAAACGTCACGGAACCCCTGCAAAAGTCGTTCTCGTCACACAACCTTTGCAGAAGGTTTTAGCGTCTTGCAATCTTCTTGAGAAGCTTTATTACCGTCTATTTCTACAACATCACTGAATAAAGAGAACCTGTGAATATAGTTTTATTATACGGCAGTTAGAACAAGCATTTCAGTCCTACCTTCAACCCTTTAGCTCTGTTGATTGCCCTCAAAGGTCTTAAGACTCTTAGCACCCTGAGAATTCTCACCACAGAAAACTGCGAGTCCCTGAAAAAGACCACAATAACGTCAATAAACTTGCCCCAAATCGAATTCTAAGCTAGTCTCTGGAACACACTCAGTTCAAGCGCGTTAAAACGTTAGTGCAGTGGATATGGATATAGATGTGACGCCAATAAGCTCCCGGGTACAACTCTTCTTTATATACTTTTTTCAAAGACATTTTTCAACTTAATAAAACTTAAGTAAGATCGTTTGGCACTTTATAGCGCAGTTTTCAATTGAGTGTCGAAAGTAATTATGGTTTTGCTTTGGTTTTGCATTGCTTCGCTCTGTGATTGGCCAGGAATACTCGCGCCACTTTCTCAACCAATGAGAAGCAAAACCAAACCAATCGCGACTTGCACGCGCGTATTTTCCCGCGCTTTACGCCGGCTAAATGTAATTGCTTCGTATTCTGATTGGCTCATTGCCCTGCTTACTTCTGTTGTGATCGATCAGAGTAATTGCTTTGGTTTTGGTTTTACGACACTCAATTGAAAAGCGCTCTATACACTAAACTAAATGTGTTACCTGACTTTGGAGTATTCATTCTATTCACGACCAGAAACAATCGCATCTCCCCGAACAATCCTACAATCTCTCACGCTGCACTGTCGTTCCCAGTCTTTTCC
The DNA here is from genome assembly GCA_016490735.1 of Pachyseris speciosa. NCBI lineage: Eukaryota > Metazoa > Cnidaria > Anthozoa > Scleractinia > Pachyseridae > Pachyseris > Pachyseris speciosa. Next base: position 315,438 of record JAEMWC010000494.1, read on the forward strand.
AACGTGCGTATTGGCACCAAACGACAAGTAAAGTGCGAAGAATTGCCGTGGGCGTTGCACAATCCTCTTAACATCTCTTTTTACATTTCGCCCTCCGCAAGCACATACTCAGCATCAAATATTCAAATTAACACAACATGATAAGAATCCCATCTGGCCAGAGGTAAACCAGTTGGCTATTTTAGAAGGATGACCGAGGAGTCTAACCAGGGACTATCAAGAACAACTCCTGCTAGAGGCCAGAGCGGGATTTAAACCCGGGGAAACCACACTAAGATCCAGCGCCCTAGCCAATCGGCCATCCTTCCTCCTTACAAATAAGAAAATTATGCTGCTCACAGACGTAACTGACTTACCTAAGGCTGATAGAAATCACGGAAACGGACACGACCAACAAATCCAGAAGATTGAAGGCGCTGCGGCAAAAAGATCCCTTGTGAAGGATGAGTCCATAAGCTATAAACTGAAAGAAAGATTTGAATACAATTCAGTAAGACTATACAGTCAAACCTCGATTATCAGGACTTGCTGGACTGGAGTAAACAGCTGAACAAGAAATTCTGCGAGAATTAGAAGCGGCCTTTTTGACCATCGAGCCGGATTAATGCATAGGATGAGTTCAAGTTGATCGTAATTAAATTTTTGTCACCTTTCAGTTGGCATGACAGTCAATTCGTCACTCCGAATGATAAAGGATTTAAAATTCAACCATGCTTTTAGAGGAGGTTTTGGTGGCCCTGTGGGTTGGTGCGCTCTTTTCGCATTGTAATGACAGCATAGGGTCGGTGGTTCAAGCCTCAACAAAGTGAAGTTTACTTTTCTTGATCTCTCTTTTTTTCTATTCCTTTTCACGTTTTTTTTTTCTTTTTTCTTTTGTCAACGCTTAAGCTGTAAACCTTTTTTGCAATTTAACACGGAAAAGTACTCAACCGATTCTATGGATATTGGCTAGGCGAGAAACCAAGGCCAGCTGAAGCTTGACAAAACACTGGCACTTCGACTTGTTTGACAATTTCAAAGAAAGCGAACAATTTGGTATAAATCTGCGTCTTCGATCCGTTGACCAGTTTCTCGACGATAACCGATATCTCAATACTGCTAAGGTATGTTCAAACAACGCCACGCAAAAGAGCTGTGTTGGTTGATTTCACTTCCGGTAGTACTTCCGGTATTGCACCATCACTAACTCGGTCAATATTTGTTTATCTTCAAAACCGGGTCAAAAGGAACGCTCAAATAAATTCATTTCCTATAATTCTGACTAAACATTTCTTTTTGAAACGATTTCGCCATTTCCGACTCTGACCCCTGTATTTTATGGCCACCAAAATCTACAAGTTCAGTTCAAAAACATTTACGGTCTTCCGAATAGCTTTAGTTAAGATCGGACTCGTTGTGAAATACTACTCAAAATAAACGCTTTCAAATAAATTCCTTTGCTACTGGATGTACATTGGAGTAATTCAATTCTGACAAAACATTTGTTTTCTCTGTAACCCTTGAGTATTGAAAGGCTTAATGCCTTTATTTACTACAAAATTCACTAAGAATCGCAAGAGATGGCTCATTAGCGCAATCGGATAAGGGGCCGCAGTTGGGATCTGGAGGTCGCGAGTTCAAGTCCGGGCGCCGCTACTAGATAATTAATTTCTTCACTTTATGTAAATGTTACTTCCTCTGGCCGAGAGGGGCACGGGCCTCTCGGCGGACGAAAAATAACCACAAAAAAAAATGGGTATTAGAAGCGGTACTAGAAGCGGCTCGTCGCTAAGCGACGGCCGCTTAATAATAGAGAAAATCGAAAATATGAAAACCAATTAAACAAAATAAAACTATCTAAAGCCTGGTTTTTACTAGCGACGCAAGCACTAGCGCAAGCACAAGAGCGCTTATTTCACTGTGAAAACGGGCTTGACGCAAGCATAAGCACAAGCGCAAGCGCAAGGATAACAAATTTTCCTCTTCCTTGTGCTTGCGCTTATGCTTGCGTTCGCTTGCGTAATGTTCGTTTTCACTTGGCATAAGCTACTTATGCTTGCTTTTATGCTTGCGCTTGTGCTTGCGTCGCTAGTGAAAACCAGTCTTAAAGGTTCTCTTTGAAAGGAAAACAAACCTGTTTCAAATGCACTTTTCAATGCCCAGACTAAGAATAAATCATAATGATAGGTTATAGGGACCTTTATCGTGCCTTTTTAATAATTCATGAAAAAAAATCAGAAGCCAGAGGAAATGCTTCGGACAATGGAGAAGTCCGGATAATCGAGGTTTGACTGTAACCTTTCACATAACGACGCATAAAGATAACGCAATGCTACTTCTGTGGCGCCAAAAAAAAGCGAGGACAGAAACAAAATATCGCATGACTTACCTTGATAATAATCTCCAGAGTAAATACAGAGGTGAAGAAATAGTCAAAATAGTTGAGAACCTTTGAACAGAGAGAAAAATAAGACATAGGTACGTTAGAATGATTGAGGAGCACCAAAATTTTCATAATTAACTTGACAATAAACGTCTGAAGCAATGTAAAGCCAGTTATGTGTGATAAGCGAATGCTTTGTTTGCATAGTTTTTTCTAGTAGCCTGCCACGCAAGTTGCTGTTTTTCTGACCAAATAGAAACAGCATTCTCAACTCACCTGATTTCTTGTTGCGCTTGCGTTAAGAGGATCTTCCGCTGCCAACAGAATACTGCTGACAATGATGAGTATTAACACGAAATTTACAAAATATTTGTTGGTGGCGATCTTGTAGCAGATGACTCGAATTCTGAAAAGCAAAAAAGCTCACATTTTCCTCTGCCGGCTGAGATCAAGGCATTCTTACATTAAGTTAATTCAAGCAAACGTAAACATCGCAATCATAAACATAGAACTGGCTGACTACATGTGCTTTCCCGTAATTTGCGCTTGTTAGTGTTCAGCTTTTGACTTCTGATTGGCACACGAGTCTCAAGAACCAATCGGAAGTCAAAGCCAAATGTCAAATGGCGCGAAGCACAGCAAAACACGTGAAGTCAGTTAGTTTGGATGTTCATGAGGGAGGGGACAGTCGGTTAGTCGGTCCTGTTTGGATGCTCATGAGGGAGGGGGTAAGTCGGTTACTGGATCCAGAGGCACACAAAACCACGTAACCAGCAAAATTTATATTACAGAAAACTAAGCACCCGATGATAAGCAATGTAAAGTTAATAACCAGTGTAAAGCACAGGTAAAACAGAGTAGAGTAGAGCAAACCGAAAGAAAACATTGGCCAAGCCTATCACGAAAACGTATACTTAAGACACTCGCTCATTTGACTCTTTCCTTCCCAAATAGCGCTAGGGCGAGATAGCAACGACACAGTGAGAAGACAAGCATGGGAAAATACGTATGTACCCAAGCAAGTGCGCGTTTGGATTTGCACTGACTGGTAGAGAAAAGAAACAAACTTTTAACTTGAAAATTGTTCTATATCTGATGAAAACAATAGCGATTACTGTAAAAATTTATGGCACTCACATGTTAGTTGTGGAGAAAATAAATAAAGCAGACTCTGGAGGCATGGGTGCATAATCAATGTCCGCTACTGATCCACCACTTGTACTTCCATTATTATCTGAAAAATAGCCAGCACAAAACGAATGAAGAGTAGAGCACAGCCATAATTATGAGAATAAAAAAAATACAGTTGCACATGTGTATAGCTGCGGTTTTTACGCAAGTTTTGGACGTAAATGGCATGAGAATTAAAAAATGCTGAGCAGTGAAAATACAATTAAGCTTCAATTGCATTTGGCCGAATTTCAGAGCAAGTTCGCGATGCAAAATTTTCGAAAAATCACATTGCTTTTGCAATTTGCTATGCCTTCAGTGGTATCAACGTTGATGGTACCGCGAGGACGTAAAGCGGTGCTTTACACTTAAACAGAGGAAACTAGAAGAGCAGAGAACGTGTACTGGTCGCTGCGTTTCCAACCGTTAAATCAGGATGGAAATCAAAGACACAAATAAAAAGACTTACTATTGATTGCGGATCTTGATCCAGAGTCCTCTGAGTGCTCCGCTGATTGAGCCTCGATGTCGTTGTGCGATGCAGTCTGTAGACGAGAGCAAAACAAAAGAACGACACATTTAGATCAATGCAGAGAGAGAGAGACAGAGAGAATTTTAAGAAGATAACTGGACATCTTTAACTGATCACTATCCAAGAGAGCTGAAATCCGGGCCCGTGTTCAATTTATCTTAAGAAAACCGGTAAAAAGTAGCGTCCACTTAAGGCCACGCCCACGCGCTTCAAGTTCCTCAACACCAACTCCGGAGAAGAATAACAAGCCGCACCACTGCAACGCAGAGAGATACCAACTGTTGGGTTGGGCTCCATTTGCGCATCGCTTCTCGCAACATAACTTGAAGGAAGGGTAACAGAAAAGTTGCGACTAACATTATTACTCACCCGAGCAACACCATTTCCGTTTATATTACCGGTAGAATGGAGTTCTTGGGTGGACTTGTCAAGTGTCCTAAGGAAAGAAGAACATCAAATGACCTCAAATGTATATTTCAGTGTGTTTATGAAACACTATCACCTTTTATGTATGTATGTATTATATGACTGGTTCTTTCAGCGGTCAAGGTAAATCTATTCTCCTGCTGTGATTGGCTACCCGCGAGGTTAAGATGGAGTCATCTTGACCGCTCGGGATAGCCCGTTCGTCCTGCGTTTTACTGTCTTTTGATAGCGTCCTTTGAGTCATATAATAAATCCTTTATTGACCAAGCTTGTTCGGTCAAGATGGCGGGATACTGGCCTCGTTCTTTTTTTTTTTGCGTGTTTATGGACCGAGACGAACTTGGCCAATATCCAATATCATTATCATTCCGCCATCTTGACCTCACGCTTGGCCAATAACCCATATAGGATATCAATAATGTTATCACCTTTTTGTGTATCACAGCACTCAACACGGCAGTGTCCATTGGAAACCTTTTGAGTGGTTTTCCTTTGAGTGTCGAAAGTAATTCTCGTTTGATTTGGTTTTGCAATCTGTGATTGGTTGACAAAGCTCGCGCCACTTTCTTAACCAATGAGAAGCAAAACCAAAACCAATCGTGACTTGCAAGCGCGCATTTTCTCGCGCTTTCCGTTGGTTACATGTAATTGCTTCGTATTCTGATTGGCTCATTGCACTTTATGCGTCTGTTGTGATTGGTCACAGTAATCACTTTGGGTTTGGTTTTACGACACTCAATTGAAAAGCGCTTCAATGGGCGTTAGCATATTGGTGTGTTGTTAAGTTTTAAGCCCTACGCCGTAAATAAAAGGTTGACCTGAGGTGGCCACTCTCAGAAATAAACAAAAGGCAGCATCGGTCTAGCTGGCGAATCCTTTCAGCTACTCAAAAATATAACACTAGGTAACCTGTTCTAAATAGCAGCGGCTGTACACAAGCTACCCAGGCCAAGGGAACTGAAATCAGCCAAAAACTGAACAGAATGTGTGGATGATCATCGCAGCCGCACCGGTATTGCGAGGTCGCGGGTTCGAATCCCGTACAGGACTGAATTTTTTTCAGGCTTTATTTTCACTACTGCTTAAGTAGTATTCATAACTGCGATGATCATCCACATATTCATTTGTTAATCCGCAGTTCAAATATATGATTTTCATATATTCAATCTCAAGAACTGAACTCTTACACATTTGACCGTGAGGCAGAACTGTGATTGGGCACTACAGCTCCATCCTGACCGATCTTGCTCTGAGACTCCACTGAAGCTCTCAGTTTTTCCCGAGCCTTTTCCTTCCTCTTTTTCTTCTCCTCTTCCATTTCTGTTAAATTCTCAGCATCTGCCAGATTGTCCACGGCAATAGCCAAGAATACGTTGAGGAGAATATCTCAGGGGAGTCAAGGGAAGATGTACAGTCACAAAGACAAAAACAATATAGAATAATGCAAAAAGAAAAACTAAGGGAAAACTGAGAATTGGAGAAGAGGTGGAATAGGGTTTTCCAAAAAAAACCCGGATATTCTAAAAACGGAAACCTCTTCACGGAAGTGACCCGAGAAAAGCGCGCTCTATAGTCTGGACCGAGCACCTGAACTTGACTTCCGGGCTTGGCGAGCCGCGCGCAGTTTCCCGCCAAACGTTTTCCCGAAGAAACGCATATTCAGCGTATCCATCGGGAGCAGAATGAACTCAATATCATTCCGTTAATTGTGAAAACGGAATAGGTCCTAAAAAACCCACAATAACAGTGTATTGTGAGTGTTCCTATTCAGGAGTAGTCCCCCCAAAATGCGCCTTTAAGACTCTTCGAACGGGATAAAAACCATGTCCTTTTACACACTAATCCGCAGAAGCTCTGCCTGAAAGGAGCTAACGACAGACTCGTTACCTTTCTCGCTCTTGTTTTTGTTAACTGAAAGACTTGTATTGTTATCAGTATGATGTTCCATTATTCTCAGTTGTGAATCGTTACGTCTAAAAAAGGATACAGTTTCCAACTACAACAAGGAAGATAAAATACAAGATGGCGACTACAGCGGAAGCATCTCCAATGCCACCCCATGAACGAATGCCGTCGTACATGACGGCATTCCAGTCCTCACCCGTCAAAATCTAGAATGAAAATAAAAGCGATACTCGTAGTCGACAATTTTAAATTATACGGCTACGGTAACAAGATTGATGATTAGATTAGACGAGAGAAGTGATCAAAACACTAGGTCAAACAGAGCTCGGCAGAAACTACAATAGCCTGCGTCACTGACGAAAATGTCCGTGCTGTCAACTGACCTATGCAGAATAAAATTGCACGCGGGTCCAAACGTGTTACACGCATTGCAGGCGTTACATGTGTTACACGTGTTAACTACTTCTAATTCGCAGATGATGCGTCAAGCTCGTAGCGTTAACTCTTAATCGATCGCCTTGCTTGTGAAGTCGACAAATTTTTAAACATGAAACATTGATGAAATGTTGGTCTGGTTTATTAAGGATTTCCGTACCTGAAAAACTGTTATAAGCGCTCTCCAAAAGGTATCAAAGTTGCTACGTGGAATTTGGTCATCATCCATGTTGAACCTTTGAGGGAAGAAAAGCACAGTGATCTTTAAAAAAATATAAATCCAACGATTTTCGTTTAACGAGGGTGACACAGGCGACTAACTAATTAAACCCGATGCGTTTCGATTCCAGATCGAAATGGAATTTGGAAATGATGGTTTTGGAGAAGCTTCGTGAAAAACTTAGGGCGCAGTCGAGGCCAGTCCTCTCACTACTGGACAATGCTTTCCCCCTTATTAGAGAAAATTCACTTGAGTGTCGAATGCAATTCTCGTTTTGCTTTGGTTTTACATTACTTCGCTCTGTGATTGGCCAGGAAAACTCGCGCCACTTTCTCAACCAGTGAGAAGTAAAACCAAAACCAATCGTGCCTTGCACGCGCGCATTTTCCCGCGCTTTGCACCGACTACGTTTAATTACTTCGTATTCTGATTGGCTCACTGCACTGCTTACTTCTTTTGTGATTGGCTGGAGTAATTGCTTTGGTTTTGGTTTTACGACACCCAATTGAAAACTGCTCTGGTCTATCATTAACGGAGATTTATTCAATGACTTTGAGGAACTAAAACAAACCAAATAAGCCCACTCACTTGCCACCAAAGATTTGCATTCCGAGAAGCGCGCAGATCAGCATAAATAATGAGAGAAGCAACAGAAGACCAGCAATGGACCTCATGCTGTTCAACAGGGATGCCACTAAGTTACTTAAAGAACTCCAGTACCTAAAAAAACGAAACAGTTCATCATCAGCCGCTGGTATACGTACGCTCATAACGTCCATAAGATCCTCAGACTTGAGGAACCTAAGGGCGCTGGGGCGAGTGTATGACCCTGACCTCCGGTGTCACATCACGGGTTTGGCGGGCCGCGCATGATTTCCCGCCAAACATTTTTCCAAAGAAACGTATATTCTGCGTATTCCGAGTAAAGACATTTTTCCGAAAACGGAATAGGCTCCAAAATATTACCGTCTGTTCCTCCTTCGCAGCCGTTGTTTGTGTCGGTCCTATTCTCCCTCCCCACCAACGTCTGCTGAACCGAGCCGGACATTCCATTCCCATTGTGTCTGAGTATCCAATCAGGAGGTAGCCTACGAGCAAGCTCTCCCAGCAGAGATTGCTCGCTGGCTAATCAGGAGGGAGAATAGAACCGACAAAAAAGGAGGCTACGGGAGCTTAGCCACCGAAATTTAAAAGCCACGACGTGATTGGTCAGTTCCTGGAATGGAATGTCTGGCTCGGTTCAGCAGACATTGGTGGGGAGGGAGAATAGGACCGACACAAACAACGGAATATAAAGAAAATCTACAGGAATTACATCTACCTTAGTACTACTTACCTAGTTACTTTGAAAATCCTAAGCAGGCGGACACATCGAAGGACACTGATACCGATTGGCCGCTGGTTCATTGCTTCGACAATGGCCAGCTCTAATAAGCTACTCACAACCACCTGAGAAGAAATCATGTAACAAGGCGCATGTTAACAAACAACGGGATTTCAGTGAAATCCAAAACTCAATCAAATTTTCCGAGTTTATCAGTGTTAAACTCGAAGTCCGTTACTTGGTTGACCAGATTCTATTTGAGAGCCAAAACAAAATCCCGTAAACACATGTTTACAAGTAAACGTCCAGACACCATAATTATAACCTCCAGTTAATACGATGCGTCACCAACTTTACCGACTTAATAAAGATGACGATGGCGATGAGGCTGACGATGATGATAATAATACGCAAAACGTCTTCAATCTGATTGGCTGTCACCAGCCATGCCTTGCACATTGATAGGAAAGTGTAAGCAGAAAGTGTGCATTGCACAGTTCACCCAACCAAGCTCGATTAGGAGAACAGTCCACCCACCAAAGTGCGAGAATAAAGCAAACAAAGAAATTAAAATGTTGCCCTTGGACAGATCTCTGTTTATTTATCTCCATCACTATAAAACTGTTGTCTGTTTTCCTTCTATTTGTTTCTAAAAATTTTGTTATACGCATTTTTTAACTGGTAACAGAACCTTCTGCCATCCAAGTCGGTTCGGTCTGTAATCACATTTGTGATTAAACAAATCTGACTTCCACAATTCATTTTATCACTTGTATGACAATAGACCTAACTAGACTTCACTTAGTCCTTTAAAAATTACAGATATATGTGCATTATAAATTAACAATAATTATTAACTTACCAAACAATCGAATCTGTTAAAAAGCGACGCAAAATATCCATGCATTCCTAAGCAGTACATCTTGATGAGCATTTCAACAGTAAATATACCTAAAAACAATTTATTTGCAATATCTGAAAGAGAAAAATAATCGACAATCGTCAGTACTTTTGCCTTTTACATTAAATGTTTCGTCAAAATCTCCACAGCCGCAAATTTTTGCGGCTACCACACTGAGCAGTAGCTTCTATGTCGTCAAGTTGTTTGTCCAAGAGGACTGAAAGCCCGTGGAGACAGGTTAGGCCCGCAAAGCGTGATTGTAGCCACATGCACTCACAGAGTGCTTATTTTTTGTTCTTGAGAGGTAATACTGTGTGTCGCCCCGTCAATATTTCGTCAGACAAATAAAATTGCGGCCGGACTCGATCGCTGTAAGACATGGTGTGTAAGATTCTTTCTCACGTCTAATGGGTTGGTTTAAATCACTGGCAAAATCAAAGTCTTTGGTATTAGACTGCTTTTTTTTTTGGTATTAGACTTTTTTTCAATTTTCAATTTGCTTTGGTTTTGCATTGCTTCGCTCTGTGATTGGCCAGCAAAATTCGCGCCACTTTTTTCCAACCAATGAGAAGTAAAAAAACCAAAACCAATCATGAATTGCACGCGCGTATTTCCCGCGCTTTGTACGGGCTACATGTAATTTCTTCGATTTCTGATTGGTTAATTGCGTTGTTTTCTTCTGTTGTGATTGGTCAGAGTAATTGCCTTGGTTTGGTGTTACGACACTCAATTGAAGACTGCTCTAATCCTGTATGAACAATCACTGAACAATGTGTCTGACCAACAGCACGGTTGTCATCAGACATTGGCCAGTCGTTGTCGGAAATTATCCGATGAACAAACGGTTTTTGTAGCCTAAAGTATTCGTAACAATTTTTGTTCTTCGTAAATGGTGAGAAACTTGATGTATTTCACTTTCCATTCCTTTACTCTCACAACGCATATTTTGTTGTATTCATTTCACAGGTTACAGAATGTAATGAAAATCAGTTTGGCAAGCGTTTCTGGCGTAAATGATGAACACGTCACAAGACTTTTTATCTGGCATGGAGCAGCCAATAAAAGACTTCACATATGAGTTATACTTCATCAAACGCAAAATCATTAGAGCACTTCGCCATCGCCATCGAAGATGGCAAAGTTTTCTCAACAAATGTTAGATTTCGTTTTATTTGGAGCAACCATACGTAACGTTAGAGCTCACTACGGAAAGACTGGGTCCGAGTGGCCGCGCAAGCGATTGTGGGATTGTTCGGGGGGACGCGTATTGTGAAGAAACAATCGCGTCCCTCCACACAATCCCACAATCCCTCAAACAGCACTCTGGATATGTATTTTCCAAAATGAGCTACAACGCATGCGCCCTACATAAAATACATCCTCGCTGAATAAAACTAAAAGTGCACCTACCTCAAAATATTTTTCTGCTAAAATAAATCTTTGCATCTGTTGGAAATGCACTAAATATTTTTTATCCAAATCTTGACTATGTAAAAGTAACGAAATTTTAGCCATCATCTGTCACACGGCCGAGCAAGTGAGGGGCGTGAGTCAAATTCCTGATTTGACTTCACAAAAAAACTGATTTGCATCGCGGTAAGTCGTTGTAAACAAGCCTTGCCTAGTTTCATATCGTGAGGTACTGGGTCGAGTGCGGACTTTCGCGGACAATTACAAATAAAACATGGCTTCGGCCACGAAGTGGCACTGGAGTTGTGCCTCCTTTCGGTTTTGAAACAATAAGCTCGTGATATGGACGTCTTTTCCTTCGCAACAGCGGACGCCGTGTTTGTTTTTTTTTTTAATTTGTCCGCGAAAGTCCGCTTTCGACCCAGTACCTCACGGTATGAAACCAGGCAATGCAAAGCAGTTTGTGACGTCAAATCAAAAATAGACACACATCGCTTCTGACTCCGTCATGTACCAAATGATGCTTCGTTTTTCATAAGCTTTGAAGCCATAAAACAGTCCAAACCTTGAAATAAAGCCTAAATGTTTCTGGAATAGGTGCAAAGTTTTGTATTAGCGGAAAATATATTCTGAGGTTAGGTGCACTTTAAACCAGACTTTTCTCACCTAAAAAATTTGTTAGAAATGGAGGCTGGCCATAATGTTCCAACGCCAATGTTAGCGAATTCAAAAATACAACTACTATGACTATCCAGTAAAAAGCTTGAGTTTTCACGGCTTTCCGAAGCTCTCTTCTCGTTCGATGATGCCAACGTTTTAGCACTTTCCTGTTAAAAGAAGACAAAAATTAACACTTTTAGCTCTAAAGCCAAGGTGATCAGCAGCTGATTTATCCTTACAAAGTAACTCTTTGATTGAAGATTCAGGAGATGAGAATTTAGGAAATGATCAGCACACGTTAAAATAACTTGACGTTTGAAAAATTCTCTCAACTAGTACTATAAGAATTATCAAGAGAACAGTTAAGAAAGTAAGAATGGTAAAATGGAGCTTAAAAGCGTTTACATCAGTGCTCTTGGCAAACTAATCTTTTCGCAAAATGAAGCTGAAAAAGCCTTACGTTATCGCTTAAATCAGAGAAGCTTAAATCGTACTTCTTAAGCGTGAATTAAATCTTTGAGTTACCAATTGTGAATATTATACTGAACTTCTGATATTATACCTGGATTGCTGTCATTAGTTTTGCATTTCTATTGGTCTACATGTACCTATCTTCTTTATTTAGTTTATTACCTAGCTTAGTCTACTGTTCTTTGTAAAATAGTCTTTGTCTCTGACCAAAAGCCATTTAAGCCTCTGGCTTTGGCCCAACTTACGTTTCACTTTGTATGGTATGAAAAAACAATAAAGATTAAAGATTAAAAGCTTGTCGGCACTTTTCTCGACATTCTCCTATCGTGTCTTTTTTATGTTAACAACACAGCTTGTTAAATACCAGGGCCCGGTTGTACGAAAGCCGGTTAACTTAAGCCAGGATTAGCGTAAACTTTGGTTGCAGTTTTTTACTTCTGGATGAAAGTTTCTTTTGCTTTGCTTTTCAGGAATGACGTCCTCTAGTCTAAAAATTTACACAATGTCAGCGTTGAACAACGTTCGTGGATAGAGAAATAACTCCTTGGTTAATTTTTAATCTTGCATTAGGGTTAATCGCCTTTCGAAATAGGGGAATCCTTGCCAATATTTGCCAATATTTGCCAATATTTGCCTCATTAGCATGAAGAATTCAGTTTCTGATGGAGCTATAAATAAATCAGTTCTGAATATTGAAAGGTCATAGTATGAATAACTCTGCCAACGAATATGAGCCTCATGTATTGAATGCTTTTTGTGCAACGCGGGTTTAAAAACTCAAAATTTTACAAAGAATGTATGAGCTCATTAGTGCTTTTGCCACCCTGAAATTTTGCAGTTTTTGGAAGACAATATCTCCTTGAATACTACACCTAAATAGCTAAAATTTCACAATGTATTAAATTTCACTAGCTCTTTAGCTGCCTGGAGTCAAATCACATCTAACATCTTTCCTTCTGTAAGCAAAGTCGTATGCAAATGAGCAAAAATGTAAACAATGACGTAAGCATGAATCCCCCTATACCCGGCCTAGGCTACTAGCAGTCCCGAGCTCAAACCATCAACAGTGCAACGAAACTGAAGAGAGGAGGAGGAAGAAGAAGAGACTGAGACAAGCCGCCCTGTGGCTTGTTCGCTACCAGTGGCACTTTCCTTTTGCACGGAAAACCCGGTTGATCCGGTGGTAAATCACATGGAACAGACTTTTCCACTGGAAATTTTTCGAAAAAATAAAAGGAATACCTTATGAGGTATTCCTCTTTTCTCGCTTTTACAGGGATGATCGAAAAATCCTGAACCATCTGCGGCGTCCCACTAGTTCCATGCTCCTATATGAATTAAACGCGCGGTTTGGTCCCGTTTTTGTTAGTACCCAGTCTCTTAAAGAGTGCCTCTGTGCAAAAGGAAACGCTTGTCCCTTTCCATTTTGATTGAGGAAAATTGTCCTGTTCCTTTTAACAAAAAATTCTCCCCGATTGTTTTTCATTCAAATGGTAAGTGCCCCAGATCTCGGATTTCACGCGCAAGTTTGGGAGATAAGCTAGAGTTTCTTACTTTTCGTTATGGCACCACCCATGATGGGTTTCTTGTACTGTGATTTCTTCCCGCTCATTCCTATCTATCATCTCGATGTCATCGAGTCTTGAGTGCTTCGCTGGAAACGTGAACAAGAAAAAAATGTCAATTCCTGAGCCTGGGTAGGAAGAACACAACGTATCTCAACCTAACGTCACTAGCATTGAAGCTACAACGCAAAGCTCGAACAGGAACGACAGCAACGGCAACGAAAACGTCATTTAAAAATGTAAATTCACGTTACTGTAACTGCTTTGTGATTATGCTAACTCTACAACGGATGTGGTCGAACCATCCAGGAACCAAATACACTATTTTGCTAATGATCAGTTCCTGGTGAATTGTGGGTAGATCCAGTCCTTTGTGGGGCAAACGGTCAAAATTACAATTTCAAATTACAAGTACGTCCTAAAATGGCCGACTGCCCCCACAAAGGACTGGGTCTACCCACAATTCACCAGGAACTGATCATTAGCAAAATGGTGTATTAGTAGAGTGTTTTCACATGACGTCAAGGTGGCCATGTTGGTGTCCCAAAACAAAGAAACGGTGGCCATGTTGGTGTCCCAAATTAAACCTCTGGGAATTGAACTCTATTTTTATGCGAATACTTTCTCTCGTTTCAGTAAACCAAGTTCACGGGATGAAAACACTCTATTGAACGGTATTGAGGCAAAGAAAACAAAAGAAAAATTCACCGTTGTGCGCTCATCTTCTCTCCGAGAGCTTGAATTTGGTCATCTCATGTTGTTGTTTTGCAGAGTTTAAACAGTGAAGAACTCTACCAAAATGTAAAACGCACCTTCAGTTGCTCATTAACTCTATAATTTTGTGGCGTTTTTGTTGCCGTTGCTTAAGCCCCCTAATAATGAAACTGGTTTCTGCATCTCTAGTTAAGACCAGGCAACGTCGTATCTGGTGAAACAAAATTTGACCTGAATTTTTAATCTCCCTTTTAGGATAATTAAATCCAAGTATCGCCACTCCAACACACAACATAATCATTGCCAAGAGTGGATAGGATGGGTGGATGGATAGCCTTTATTTTTGAACGATAAGTGTTAAAGCTACATGAGCTTGTGGGGTCGTTTACAGCTAACCTATGACTATAAGAATCTAAAAACAAGAAATATTTACAAATGTGAATTGTGGACACGAAGTCAAGTATATACAAAGTCATCTTTTCTAAAACTACAAGTAGATGCGGATGTTATCTTAAAGCTAAACTCGTTGAAGGTAATTAAAGATTTAAGCTTTACCCTGAGGTTACGGTATGGAATGTCATTTGCCAGGGCACTACAATTATTGTTCGCTGCTTTCCATAAGACTGAGCCTCTCTACACGCGACGGAGATTGAAACGTGGAACTTAATTAGGGAAGCGCATGCCCGGGTTGAATAATTTGTGTCCCGTTTCTTCTTTCAAGGAGATTCGCTCATAACGTAAACAAGCACTTACAAGTTCTTCTCGAACTCTTCGATTCTTCACCATTCTCGCTCTCACTATCGCCTTCAATGTCCTCTGCAAAGATTATCAAGACAAAAAGTGATGCTATTTAATGTTAAACTATAGTCAGAGCGGTTTTCAATTGAGTGTCGAAAGTAATTATTGTTTTGCTTTGGTTTCGCATTGCTTCGCTCTGTGATTGGCCAGGAAAACTCGCGCCAGTTTCTCAACCAATGAGAAGCAAAACCAAAACCAACTGTGATTTGCACGCGCGTATTTTCCCGCGCTTTACGCCGGCTACATGTAATTGCTTCGTATTCTGATTGGCTCATTCCATTGCTTACTTCTGTTGTGATTGGCTGGAGTAATTGCTTTGGTTTTGGTTTTACGACACTCAATTGAAAAGCGCTCTATTGGCACGCCAGACTAACTGAAGGGTCCAAGAATAACGGACCGAAAATGTATTTAAGTATCTTTTTAATCAAACCTACATCAAACTTCTTTAATTAGCACTGAACATAAATTTCTGTAGGCCACGTGCCAGAATAAAGACAATCTACAGAAAACAATACAAACTATGTTCAAGGTTGTTTCTCCTGTGTTCAGTTCCTCCTTGCTGACCTCATTTTTGGCTTGTGCTGGTCCCTCCATACACTTCTTTCTGAACTCCCTCAGAAACATTTTTTGTCGCCCCAACATTATTTCTCGGGTGGCTAAACGGGGTAACATAGTGGAAACATGCGCAAGCTCAAATTGTTGTCACAACATTGTTGCCCCGTTTTGCCAGAGCTTTAATCTTACCCGCTTGTGTAATCCAATCAAGATAGCCATTATATGCATCTTCAACTTGCTGCTTTTCTCTAAATTTTTGAAATTCACCACTTTTCTGAGCCCTTGCTTTTTCCTTAGCAAATTCGCTGTGATTAAAAAACGTTGATGATAAAATAATCAAAAGTTAAGTTTTCACCATTAGACCTAATTACATGTAACCCTTCAATAACTTGCCTTAATTAGACCTTTTGAGAGTTAATTAGTCCTGGTCAACGAAGCTATGTCCCACCATTACTGCTTTTTGATCTTTGGGGGGTTTAGGCCATTTCACTGTTCACCAATAGGGACCTTAAGCAACGAGGACGGCAACGGCAACGAGAACGCCACTAAACAATAGGCTCAAATGAGCAAAAACAAGGGCTCTGCACGTGCGTTTTGCAGTTTAGTACATTTCTTTGCCGTCCTCAGCAAAACAACAACGTGAAATAACCAAATTTTATGTTTTCTTCAGAACGTGAGCGGATAACAGCAATTTTTTTTCTTTCTTTTTCCTTACTTTGACATCATTTATAGTACATACATACATACATACATAAGAATAAAGGGGATTAGTTTCTAAAGAAACTGTGGTGCTGCGTCGGTGGGGGAGTGGAACACGAAAATTTGGTTTATCAACGGAGTTGATAATGTAAATTGACCACCGTACAGGGATTCGATTAGCTATCGAATCCCTGTACGGTGGTCAATTTACATTATCAACTCCGTTGATAAACCAAATTTTCGTACATACATACATACATGAACTTTATTTAACCTCGAATTGTCGCCGTCACCGTCATCGTTGCTTAAGGTCCCTAATGAATAATAAACTCTGCCCCCACATCACAAGGTGACGTTCTCATTATACCTTTGATGTGAGATCTGATGTGAGACAAGAAAAAGTTTCTCCACATTATGAGCCTTAAGATACTGGAAGGGGTAACACTAGATTTACTTGCGTCCCACCCAGACGACAGAAACAGTACTCCAAGCTCTCTCACCACCTGAATCCAGGCTAAGCTCCAGCTGAGTGGGTATCCTGTGGTTTTTACAGGCGTGACTCAGAGTTCAAGGGAACTTCCTCACTTACAACAAATTGACCCTAAATTGTTGGTCGGAAATAATTACTAGTTTCCAAAATTTAGTTTATAACGTGGGAATAGCATTTAGAGTGCGAAAAAACATTGGGTATCATTAATGCCTTTTTTCACTTTTAAACTTTTTTTAATTTTGTGACATCATTAGGCCATTTCCGAATTACCTTTGGTCTCTTTTTCAAAGCGAGGCCTGATGCTCAACCATTCTTATGAAAATATGTTTAATTTGCATGTGAATGAAACTCATTTTCATATGAAAAGATGAGTACCAGGACTCGCTTTGAAGAAGAGGCCAAAGATAATTCGGAAATGGTCTATTGGTTGCAGCGAAGATCAAGAAGCAAATGAAGCAGAAAATCCTTTGTGTTAACCAATAGGGTGAACTATATGCGTCATGAAATCCAAAAAGGCTGTACCCAGGAAATTTAAAAGCGAAAATAGGAGATGATGATATCAATTTTTTGTACTTATTATATCCACATTTTAAAACAAAATTTGGATGCAGATCCAGGAATCACATGCATGTTACCCTTGTCATGTGAAACAGGAACCTCAGATCCTTCTCTCCCCCCCCCCCCCTCCCCCATTTCCTAGTGTGTTGACAGCTTAAACATGGTACTTTCTCCTGAGCTTCGCCAATGAAAACCTAACATCAAATGACGAGAAATGATATGTACCCACTAAGAACACCAAGAACTAAATTGAGAACAAAGAAGGAACCCCAGATAATAAGAGTAACAAAGTATATCCATGGCCAGGAATTGCCCACTGCATCATTTATCTGAAAAAAACAAAAAAGCAAAAAATGAGATTCCATGTTATTGACAAGTATAGTCAGCTGCCACCCAGTGGCTCATCAGTGTCACAATTCATTCTAACAAAAAATAGGTACTTATAGGGTACGTTTGTGGGATACACAGTCCACAATGCATTGCAAACTTTG
This sequence comes from Pachyseris speciosa, assembly GCA_016490735.1. Lineage (NCBI taxonomy): Eukaryota > Metazoa > Cnidaria > Anthozoa > Scleractinia > Pachyseridae > Pachyseris > Pachyseris speciosa. The sequence goes on from JAEMWC010000494.1 coordinate 333,124, forward strand.
CAATTCATTAGCATTAACAGGCTTACAACACGATGATCACATGTGTGATACCACAGGTATCCCACACAAAAAATACAATCACAGGGTTGAAAATTTTTTTTCAGGGTAGGGATAGGGCCTACCACCCCTACCCTCCCCCAGGGATGTGAGTGAATGTCATTAGGGGATGTGACCGTAACACCTGTTACAACTGAGCTCAAGACTTCAATGTTACGGGTTTACGAAGGTTGCTTTGTAAATAAGCAATCTTCACGGAGCAAGATCAGATGTTGAGGGTGATAAATTTCAAGTTACGCCTGCTTCAAAACTTAAAGAAAGCCCTGCTTCCCCTCCCCCCCCCCTCCCCCCCACCAAAAAACCTACTGTACAATTACACAAGCCCTGAGGCCTAATGTATCGATGGAATATAGAAGAACTATTTCATGCCCACTACCCTCAATATTGTGATGAGTATTTAATGCCCTCCTCCCTCACAATGCCTCCTGTCTGCCACACCCACTTCATTCTTTCCCCAGAGGAAGATGGACGATACAACCAGTAATAATTGAAGGGCTTGGTGGAAAACTATGCTAAGTAAATTTTTAGGTGAACACATTTTTTGGCCCGTGTTTTCTCAAACACTAAGTGCAAAGCAGCGAAAAAGAATACAGGGCAATGTTTACCACATAAAAACAAGCCTGTATGCAAAAAAACAGCAATTTTGGACCAAAAAAAAAACTCCCAAAAATCCACATAGCATAGTTTTCCACCAAGCCCTTCAATTCTATAATATATAGTCAAACCTTGATTAACTGGACCTCGATTATCCAGACTATTTCCTCTGATCCCAGATTTTTCAGGAATATTAACAAGGTTTAGGTTATAGCTATATACAACAGGTTTGTTTTCCATTAAAAGAGCAAATGTTTTAAACTAAAGCTTTTGCATGAAATTCATTTGCAAAATACAGTACAATATTGCATTATTTTCAAATGACTTAATTAATTCAGTTTTATTCCCCCCTTATTAATTATTATTCATGTTTTCAATTATCCAGACTCTCGATTATCCATACTATTTACTCCAGTCCCAGCAAGTCCAGATAATCGAGGTTCAGTTGTATTACTAACAAGAGGCTACAATTAGCCTAACCCGGGCTTGTAAAAAACAGTATTGTATCCCTAACTTAGTGCTAAACAAAAGAATAGAGGGAAGTCTGTCTTTCTTACATCGGACGCATTGTGTTTAGCTTGTGTTGGAGTCTATTTCTTTAGACCCCTATCAACATTTATTCCTCTAAAATACAGCTCAACCATTGAGAACAGTAATTATAACACTTGTAAAAAATATTTCTAAAAGAACAAGAAAAAGAGAAACAGAAAATAAAGCCCGTGATATATACCACTAAAAAAGCTAAAAGACATCAAACCCGGTTAGCTGTGTCACAGGCAAGAACAGTGACCTTTAGGCCACAGAGGTTTATCCTTTTGCAAGGTGATAAAAATAGTGTATTGATTCCAAAAAAAAAAAACTAAGCACACTTGTTTTCGCTTCGATGGATAATTGTTTGAGAAAGGAAACGCTTATCGAACGATGTAGGATTTTTTCGCATAAACGTTAATGGAGTACGTCTCGGTGAAATGTGAGTAGAAAATTAATTAGCAGAGTGAAACTGTTTACAAACACTTCTCCTTTGTCGTCTCATGTTATTATAATCGGCTCCAAAGCACAAGACCTAGAAAACTCAGACCCACCCCCCCAAACTGTAAAAACTCAAACCCCTCATAAACGGCGATAATTCATTTTGCCCACGATTATTTCACTTTGAAAATTTGTATAGCTGTGAGGGGGTCTGAGTTTTCCAGTTTGGGGAGGGGGTGGGGGGGGGGGGTCTGAGTATTCTAGGTCTCGTGCTCCGGAGCCGATTAAATAACGTGAAGTGTTTGTTATCTGCGATAAATAGACGGTGTAACATTTCAGCGCACTGAACGGCGATAATTTATTTGTCCACGTTTATTTGACTTTGAAAATTTGTATAGTTTTGAGGGGTCTGAGTTTTCCAGACTTGGGGGGGGGGGTGGCGGGGGGGGGGCTGAGTTTTCTAGGTCTGAGGTCTGAGTTTTCTAGGTCTGAGTTCTCCAGACACCCGATACGGGGAACACGGCGGCAATCCATCTGGAGTTAAATTTTGGTCATGTTAAAAGCTTTCTTCTCGCTGTTGACCTTGCAAACATTCGTATAGACACTTCTCTTAACATATTAGTTGTTCAGACTTCAAAGACACAAGGTGAATCGACGTTTTCCAATACGTGACAACAGGCATCATTCTTGCTGTTGATATGAGATTTACACTTCCGAATCACTCGGCCGGGAAAGGTCAAACTCCCTTTGTCTGTAGTCTCTAATTTTTGGCGCTCCCCTCGCGTCGCGGCTCCTCGCAACTTCGCGCGCGCACGTGGCCCCAAAATCCGTCGCCAAAATTAGAGACTACTCGCAATCTCCTGAAGCAGTCCATCTGCCATTAAGTTTACTCATGTTAAAAGCTTTCTTCTCGCCGTTGAACTTGCAAACATTCGCATAGACACTTCTCTTAACATATTGTTTGTTCAGACTTCAAAAGCCACAAGATGAATCGACATTTTCCCGTACGTGACAACACGCATCACTGTTGTTAAAAATAGTTAGCGCTTGCGCAGAAACGCCGGAAGTGCCATTTGTGGATGATACTCGACGACGAAAAAGAATAATCGTCGGTAGTTTAAGACCCGGGCGCCGCGCGAGACGCGCGCAGCCCGGGTAATAAAAGAGCTATGGGTTACCAGTGGTTTCAATAAGCACCGACGTCCAACAAAAAGCGTTGGCTACTTCGATGAGAGACGTCGGCTACTTTTTCCCAAAATTGAAGTAATTAAAGAACGATTTTTTCTTTTTCCTTTAATACTGTTGCTTACTCCACTCCAACTCACTGCTCACTTCAAAATTTACTGAAACCCCTGGGTTACTTACCATGTACATAACATCAGTCCAGCCTTCAAGAGTAATGCACTGAAACACCGTCATACAAGCCAGGCCAATGTTATCAAAATTTGTGATGCCATAGTTGGGACCCTTCCAACCTCCCTCGCACACTTGTCCCAGGCTTGCATCACAGTGGAACCCTGATCCACCTGAACTACATGGGTGGGGCTCTTCCATAGCTTCCGCACCTGACAATACAAAATGCAGTCAGTTCATGATTCAAAGTAAAGATATATTGTAAATGTCGAGGCTGAAATCTAAGTGACCTGTGGGGAATGAAATGGTATAATAATTTCTGATGATTGAGTCTCCAAATAAGGAAGAAATAGTTATTTTGTCGGCACAAGAAACGACAAGGTGCAGGCATCCCTAAATAAACTTATTTGTTCTGCACTACTGTGTTATTTGTTGTGTAGTGGGACAAAATACAGCACTTTTGACCCTGGTATTAAAAGCCTTAGGAACCACTAACTGAAAGGGGCACAGGAACACCATGTCATGGTCTGGTGACCATCTTACTTTAATTTTCACACAGGTTACCATTATGGATAATGCAAGTGAGGAGTGAGGCAATCTAAAAATTTCTTCCTAAGGAAACGAGAATCATCTGATTCATTGAGATTTGAGCCAACTTCCAAAATTCTGTGTATCTGGCCAAACTGCTAATATCAGATAACATCTTGTAGAATAAATGTGTAAAACTGGCATAAGCACCACACCTGGAAAAATCCTTAAAATGAAAATGTAAGTTTTCCTTTCTTATCCCAATACATTTTTTAGGGGAGCTCCGTACACAAAGGCATGTGCACATGGAGCCCCATGGGTAAGAAAAGTTCATAATGCCATCTTTCCTCAGAAAATTTTGGTTGTCATGAGACCACACATCTGTCTGTACATCCACACCACAGGACTACCAATATGAATCACACACTCCAACCTTGCAGATAGGCTAGACTTATTGTTTGGTATTGCTTATTCCTCATAAAATATTGCCATTTGCCAGTAAACTGGGGAACTGTTGTTCAAATCTGCTATTCAACAATAATTATGCAGACTTATGAAAAACCCAGTAAAAAAACAATTATTAATAATAATTGCAGAGCCCAACTATTAGGTTTGGCTAAATACATAATATATAGGGACCTTTAGATTTGACAATGAGTACAAGATTGAAGACGAGTACGACTTTTCAAATCTAGTTGGCGTGCTTTGCATATTAATCACTTCGTACATCAATACTGTTTCTAAAATCTCCTATTCTGTTATTAAGGTTATTCCCCTGAAAAGGATGTACTATTAAGATTTTTTTCAGACTTCCAAGCACAATTGATAGTCATGCCTAGGACATTGAAAAAATGCAATAAAAAGATGGAGGGGTCACCGTGCTTGTTTTTGTCCTGCATACTTGTTGTTCTAAGTGTTTTTACAGAGTTGTGCGAGAAATGTTCGAAGCATGAACAACTGAAGAAAGCTGTTATTATGTAGTAAAAACTATGAATAGTAGTGAAAACTAGAGCCTAATTGTTTTTCTGGGCTATATTCTTTTAGTATTGTGATTTCAAATTGCCCGATCTTGCAAATAATGTGAGGAAATTGAACCACTTCGTCATCATCTCAAACTCCTTCCTGGCTCCAAATGCAGAGTTTCACCCCATTTATATATAAATAATCCAACTTCTATTATTAAACTTTTTTTCTCCTTAAAATGTGTTTTTCGTGTGCCTATTACAAGTACATTACACCAATAAAAAAGGGGGTTACCATGCTCATTTCTTTACAACACGACAAAAAAGGGAAAATTTCAGCTGAAAAAGCTCAATGTCAAGGCAAATTCACAATGTTTCTAGTGTATGCGCGCTAAATGATGCCATAAATTATGCACAGTAAAGATGGGCCATGCAATTAAGAGGAATCACCTTAAGAAATAGGGCAGAGTAAGGGATCTGTCATACTCATACTTGATTCGTACCGATACCCAAATCTAAAGTCCCCTATTATAGCAGTAATGGGGACAAGTTCATGTAATTTACCTCTAATAATGACATGGTCTCGCACAAACAGAATAAATTATATTAATTACCTGTTGTATTGTCATAACATGTCTTGTGCAGCCGTCCCATGAACAACTCAACGCCAATGATTGCATAAATTATAACAACAAAAACTACCAGCAAGGCTATATGGAAGAGAGGTATTAACGCCTTGATGATTGAATTAAGCACAACTTGTAAACCTGAAAATGAGAAGAGAAGCACTCTTTGAACCAAAAACTTGGCCTTGATGTAATAACAATCAGGCTCCAAAGCCATAAAATGGGTCCCCCTAGAGACCCACAAGTTCCCCAGTTGTACATAACTCCCTTGCTCACACAGTGTGTAACTCCCACAGTGCATGCATGCACTTCTAGCAGTTTCACTCAATGGTTTATGTCGGAGCTCTGCAAAACCTTGATATTTTGCACAAGTCTGGAAAAAAAATTGTTTTAGTTACCCACCACACCCAACTAAAACAAGTGAATGCTCTTTATAATCATTCCACAGTACAGACCAGGGTGGCAGAAGACTTCCTATCTGCAATACATACAGCGACTACTATGGCCAATTCTCTCCTGACCAAACAGCCAACCTTGCTGGGGACAAGAACAGCTGGAGGAAGGTTTCAGCTGCCTTTGCTCATGCAGCCGACCAATGATGTACACGAGGGTAATCCAAAAGGCAGCTCTTCCTCATCCTCATCCTCCTCAGTGAACACTCTCAACTCAGAAAATTACGCTACTACATTCAATAACAAAATTAATATTAGACTGATCTTGCCAACTTACTTGGAACACCAGACACCAGTCTTAAAGGCCGTAGAACTCTGAATGCTCTAAGTGCTTTTACATCAAAGCTTCCTGAACTCAAAAATGCCTTTATTAAAATGGTTGCTAATCTGTAAAAAAAAAAGAAGAAGAAATGAGGTGTATTGCATTTTGACAGCTCTATCAAATATTGAGTAATTATATCAAACCAACCTTAGTAACACTGAAGGAGCTTCAACTGTAGTCTACCTCATACAATAACTATTATAAATTGATACATGTAAGTTTTGCTGAATCATACACAACAAAGCTAGACAAGTAACACTGGTCTCAACATCTCCAAATTGTTATTAAACACAGATTTTATAAAAAGGAAAAAATTGCTCTTACTTACCCTACTACTACAATTACAAAATCTAAAATATTCCATCCATTTCGAAGATAAGCTCCTGGATGAAATAGAAAGCCATAGGCGATAATTTTTAAAACAGCCTCTAATGTGAAAATTGCTAAGAACACGTATTCAGCAACTTCCTGCAAAGAAAATAAAACAAAAAATATTAAAACACAGTGATTATCAATATACACTGTAAATTGCCTGAGAACAAAGGGTTAAAATAAGTAATATATACTATAACTTCTACTGAGAGTAATGTAGCTTGATTTTAAGAATCAATACATGTATCATATTTTGCATCTAGCCAATCTTTAACAATCAGCATCAACAATTTAAAAAAATTCAAAACAGTAAGCTTTCATTGTTTGCTTGCTTTGAATATGGCTGTGACCAAACATTCTTCAAACCTTTTCGATCAAAAAGGCAAAAGGCAAAGGCTGAACATGAATCTGTGGAAGTTAGGGTTCCCACAGACGGGATAACATTTGCCCACAGACGGGATAACAACCTACATTATTCTTTTCATTGCAACTCACACTAACCACGTGCTTAGTTTGAAGTTTATTTATTTTTATATAATAACCAAAGTCAATTCGTGTGCTCTGATTGTTCAATCAGCTATGGTTTATTGTACCAGTAAACTCATGGAAATTTCGTACGTCTTCTGAATTATTATATAAAAGCAATATACCACAAGTTTCTATGGTTTACAGGCTGATAAACCACTTGGGATGTTGGAAGAACACTTAAAGAATCCGTAAATCACCCGCCTGCAGCTCGTGATTCATGAATTCTTCGAGTGTTCTTCCAACATCCCGTGTGGTTTATCAGCCTATAAGCCATAGAAACTTGTGGTATATTGCTTAAATTAAAAGCAATATACCACAAGTTTCTATGGTTTATAGACTGATAAACCACATGGGATGTTGGAAGAACACTCCAAGAACTCATAACTCACAAGCCATAGGCGAGTGATAAATATAAATTCTTCGAGTGTTCTTCCGACATCCCAAGTGCTTTATCATGCCTATGAACCACAGAAACCTGTGGTATATTGCTTTTAATAATAATAATCCAGAAGATGCACAAAATTTCCATGAGTTTACTAATAAACCATAGCTGATTGACCAATCAGAGCACACACATTAATTTGGTTATTATATAATCATAAACATATAGCAGTCCGAAAACTGAATTGCATATTTACTTGCGTAAATAAAGTTACACAGATCTAATTATTAACTATTTTAATCTATCTACTTAATTAAAAGCATCCACTCAGGAAATTCTAAACTGTGTTCACTTTAAGACATGAAGAGATAATAAAACTATTCTTAAAACGGTTGGTTTTGAAGCATGGCATTATGTTACTACACTAATTACATTATGTTCACTTATAGTACATTTATATAGTACATTTATATGAGTGAGATTATTTACAATAAAATTATTTCACAACTTCTACAAACTTAAGTTGGTTTACTTCGTGTGTACAAAACTGGCACCTACATAAAGTCTATATTCCACATACATATACTTTATCTTTAACACTTCCAGACACTCGAAAGATAACATCATTGTGTAACTTACTAATTGGATTTGTTTCATGCATTCTGTCAAAGAGTGCTAAGGAAAGGCTCTCACTTCCCATTGTGGGTTTTTCATCTATTGTTCTTTTTAACAATTAGATTATGAGCTCGAGATTTCTATCAGCTATCACGCATAGAAATCAAGAGCGAATTCTAATTGTTTTAGTATAAATCTTCAAGTCGTACAAAACTAAACAAGTAAATTATCTAAATCTTCCTCGCAGACACTTCGAAAACGGGAAGAAGCGGCCACCATTTTGTTGACAACCACTACTCACTATTTATTTAACAATAAGATTATGAGCTCAAGATTTCTATCGCGTGATAGCTGATGAGGGTGCAGCCCGAATCAGCTATCATGCATAGAAATCGAGAGCTAATAATCTAATATTGTTTTAGTATAAATTTACTAGTTGTTCAAAACTAAACAACTAAATTGTCCAAATTCTCCTCACAGACACTTCGAAAACGCGAAGAAGCGGGCACCATTTTGTTGACAACCGCTACTCACTATCTATCATTGAATAGATAACAAGTAGCATAGCCAATCAGAGAATGGTATTCATGATAGAACGCTAGTAGATTTATACTAACACAGAATAGATCGCGAGAACGGCATTCTCATTCATAACTCCTTCTTTGAACGATGCTTCAGGCAAACAAAAAACAAAATAATTTCCTGCTACCAAGAAAAGCCAAATTTAACATGTCTCTGATTTTTGAATGAATTTTTCTTAGACTTGAGCTCCACAAGACCTTCACTATAAACATAGGACAACCATTTACTCATGTTTTGCATCACGCATCATATCCATCCTTTAACTTTTTTCACTAATGGATAGATATACATAAAAAAATCAGTATGGCTTCTTGTTTCTTGGCATTATATGAGAAGGAAATCTTGTCACAAGTCTAGTGAAAATGATTAGCAATTGGGACCAAATAGTTAGTTCTAAAAAGTATTTGATAGAACTGTAAAGGGAACAACCTAACCCCACCTCGCCAGAATTTTGGAGCTATGACATCAAAAGCTTGTCTTTACTTTTTGATGTTCCGTGAGGAAAAATGATAAAAAATTTGAATTTTTCAATAAAATAAATGAAGAATTTAAGTTATCATTTAAGTTTAAGAATACTGTATATTTTATCACACTTTGCACAATATATACTTCAATTTTTTTTAACACCATTTGCTCTCATAACATCACTCACTTCGAGTGAGCAAATAAGGGGAAAATCCTCAACCAGATGAGTTGAATCAAATGCTTCAACCTAACCAGGTTATAGAAAATTTTACCATTGGACATTTTTCTTAATATTGCACTAAGAAACTATTCTTTTTCTTGGCAGAAATATAAACAAAAAATAAAAATTGAATCTGTTTCCAATCACCATCACTGTTAATTAGTTAAAAATCTATTAAACGTATAGGTGCAAATAATGATGATGTAATCAACCACAGAAATAGTAAATGTACACCCTTCCATCATAACATGATATTTCTAATTTTGCCAGACAAAACACCCTTTCTTAAAAAACCCCTTTAAAATCACTTTTAAATAAAATTTGAAAATTTAACATGTTATAAATTTGAATCTTCCATATTTCATGGTAAAAAGTTATTTCACGCAGACCTGCCACACCAGATCATAAAGTTACAAAATTACAATTATATGAGTACAACTTTCTCGGATAAAAAAAATTTATGTGTAAATCCGCTGGGTTTAATAATTAAAACATGTGGCTATGTGTTGATAAACGACAACAGAATATAAAGTAACAGAAACACGTTCATGAGTTTCCTTAGAAAAACAAACTCGAAAAGCTGTCATATCGACGAAAATAGAACAGCTAAGTGTTCCTTTGCGTATAAATATGCTTGACTAAAGATAGCTCAGTGATGGCCGCACTCCGGAGCTTCCATACTTGCTCATTACTTGTATCTCACGTTAGACAATCACGGTTAGTTCTTTGTTAATTCAATAACGTTTGGAGATAAACACGATTGTACTGGAACTGTTTGGAATTCTGGACATGCCTTAATCGACAAAGAGAAAAATTCACGAAAGGTCTTAAATATGGCCTTTAATCGTTGTATGATTCTGGAAGTGTACGCAATTTACATAGCGCCGAAGCATGTAAAGCGATTCCAAAACTAAATTTGACTCACTCTTTAAAACTCAATGAAAATACCCATATTTTACGAAATGAGTTTTCTGTGACATGTTTATAACTTGTCAACTAGGTCAAGTCTAAGCTGTAAGCGTATTCAAGAATGGTGGCTTTTGTTTACATTCAAAGTGATCGATTTTTCGCAACTTTACAACTGTGAAATTAACAAGGACCATTTCGTCGGATTATTCGCAAACGCACTGCTTTCGTTAGTATTAAAAATTAATTGACAAGAAAAACGATCAAATTCTGTCTTTGTACCGAATGAATTAAACTTTGGGCGCGCGCAATTTTATTTCCTCGTCGACGCCAGATCAGACGAGTGAACCTGGTCTTTGTTTACGAGCAGCAAATTCTACTTGTGTTTACTGGACGCACTAAGCATTCGCAAGTATGAAAATGTTGCACTATTTACGCTCAACGCCTGAAAGTTGCAACTAATTTCTCTGTAACTAAACAAAAGAAACAGGCGACGCGAATAAAAACTTTCGAGCGAGCAATCCCCAACACCTCGTCGATCATGAGTTTCAAAAAAATATTGACCTAACATAGATAGATACATATGTAGAAAGCCCTGTCTCGATGATAAACGCCTGACCCTGTACAGTACATTTCTAGCGAAATGTTTTTCTCATAGACCTAACCTCTTAGCGAAGTGTTGAAGCTAATAAGAAATTTATTTAAAAAGTAAAACAAGGTAAGAAATATATGGGTGTATGGTACACAATCTACCACAATATAATATGTATATCAAACTTTTTTTGAAATTTCTACGAGGCCGGTGCTTCGATCGTTTCATGCAACTGAAAATAATATTCGAACCTGAAAACGGTTTATTTTAAGATCATCAGGGCTAAGCCATTTTAAAGCCGATAATATTTTCTCCAAGTTAAAGCCAAAACCACAGATCGCAGCGTGAATATTCAAACCAAGAAAAATAAAAATCCCGCACAAGGGGTGAATAAGCAACTTATAACCTACCAGGCCTTCGTTTATTTCGCTGCTATCCTTCTCCGGCAGCGGCTCATAAGCGGCCAAAGCAGCACAGTTCGCAAAAATTGTGATCAAAATCATAACATCAAAAGGCTTAAGTCAAGAGTTAAGGAGAATATAAGAATTCCGCTAAAGTACAACCTCACACTAAGTAACAGAAACCTGACTGATATAAAATTAGACTACGACTGGAGAATCATAACAGCTTCTCCACTGACAACACCGCAGCGGCCACAAAACCCGCGAAAAAAATCTCCCAAAAGGTTAAGCACGGCTATTTAAAAGGATATTTCCATTCCACGAGATTTATTGCAGCACTTCGGATAGGATTGCCAAGTGACAGGCAGAGAAGAGCTCTCTTCGGTCGAACAGCATTTCCAGATTTTTTCTGACGCTTATTGCTAGCCCCAGATTTGGCATACTTCGGTGTGTGCCCATTCAACCGTGTTCTGTACTGCATGAGATCTGTGCCGTTCGGCCAAAGCGGTTTCGTCGCTTGTGTAAAAGTGGCCCTTGGATAGCCTAAAAGAATTCAACGAGAACACCAAGTTAGCAGCAGTTTGAAAGATTTGGCCCGCCGTTGCAGAGAATCCGAAAAAATCACGATGCGGCATACGCGTGTCGTGCTGTCTATCTCGCGGAAATCGAGCTGTTTTTAGCGCCGCGATTCAATCACAACATCCACGCAAAAAAACCCACCGTTTTGCTCCATTTCGGGTGCTTAAATTAGCCCGATTCTTAAACATTTAGCTAAGACAAAGTCGTTCCACAGTCATGTCAACTATTTGAAATGCACATCATTAATTCCTTATTTATATCTCGCAGGTCAGTCTGTCCGCGTGAAACGCCAAGTCGAAGAGCATACGGGCACTTTATTACCGCGGGAGACCTTTGTGTGACAGTGTCACGCTACGATTACTTCGGACAACGGTATTTGTAACAAAACAAATACAACCCACCGTGTGTTCGTTAGAGGGGGTGGCGTCCAAGAATACTATATAGAAAACAAAAAGTCAGCAAGATGTAGAGAGCAGATGTTGTTTGATGTAGATGTTGTTTGATGTTTTTCCTACCGATTAGTTTTTTTTCTGAGCAGCTGAGTGTTTGATTTTTCATCCAAAACTTTCGCTGTTCTGCGGCCGCACTTGTGGATAAGATTTTTTTCTCCAGTAACTCATGCAAAAGATGATGGACCGACAAAATTTGACATGTGCGTGGGCTGTCTTATAATTTAAAATGCGGATAAGCCGGTTAGAAAATTGAACAAATTATCCAGGCGATACGTCAAACGATTTTTGGGTTCTGGGGAATTTGTATAGAGCTATGTGGAAAAATTGACAGTAACTTACTTCCAGGGAAAGGAAATCGCGTTTTCAAGAATTTCACCTGGCTTATTAACACGCCATGACGCATGCGCGTTTCAGTAACAATATGCAAAAAAAACTGTGACTCCTACGCTTTCTGTCGGCCTACACTTTTCGCGGAAGGAAGCCATTGTGAGTCGTCTTTAGTTTGTTTCAAGTAGATAAGCAACCTCTGAAGGCCACAGAAATGCAATATTACTCATTCAAAACCGCATACGATATGCTTTGATGCACTGAATTAATATTTTGAAACAGTAAAAGGAAATCTTAAAAGTCACGAGTTTCGAACGCTGGGAATTCATCTCAAAACCTGTATACACAGTATATTGTTCTGCACCTTGTAAAGAATGGCCCTGAGTATTCTTGAACTCTATGTATAGCATTTTTTAATGCCGTTGCTGACACCAGAGGCTTGAGCATGTAACAGAAGTCTTTGACTGCAACTTCCATGTGTATGGTGGTTTGAATGTCAAAAATTTTGTGATTCTCTGTCACTTTTTGAAGGAAAATTATTATCTTTCCCGTATCAAGTGGAACCTCGTAGGCGGGTTAATGAGTCGAAAACGCAGTTTAACACTTCGTCATTTTTCAAAGTGATGTTCGGAACAACCATAACTCATTTTTAAGGGCAGACACTGAAATAAAGGGAAAATTTCGGGAAAGAATTGACAAATTCGGGAGATAATCAAGCTATCAAGAAGCCTCAGTAGTTGTTTAATCCGGATTAAAATGTCCATTGAAATAAATTTGAATTCTTCTGTCGGAAATGATCTTTTCACTCTTGAAAACCACTGTTGGAAAGTGACACCCTGACCTTTGCTTTGAAGAGCAAGTTCATTTCAAACACGCGGTTTGCGACTGAGAGACTGAGAGCCTGTAAACTACTCAGTTTTTGTAACAGTTCCTACTCTTTGCGTTCTTGCTCAAATAAGTTAAGTACTTCATGTTCCGAGATCTCAGCTAAAGTGTTATGGTGATCGAAGATTTTCCATTGCAGGACCTAAATTATGGAACAGCATACCAGCTAATTCTTTGAATTCCTTTAAAAACAATTAAAGACCTATTTATTTCACCAGGCTTTTCCTTAATTTGTAAATAGATTTTTTATTGATAGCTGAGTTAATCTTTTGTCTCACGATTGAGTCACAAAGATGTGGATCGCGACGTTTCGACCGCTATACTGCTGGTCTTCATCAGGCGATGGTGTCGACTGGCTGCGTGTGAGTATAAGAAGCACCGTGGCTGGTGGTGATTGGTGCGTTTCGATTTTTTTGTTTTTATTTTTCACACTTATATATGCAGTTACATATGTAGATATATTTATGCGTTTGGACATTTATTTGTTATTCTTGTTATTATTTGTTCTACTATTCATTTCAGTAATATTGTAAAGCGCCTTGAACAGCTAGTGATATAGACGCTATGGAAATAAAGTTTATTATTATTATTATTATTATTATTATTATTATTATTATTATTAGAGTCAAGCTTAGCGCAAATTAACTCAAAACAAAACATGATATTTACATTTCTTGTAGGTGTTCCTATACATATTGAAATACAATACGAGTCAAGGAAATGTTGGTGATTTAATGACCGTGATAATTTGTGGAAGAGAGACCCACCGGTACGGAACTTCGTTTACATACCGGAATTGTTTTATGTGCCAAGCGACAGGTGGACTCTGGACTATACATAACAAAATGCCATTCTGGAAATGACATTGCACCATGCAATAATTTCGGTGTTTCTGCATGTGGTAAAATGGTTTGAAACGTGGTTGAGCGGTTGGAAATGTTACTGAAAAGCGCGCGACACACCAGAATTAGCCATTTTGAACGCAAAAGGAGAAACCGTGCGGTGGTGTCCGTGGGAGAAGCAGTCATTATCAGCTAAACTGGCAACGTAAATTGGTCCGCCCCGGCGTTAAGAGATTGAAGAGGTGATATCTCGAGCGTTACCCATGTTCGTCGTTTTCTGTTATTAAGGACCGATCAGTGCTGCCCTTGATCCCCGGCTCTCTTTCCGGTGGGCAGCAGTTCCCTTATCACTCCCGTATCAACACAGTTGATGAAGCAAAACTAAATTTTCCGGCGAACGACTTTCATTCAGTTATCAAACACACACACACACAAACACACACACACACACACACACACACACACACACACACACACACACACACACACACACACACACACACACACACACACACACACACACACACACACACACACACAAACACACACACACACACACAAACACACATACATATGCGATAGGGTTTAAAACTCAAAGCTTGTGGGGTCGAGTGAAAATAATTACAATGAAGAGTAGGGATAGCATTACTTACAAATCATGGGGGTGAATTACCATGATAAAAACTCTGAAATATTCAATGAGTTTCTAAAAAGGAATTCACGTTATTTATCTCTAAGTAAATTAACTACAGCATTTAAAATCTTGGTAGTGCCTGGGCAGCGACTGGCGACCGACTGTGCGCTAAAATCAAGTTCCTTAAAATAAAAGCCCTTCTTCACTTTGCGATAAAAATCATTAAACTGGCCTGTAAGATGAATCGAGACAGCATTCCAAAGAATAGCGCCCCCGATAGCGCCTCTGTGCATGTAGCCAATAGAGTTTTTAAGAAACTGCGAGTTAAAACGCGGGAAGATCAACCTCGCCTCGCTCCAGATCTGAGCTGCAGTTGTTGTTGTTGCTTTTATTTACCAAGGCGTTCTGTCTTTAAAGACGAAAGAAATAACTGAAAGGGCTGGCAGTAAAAAGTGACCTTTGCCCTCACAACTTTTTTGTTGAGAACAATGGACGGTTGCTCCAAACGTTAGACGCTGGAAATAATTAATACGCATAAGAAAAGCGTTTTTATTCGATATTTTATCCCACAAAAGTCACCTACTCCTCAAATAAGTGATGATTTCAAAGAAATGGTCACGTGACACCTCACGTGATCTAAGATAACGTTTATTGCACGTGAAAATGTTAAGGATGATGAAAACTACCCATGTGCCGGATTTCGTTTTAGTGTCACTCCCTTGGGCTGTTATATCACAAAAAACCGTTTTCTCTAATAAACGCCTATGACCCAGGCCTTAAACTGCTTGAGATAATCTATATGAAATTGAACTGACCTCAAATAGCAATTTTAAATCACGTTCACTAAATGAGGTCGGCTTCGCTATTTATATAAAACAATCCCGGCGCTCTTTCTTCTTACATACACATAGTAAGAAAACGAAGGATATGACAATCAACCGGACCATCTACTCATTGACTAATAACAAGATATCGAGGAGAGGAGCTAACAAAACCATGACCCGGTATAGTAAACTATTCGTTTAGTTCGTTCACTTTCGGGAAAACCTTGCTGCCTCCTTTCGGCATAAAACGGGACCTTGAGAATATGAAGTCAGTTAACAAGGCATGATATTGATTTAAAAATAATAACAGTAAAGAAACTTAACTAAGCTACAAAGACCAACCTCCTGAATATAGATTCTTGGTTTTCATGTCCTTTAAGTTTATGTAGTATAAGTGCGTTGCCATCATCAATAAATGAGGTATAGTCCTGCATCTGATTCACTTCTATTAACTGCGCTCGCGAAGTTTTAATTAAGACAAGAAACAAGTCCAAAAAAATCAGTTTTAATATATAACAATGTAAAACAAACAGTATCACCGCCGCGCCGTGACGCTAGCGTTTTTGTCAAATTCCCACGCCCTTGGATTTCTACCGGCACGCCACGTGAGAAGATTTCAAGCCATTTAATACGTACAACATAAAGAACAGTTGCGCAAACGCCTAGCTAGTCAATAGGTTTAACTTGAATGGTCACTCTTTAGGAAGTCATTCATAGTATCGAAATCTAGATCTGCCTTTTGTAGCTTAACAAACAGCTCCACAGGAAATGACTACTCACTAGGTTTTCGATTTGAATGGTAAAACGTTGGAACTGAAGATTGCCACCATCTTGTGTCACTGTTGTGTATGCTAACAAAATAGCACCCCGAGAAAGTTCTACTCAATATCTTGAATTTGAATGGCCCTTCTTTCGAATTTTGTATACAACATTAAACTTTGGAGTCATCTTGTGGGCATCTTGTACAGCACAATAAATAGCACCGCAGGAAAGTAATTCTCAGAAGCTTTCATTTGAATGATCACACTTTAGGATTTCATCAGCCACAGACTCAAAAGTTAAAACCACCTTGTACAGCATAAACAACACCGCAGGAAAGTACTGCTCAGTAGCTTTCATTTGAATCTGGTCACACTTTAGGATTTCATCCACAGACTTAAAAGTTAGACAAACCACATTGTACAGCATAAACAGCACCGCAGGAAAGTACTCAGGGGCACCCAACGACAAATTTCGGTAGATATCTGTTCGGTGGAGGGTAATTCGCCTTGGGTTTTCGGCGTCGTTTAAAGAGTGCACTTGGATTTTCGTAACTAAAACGTGGCCTAAAAGATTCGCAGTTAGGAAATCATTGTCCCTAAGGTTTTCGGAAGGTCGAAATTGCTGTTTTTGTTAGTCTAAGACGTCAGCTAGCATTTTCGGAAAGAAAATAGTTCCCTAGAAAGTTCGTAGAAAGTTCATTTCAGCTTTCATTTTCTCAAAGGAAGATTTTGTTCCCTAATATTTTCGGGCAATTAAAATTTCAGCTAGGGAATCCGAACAGATGAACTTCTTCTAGCTAATGAAAACAACACTTAAAACAGACTTCAAACACCATAAGGGACTTAAAAATGTCTTTCTATAGCTTTTGGTTGATTTGGCTCGTTGGGTGCCCCTGAGTACTGATCTGTAACATGTCTGCATGATCCCACTTAAGAATCATTTATCCACAGCCGGATGAAACTTTGCAGTCAAGGTAGCATAATAAACAGCACCACAGGAAAAAAAATTTGTCAATAGCTTCGTTCTGAGTGCCTGCCGCAATTCTATAGCTGGATTTCATTCACTCCATCCGCACAGTGGAATACCGTGTAGCACTGATTGCTGTATCGTGCCGCACCGAACACAGAATCTTTGGTACTACTGAATGCTCAATTCCTTCTTTTAGGATATCTTTTTATTACGGAAGACTATGCGTAATTAAATTCGCACATTACATACCATCACAAATAGGAAGACAGAAAAATATGGCTCCACAGTAGTAACTTTGAACTAGCCTGTGCCACTCTCTCAGATATTTGGGGCCAGTGAAGAGCGCTCGGTCGCCCCAAATATCTGAGAGTCTGGAACAGGCTACTTTTAATTGACTGCTCATACTCTGCGTGGAGTCCACGCAGAGTATCTAGTCAGAAATACTAGTGTGACGTAAAAAACTGCAGCTCTTTTTATTATTGTCAGAAGCACCTTTTACCAGACACCGCACAGGGGAAGGAGCTGCGGGGGGCTCCCCCCCCCCCCCCCACTTTTCAACAGTAAAAAGCAAGTACATGATAGAAATGCATAACATCAAATGGAAACTCTTAAAAAGCAAGTAATACTAAAAAAAACCCTAGTTGGTCTGTGGAGCAGAATTAGCAAGAGCAAAGCTACGGGCCTTGAAAACGTCTACCCAATCGATCCCACAATCCTTCACTAGCACCAGTCTCCTCCTCGTTTTTGGAGTGGGCAATGGATAGCTTACATCACATGAATGTCTCCTCTTTCCGAAGTCACGTGGGCCATGGCTGCCATCCATTGCCACCTTCTAATGTAGGTCAACGTGATGTAATAAAAGATGACAGAAGCTGACTAAAAATAATTGCTCCTTTCTTTCATACCAGGTGTTGTAGGGATATCCATTCTCCCTCTAATCTTCTGTTACAGCTCTTTAGTCAAGCCCCCTACCCTCTCGTCCCCTCTCTCTCACACATAAATTTTCCTTTCACCTCCAACAAATGAACGGTCCCTAGTCACATTTATCACCCACGCTCTCGGTCAAAACATGTCACTTGAAGCTGTGTATTTTACTTCAAATTTCGAAAGTGTGTTTGCTTAACAGCCGACTCGCGAAATTTCAAGCTTTAATTTTGAGAAATCAGTTTTTTATTTTGACTGAAATATTTCTATTTAGTGATCCGCCATTACTAACTTCAAAATCTTGAGAGAACTGGATCAATGACAAAATGACGTAAAAAGTTCACAACAGTAAGAATGCAGTGTGTAAACCCGACTGATTTAGTATGAGCTTTCAGACTCTCAAACTCATGTTTTGCATACTTAATAAGCTGCATTCACACACTGCAATTTTAAACCAGTGAGCATATGACGTCATTTTACCTTGGATCCAGCTCTCCGAGGCCTAATCGGTCAGTTACGAACGTGAGTAATGGCGGACCGTTAAATGAAAAAGTTGCACTCAAAGTAAACAGTCTTCTGCTTGAAATTAAAGCTTGAAATTTCTCGAGTCGGGTGTTAAGCAAACACACTTTCGAAATTTGAAGAAAAAAGTGATTTAGTAGCACTTTAAGCACCAGTTGTTATATAAAATGTCTCATTCCTCCCTCGCATTCACTTTCAACAAACTGCAAAGTAGCTTTCGAAGACAATCACTGTTAGAGCCATACAAGGAGCAATGTTCATGTCCTCCTTTTTATAGAATCGGTCGCTGGGTTAATTAAACTCACTAAACGCAAATAACGATGGCGATGCAAAAAGAAGAAGCCTGAGGTTATGGTTAAAGTGACCTCAATTATGAATATTTCATGAAGCTATATACGAATCGCATGTTCAGTCAGAAGTGGAAGATGAAAATGAAAGTCGAATCTAAATGAATTACGTTGAAAGATTTGCTGTTAAAACCATCTGGATTAGATAGTGCAATGCAGTGACAGAAATCATTGGCCCACAGTTGATTTTGTTAAATGAAAACGGTCACACCTATAAGTGGAAGTTGGAAAAGTCTGTGTTAAGTGCTATGTCTTCAGAAGATTACAAGGCTAGTTCATGCTGGCACTGATTTGCCAACGTACCATAACACAAAAATTCGACAAACATAATTAGAATTAATCTGTTCATGTTGTCCTTCAGCAGCATGATTAAAATCTATGTCTAGAATGTTCGATTGAGACCTAAAACTGCTGTTTAAAAGTAAAATCCAAGCTTTCGCCGATCAGCGGCATCATCAGGGATGAGAAAATATTCCGCGCGTGCTATATATATGCAAAGAAGGTGTAGGGTGAAATGTGTAAAAGATGTGACGTATGTATGCAAGCTATAGAAATAAACTGTGAGTAGAATAAAAAGCTCTAATGATGGAGTGTCTCTAAACAAAGGATCTCTAAAAGCGCTAGGGATAAAATAGAATATTAAAAAATTAAAATAGAAGGTCTGCGAATTCAGTACATTCTTCTCGGGAATTGAGTGTGGGCTTGTACTTTCTAATGTAAAATGCTTCATAGAGGCGTAAATTAGCGGGGTCGTTTTCGCTCATGATTATCTTGACCTCAAAAAAACCGAAAACAACGTCGAATGGCTTGTCATTGTCTTTACTCGATTTCAAAGTCACCATATCCAAAGATGGCATCAGCTCTTTTGAATTCTACAAGAAACCAGCCAAGAAACCACTATTCGTCCACCATCAGTCAGCTATGCCAATCAAATCCAAACTCAACTTCATTCGCAACGAGCGAAAACGCATCAAGGACAGATGCTCCTCAAATACATCTGCCAAACAACACCTAAACACATTCGATGACATCCTTCGCCTCAACGGTTATCCAGAGGACAGAATAGAGCAGACAAAACGCCCACAAAATCCTCAACGAGACCCCCAACCTAGCAGCACAGAATGGTCATATCTTAAGATCCCCTAATGATTTCTGAACGACTCAATCACAGGATCACTAACATTTTCAGAAAAGAAAACATTCCAGTACGCATTGCCCACAAATCCCACACTCTCAGACAAGCCCTATCCCACACCCCCACGGAGCGCAAGTGCACAAGAGACAAATGCCCTATCTCTAACACCGGATTATGTCTACGAAGAAATGCAGTATACCAGCTCACGTGTAACAGCTGCGGTCAACAATACATTGGTACTGACCACACGCTTCATCCATGATCGCGTGAGAGAACATATCAATAACGCAAACTCCTCTGTTAAAAAACACATCCATTCCTGCCAGAACGAAGACTACAAAGGCGTTGAGGTCAAGATAATCATGAGCGAAAACGACCCCGCTAATTTACGCCTCTATGAAGCATTTTACATTAGAAAGTACAAGCCCACACTCAATTCCCGAGAAGAATGTACTGAATTCGCAGACCTTCTATTTTAATTTTTTAATATTCTATTTTATCCCTAGCGCTTTTAGAGATCCTTTGTTTAGAGACACTCCATCATTAGAGCTTTTTATTCTACTCACAGTTTATTTCTATAGCTTGCATACATACGTCACATCTTTTACACATTTCACCCTACACCTTCTTTGCATATATATAGCACGCGCGGAATATTTTCTCATCCCTGATGATGCCGCTGATCGGCGAAAGCTTGGATTTTACTTTTAAACAGCAGTTTTAGGTCTCAATCGAACATTCTATACATAGATAATTAGAATTATTAAATGATAACTTGTCCAAACCCAAAACAAAACAAACTGATGTACAGCCACATCTGATAACTGTCTTTAATTCGAGATATTTGCATACAGAGGAATAGTGAATTCAACTTCCTCCAAAGCTATTTTGATCGATATCCTAGATTTAAGACTGTTGCTGTCTATCTAGAAATAATCTGTAAGAGAAAATGAAAAAAAGATGCTTCCAGAAATGGCGAAGATCACTATACGGAAGTTATTCAGAAATCTTCCAAAAATACCATATCTTTCCTTCACTCGTTACCTTGGTAGTATGCTGAAAATTGCTAATTAGGTTTATGCTAACTAATTGGGTCGTATTTTAAAGGTTGTTAACCAAGAATTTACTAGTTTGTCAGATTATACACTGGATTATAGCCAGCTGAGACACTTTTTGCCGAAATATTTTTCTGTATCAGTGCGTTACATTTCGTGATGCGTTACATGACCTGATATTCTAGCTCATTCAATATGGCGGGGGAAAGATTGTCGAGTTCGTTTGTCAAGCTCAATCTCAGTGCGATCAAAAAGAGCGACCAGTTTGTGGTGAATATTGTAGACACTGCCTCACAAGTGGCGCTTTACAAGTTTAACGGAGAAACCCAAGCTTGGGTAGGTGGAACTCAGTTTATGCCAAACAAGAAGAATCAATCCATTAGCTTCATGTCTTAACTTTCAATTTCACTCTTGACTTCTCCTTTGATTACTGTCTTGTTTACCTTTCTTTAGATCGAGAAATCCTTGAGATTGCCAGTTGAAATGTTCTATTCTAGACGGTGTTAGCAATTAACCGATTGTAATCTATCAAGTTCTCTTTTTCCGGTTGTCGCGATCTCAGTTGCAAATTGAAGTGTATTATGAGTTTAATAATTGATAGAAAGGAGATGCATACGTAGCTCTGTAGATAAACAAGGAATCAACAGATAAACGCTCGAACAGGCGAATGAAAACACGAAGAAAAGAACGAGCAAGCGAACCAACAAAAGATTTTAGAACGTTTATTTTTTAGACATGTATATGTACCGGTATTCGATTCGTCAAGCCTCTGTGCATCTCCTTTCTCAAGGGTGAAGAATTTGTGACGTGACTAGGTACATACGTGACTGTGAGAAAAATCCACCAAAACATCCTAGGAGTACCCCTGGAGCAAGCTAACAGAGTTACCTCCAAAATCAAGGCTGTGCTCTAAGAAAAATCTTTGGGAGCCCAAAACACTGAACCTTTGAAATTCAGGATGCCCAGCACAGTAATTTTGTGTAAAAAGTAATATTTCCTTGTTACCCAAAGGCAAGTAAGTCGCTAGGGACCACTGGGCACTGCTAGAGCACAGCCTTGCAAATGAACTCATAATTATTTCTTAATCCTGTATGTAGAGTTTTGAAGACACGATAGAGGTGGCTTTATTTAATATTAAGGTTTGAAGTTTGAGACTGATTCATTTGAAGACTCAGTGGAAGGGATGTTCAATTTGTAGCTTAAGATAATTTATATTATTTTATTGCAGGAGAAAACTGACGTGGAAGGAGCATTATTTGTTTATAGCAGGTGTGTCACTGGTTGTGTGTGTGTGCATGTATGTAACACTGTACTGTGTTGATTATTTGCAAAAAAATTATGTTATTATTAATAACAGGATAAAAATTGGGACAATTAAAATCATGGTGGTTGTGTTGATTATTTGCCAGAAAAATGTCAAACAGTATAGCCATATTAACCATTTTCCTAGTTAGGAAAAATATTTATATATTACAATGTGTCGCACAACAGCCAAGGGCACTTTTTTATATATAATCGAGGCTTCAGGGAGTGGTGGTTAAGTTACATGTATGACATCTCATGATGTGGTGGGGCATTTATTTATGAAATTATGAATGTCAATGGTAGGGACAATTGATCACTGAATATGTGAATGATCATCACAGTCATGAACTCTACTTACACAGTAATGAAAACAAAGCTTGAAAAAAATTCAGGCTTGTACGGGAGTTGAACTAACAAGCCAACTGGGAGCTGCTCATTTTGTTGATTCATAATATACCCTTGAGTGATGATGTGTGAGAATGAATATGTGAAAATGATATATTTGAACTGCGGATTAAAGAATGAAGGTGTGAATGATCATTGCAGTTATTAATACTACTTATAAGAATAAGCAGTAGTGAAAATAAAGCCTGAAAAAAGAACTCAGGTTTGTATGGGAGTCAAACCCATGACCTCTGCGATACCGGTGCAGTGCTCTATACGATATGCCTGTGGGTGACGAATATGTGAGAATGAGTGATATATTTGAACTGCAGATTAAAGAATGAATGTGTGCATGATCATCGCAGTTATGAATAATACTAAAGCAGTAGTGAAAATAAAGCCTGAAAATATAGTCTGTTAATGCTGCCTCCACTGAGCTGTAAAACATTGGCTACAGATATTAATGTACTGCCTGGATTTATTTTAAATCTGTTCAGTGATGTGGTCCTACAACAGGTTTACTCTACAGCTGTATAGTCAATAATGGTATGTTTTTTTGTGTGAGTGGACATACAGTAAATTGTCTTACTTGTGTTGTTATATTTGTACAATTTTCTTCTTCTAGGTCCACATCTCCAACTAGTGCTTTCTTCATTATGAACCGATTGAATATGAACAACTTGATGGAACCGATCACAAATAATATGGAATTCAAGCTGCAGGATCCTTTCCTGTTATACAGAAATCTCACAAGTAAGTACTTCAGATCATATATTAATGAAATTTTTAAAATAAAATTGAATCTAGAAATCAGTCCCTAGATGGTTTGAGGCATACAAGGTGTGTTCAGTTGCTGTAATTGGTTGTAATGAGTAAAAAAGGCCAAGAACATTGAAAAGGGAAATACTTAATTTGTACATGTATTTGTTGAAACAATTTTTCTGTTTTGATTTCAGAGGGAATATTTGGTATCTGGTTCTATGAAAGTGAAGAGTGTAAAAGACTGGCAACACTGATGAACATGTAAATATTGCCAATTTAAGGCTATTTCCTGGTCTGCGCCTGATAAGTTTGAAAGTTGTCTGTATTTCAAGTCAAACTTAACAATTTTGTTACCCTGTTTCACAGGCTCAGTTCTCAGACAGCAATGATGGGCAGCAGTGTGAGAAGTAATCCACCTGCGACAGAAATTCTACAGGTACTAATAATTCAGGGCTGACAACAAAGGATAACATGTCTATATCTTTAAACAAATTCTCCCAACTTGTTCTTGAAGACTAGTATAGTGAACAGTTAGAAGAATTTGGATCTTTGGTACAGGAGAGCACGTGAGGTACTAGACATTTCAGAAACATTTTACTGTCAATTTTAGCTAAGACAGAGTCTTCCCTTTCAAAGGCAACTCAAGAAACTACTGCTAAACCGGAGGAAAAAGTTGATATCATGCAGCTATTTGCCAAAGCACAGGAAAGATATAACAAACAGGTAATAGTACCAATAATTGACTGTTCAGTTCTTTCAGTAAAAGTCACAAGCTGCTTAACTTGTTCTTTTGGGTTTGAGTTAGGTTAAACTCAATCATTCGTATGTTTGGGTAACCTGTTCATTCAGGTGTGTGTTGGGATTCTTGTTCTTTGGGGTACTGCAGATTAGGGTATCTGTCAATTTAGGTAACATGTGCTAGGTGTCCTCTTCTCCAGGTATAGTTCCTGTAGGTACCTTGTTCGTTCTGACTGTTTGTGAGATTGTTAGTTGATTCAGCCATTACAGTAAAAGCTCTTAATATAATAATAATATATCACATTTATATTGCGCATTTTCTATGCAATATTCAAATGCGCATTACAACACTGGCCAGGGGACTTTGCCAGACTGCTTATAACGCAGTTTACAATAAATGAAGTTGAGTTATGAATGCCCCTGTAATGTCAATATCAAATTAAGACAGACACTAGGGGTGGTCACTGCCAGAGTTTTGTTACGTCCCTAGTGGTTCTTTTACTTCCCACAGAATCAGAGAATTATGAAGAGTTGTGAGACGGGGCCTACGGTTTATCGTCCTTATCCGAGAAGACTAGAAAGTCTAACCGTTTGTAGATGTCATTACAAAGGCAGCACTTGCTCCTCAATTATTTAAATACCCTGAATGTTGGTCCGGCTGGGGTTTGAACCCGCGACCTCCCGCACGGTAGTCCGGTGCTCTACCACTGAGCTAACTGGTCGGCGGTTAAGCCCTTGACTACATTGTATTAAGCCCCCCTTCATGCAGCCCAGTTGGTTTACTTTTAACCAGATATACACTCAAACACATAATACTGTTTGATGCTCTTTATAAAATAATCAATGCAAGTTTCACTGCACTTGTTTGACTTTGGTACAAAAACTGTTATAAGACGAAAATGCCGTGTTTGAGATTTCAAATAAGCCCCACCCCCTCTCTATTAAGCCCCCCTCTCTAATAAGCCCCCCGTCAATGAGGCCTGAAATTAAATAAGCCCCCCCCCCCCCCCTGGGGGGGCTTACTAGAGCTTTTACGGTATTTGGTCATTGCTTTGTATGTGAAAGTGTTATATAGAGGTGTTGTACTCTTTTCAAACATGACTCTAGTTTCCTGGTTCTGAAGGTAAGTTTCCTGTGTCTTGAGGTATTAGGCTAGTAACCTGTTCATTCTGAGGAAAAAAAACATGAGTTCTGTGGTAAGCTACAATCATTGTGGCCAGAATTCTTGGAGCACTTACAGAAAACTTTACACTTAAAACCTCACCGTTCCCCCTCCCTCCTCTCCCATGCGATGTTGACCTTGAGCATTTTAGTTGTGGAATCAGTCCATTTGCTATCAACATTGTTCTGAGGGAGGGTAGGTGGTCCATGTACATGTATGAACGTGAGATGAAAAGTCAATTTTATTATGGGTGCAAATATATTACCTTTTTTTTACAGTCTCACATGAAAGTTTGGCAAAGATTGTAGGTTAATTTTCAAAGTGTAATTTATGTACATGTCATTGGCTTTCCCGTGGGGTCGTCCCCCAAGCTAACCAGGGGGATTGTAAAATCAGTCAAGCAAACTTGAGGAATTTCCCCAGAGGGTGGGGGAATCTTGTGAGACAAAGTCCCCTGGGTGAGGTGTCTCTCAGCAGAAAATCCCACCGACATCCTTTACAAACTTGTGAATTCCCTCATCCTCTAATCTTTGATTGTAAAACAATGTCAAGATCTTCCAATGCCCTTGGGCAAAGAATCCAATCCATCTCCTGTATTCTCCCACATAGCTCCCTGGTTGGCCCGGGGGTGAATCCACAGCGAATGCCAATGACATGTGGATTAAGCACTGGCTTCAGTAACAGTAAAGATCAACTTCCTTTTACTCTTTTTTGCACATATCTCCAAATGACAGACAAAAACAAGCAACTCAGGGGCATCATCTTTGCATGTGGCTTCTCCTCAAAAACAACAGATTGCTCAAGAACAACAGGAACAGCAGAAGAGATTCCTCCAAGAAAACCAACTCCAGAAAGAACAACTTCAAAGACTATTTAAAAATGAGGATACTCGCCCAAAAAAGCAGCGGACATACTCTTCCCCTGCCCCATACCTGTCAGGACAATCTTCAAAGACACCTAAGGGGGAGGGGCTGGAGAATGGTATGTTAACAGGAGGGGAGGGAGGGTCAGGAAGAATAATGGAGAAAGTGAAGAGTCTCACATTGTCAGACGTTAAGGCACCTATAAGTTCAGGTGAGGAAAAGACAGCTTTAAATTTTGTTTGTATGATGTGCTCATATGGTACATATGATGCAGTTTCATTTTAACATCTTTTTCTAACATTTTTCTAGTGGAATCAAGGCCAATGATGAGGACACAAGATGATTCTGCCATTGATACCTCAAAACTTGGAGTACAGCGAAAGGTATATAGGCCCTAAAGTTTTTGGCAATGTTTGGACTGTGTTCTTGTGTTTCCCAGGATTATCACTAATTTTATAAGTAGGAGAGAATGTGCAAAAAGTGGTATACCTGGCGAGAAATATGAATAGCTTTTCCAAAAATTTGGTGTACTACATCGTAGTATCGTAGTAGCATTTTGCCGACTTTTTTATAACTTATTTACCAGCCATACCGAATTGATTGGGGTTTTCTGTTACTTTGCTACATAACTACGCGTAGTAGAACCATAGTACAAAAAAGGTACTTCATTAAACGTGCCTCTCATGAAAAGTGGTTGGGGATCTCAGCTGTCATAACCTTCAGAGCAGGCATTTTTGCGTGTAGGAACATTCGTTTATACGAGCGCATGTTTTAGGGTCACCATTTTGGATGCCCAGCTAGTGGAGAATCCACCTGCTTAGCTGTCGTGGTATAGCCAATATGCAGTGTTGTTTTTTTTTTTTCTGTTTATGATCATCTTTCTTTTTCCAGTTGTTTCATAATGAGCAATCAGAACGCAAGAGTACAGCTATATTACCAGTGTCATTAGCTGCTCCACAGTCAACTGTTGTTTCTCAAGTTAAGGTGAGATCCAGGTTATCTGATTGGGAAATATTGAACTTTGTTTACTCCATTAGGGAGAATAGTGCTTATACAGGGAACACCCTCAATGCAGACACCCCTGCAAGGCAGACACCTCTCTAAGGCAGACACCCTCACCTGGCCCAGGTTGAATTGCCCCATACTGTGCTCTATGTAACAAGACTCCCTCTAAGGCGGACACCTCTCGAAAACAGAAACTAAGAGCTGGTACTGAAAGTGTCCGCCTTAGAGGGAGTTCACTGTAGCCAGTTTCACTGTTAGTTTCTGTAATCAGCTGAGATTTTTCTGGGAAAATTTGGTTTATCAACAGAGTTCATAATGTACATTAAATTGACCACCGTAAAGAGATTAAAAAAGCTGACATTTTGAGCGTTAGCCCTTTGTCAGAGTAGCCTTCTTTGCAGCCGTTGTTCGTGTCGGTCCTATTCTCCCTCCCCACCAACATCTGCTGAACCAAGCCAAACATTCCATTCCAGGAACTGACCAATCACATCGTGGCTTTTAAATTTCGGTGGCTAAGTTCCTGTAGCCTCCTTTGCAGCCTTTGTTTGTGTCCTAATTAGATACTCAGGCTCAATGGGAATGAAATATTCGGCTCGGTTCAGCAGACGTTGGTGGGGAGGGAGAATAGGACCGACACAAACAACAGCTGTGAAGGAGGCTGTTTGTCAGAGCAAATCAAGGAATTGTGCGTTGTGTATGGTTTATATACAGAAGTTGGAGCTACGCTATTGATGGTAACGTGAAAAACAGGAAAAAATTAATTGAATGAAAAGCATTTGTTGATATTGTGTGGATTAAGGGTGCTAATTTGAAAGATGAATTTTTGCTCTAGATTTTTATGGTTTTCCATAGTACCTTGATGTAGGGAAAGGCGGCAGATCAACATGTGTTGTTTGGAATGGTTAGGGAGATCAAAACGCCAGGCAACTGGTTTGGATGTGTCATCTTTCTCACATTGCGTAGGTGTCCTCAGAATCGGACGCCTAGTTGTCTTCCTGGTTTGCCCGTGTATAACTTTTTGCATAATGTACAGGTAATGCAATAGATAGCATTTGCGGAGGTGCACGTGAACGATCAGTGATCACCACCGTGTCTTTAGGAATGTCTTGAGAAACTAACCCTCTTTTTTTCAGGAAAAGGTGGTTAGCCCATCATCTAGTCTCCAATGAACCCTTAAAATTGACAGGATTAGCTACAATGTCAGGACGTATGTTCCCTACTCTTTGCAAACAGTGTGTGTGTTCTTTAATGCTCCCTTTACATTATAAGTGTGGGGGTTAAGGACACAAGGCCGACAGCTTAAGGTCATTGCTCAAATGGCGCAATCATCTGTTCTGAGACAGATGTTGAGGGACCGACAGCTTAAGGTCATTGGTCAAATGACGCAATCATCTGTTGAGACAGATGTTGAGGGGCCGACAGCTTAAGGTCATTGGTCAAATGACAGAATCATCTGTTCTGAGACAGATGTTGAGGTGCCGACAGCTTAAGGTCATTGGTCAAATGATGCAATCATCTGTTCTGAGACAGATGTTGAGGGCCAACAGCTTAAGGTCATTGGTCAAATGATGGAATCATCTGTTCTGATGCTGAGAGCCAAGAACTTAAGGTCATTAGTCAAATGACGCAATCATCTGTTCTGAGACAGATGTTGAGGGGCCGATAGCTTAAGGTCATTAGTCAAATGATGGAATCATCTGTTCTGAGACAGATGTTGAGGGGCCGACTGCTTAAGGTCATTGGTCAAATGACGGAATCATCTCTTCTGAGACAGATGTTGAGGGGCCGACAGCTTAAGGTCATTGGTCAAATGATGCAATCATCTGTTCTGAGAAAGATGTTGAGGGGCCGATACCTTAAGGTCATTGGTCAAATAACGGAATCATCTGTTCTGAGAAAGATGTTGAGGGGCCAACAGCTTAAGGTCATTGGTCAAATGATGCAATCATCTGTTCTGAGACAGATGTTGAGGGCCGACAGCTTAAGGTCATTGGTCAAATGATGGAATCATCTGTTCTGATGCTGAGAGCCAAGAACTTAAGGTCATTAGTCAAATGACGCAATCATCTGTTCTGAGACAGATGTTGAGGGGCCGATAGCTTAAGGTCATTAGTCAAATGATGGAATCATCTGTTCTGAGACAGATGTTGAGGGGCCGATTGCTTAAGGTCATTGGTCAAATGACGGAATCATCTCTTCTGAGACAGATGTTGAGGGGCTGACAGCTTAAGGTCATTGCTCAAATGATGCAATCATCTGTTCTGAGACAGATGTTGAGGGGCCGACAGCTTAAGGTCATTGGTCAAATGATGGAATCATCTGTTCTGAGACAGATGTTGAGGGGCCAACAACTTCAGGTCATTGGTCAAATGACGCAATCACCTGTTCTGAGAAAGATGTTTAAGGGCCGAAAGCTTAAGGTCATTGGTCAAATGACGGAATGATCTCTTCTGAGACAGATGTTGAGGGACCGATAGCTTAAGGTCATTGGTCAAATGACAAAAACATCTGTTCTGAGACAGATTTTGAGGGGCCGACAGCTTAAAATCATTGGTAAAATGATGCAATCATCTGTTCTGAGACAGATGTTGAGGGGCCGATAGCTTAAGGTCATTGGTCAAATGATGCAATCATCTGTTCTGAGACAGATGTTGAGGGGCCGACAGCTTAAGGTCATTGGTCAAATGATGCAATCATATGTTCTGAGACAGATTTTGAGGGGCCGACAGCTTAAGGTCATTGGTCAAATGATGCAATCATCTGTTCTGAGACAGATCTTGAGGGGCCGATAGCTTAAGGTCATTGGTTAAGTGATGGAATCATCTGTTCTAAGGCAGATGTTGAGGGGCCGACAGCTTAAGGTCATTGGTCAAATGATGGAATCATCTGTTCTGAGACAGATGTTGAGGGGCCAAAAGCTTAAGGTCGTTAGTCAAATGACGGAATGATCTGTTCTGAGACAGATGTTGAGGGGCCGACAGCTGAAGGTCATTGGTGAAATGACGCAATCATTTGTTCTGAGACAGATGTTGAGGGGGCGACAGCTTAAGGTCATTGGTCAAATGATGCAATCATTTGTTCTGAGACAGATGTTGAGGGGCCGATAGCTTAAGGTCATTGGTCAAATGATGCAATCATCTTTTCTGAGACATATGTTGAGGGGCCGATAGCTTAAGGTCAATTGTCAAATGACGGAATCGTTTGTTCTGAGACAGATGTTGAGGGGCTAACAACTTAAGGTCATTGGTCAAATGACGGAATCATCTGTTCTGAGACAGATGTTGAGGGGCCGACAGCTTAAGGTCAGTAGTGAAATGACGGAATGATCTGTTCTGAGACAGATGTTGAGGGGCCGACAGCTTAAGGTCATTGGTGAAATGACGCAATCATCTTTTCTGAGACAGATGTTGAGAGTCCGACAGCTTAAGGTCATTGGTGAAATGACGCAATCATGTGTTCTGAGACAGATGTTGACCACACAGCTAGCATGATTTTATTTTATTTGGGAGTTAAATCCATAACCTTCGCTTAGCAGTCCATTGCTAACAGAGTATTCTAGTTTTCCATTCTCTTTGGGGGAAATTATGGGGTTTTCTTTATATAGTGCTAATGTGTGATGTCACAACTATAAGAATTTTTGAAGTTATGGGATTTGTTGAGATTTTCAGGAAGAGCAAGATGAATAATGCTAACTTGCGAGAAATAAGAATTTAAAGGCAAATCGGCTCTGAGGTATTAGCACCATTATGCTCTGCTGACTCCATACAAATCGTTTTAAATTTGACTTGGTTCATAACGTTAGGAACTAAGTAAAATTTAGAAGGATTTGTATGGAGTCAGCAAAGCATAACAATGTTAATACCTCGTTCTCAAACTGTATAAAAAGCCAATTTTTCTCAAGTAGGCCTTTCTTATCATGTTCTTTCTGAATATCTGAACAAATCCCATAATTTCACAACTTTAGTTTTTGTGATGTCATCACTTTAGTACTCTATTGTAATCAACACACTGGGTAGGAACTAGAAAATGTTGTTACTTTGTACACAATCCATGAATCTCCTTGCCTTAGTGAAAAACAGTTCATTGAGTTTACATTCTCTCTCTAGTTTGTAAATTCTCTCCCTACTTCAATCACCTGTTCAGTAAGTTTTCTTACCTTTAAGCAAAAGATCTTAGAATTTTTATTCAAACAATCTTAAATCTGTTATGCCGCACTCACACAGCACCGACTTTTAATATATTGTTCTTCGAGGTGGCCTCTCATATAAGCCTTGTGGTTTCCTGAAGTCTCCTCGCCACTAAGTTAATACTTCTAAATATTATGAAGATGGCAAATAAATAAATAAATAAATAAATAAACAAACAAACATTGTGTTTTCCATTGTAGGAATCTCCACAGAAGCCACTGCCTGATCAAGGGGGTATGGCAAGTGCATCTCTCATGTCACCACAAGCTTTCCAGTCTTCTGGAAAAGTTACCATCATGACATCACCAGTGCAGCCTAAACAACCTTCAAAATTGGCCATTGAGCCCCTGACAAAAGAGCAACTTGTTCAAGCTCTCGCATATTTATTGAAGGTAATGTGTGATTCTTCATGAATCCCATGCATTCTAGACAGTAAAGATTGTTTGATAGAGGATTTCAAAGTAAGACATTTTTGTAACTGCGAAAAGGTATTCTGGTTACAAAATGTTGATGTGAACATACAGCAAACGGCGAAGTAACAGAACATATTTTTCCCATGATGCTGTTTATTATTCTGCACAGGACATTTCTAACTTTTAAGTCTACGAAGGCAATTGTAAATTTGCCCCTATAACTAAAAGCTATTGGGCAGTACTTTCCTTTGGTTCTGTTTGTTTTTTGACAACTTTACACGACCATGTTTGAAGGTTTGCCCTTTATTCTGAATCCACTTGCTTTCATCATGTTCTATTGGTTTAAAATAAGATTTAAACTATGGCACTCAGAATTGTAACTGTTTATTGCCGTAATGCGAGACCTGTGATTTAATTTTTCAGAATGACTCAGAATTTGTAAGTAAAATACACGAGGCATACTTCAAGAGCTTACAAGAGACGCTGCCAACTTGACCGTCCAAAAGGTTGGTAATCCTGTGCCGAAAAGACAGCAAAACCGCAGGTCTTGCAAGAATTACAGCGAACCAAGGCGAAAGAGCAGTGGAGTTTAACTTTGCAGGCAGTGTTTGGAGTTTGTTATGTTGGACGAAAGATTGTTATCAAAATAACAATTTCTTAATGTTAACCTTTTAATACGTAGTCTTAATTTTCAAATGAATTAATAATGTAAGTTCTCTTAACCGTTTTATAAATAGCCAATTAATTGGATCCGAATAAATTAAATAACTCATCATTTTGAGAATACTTAGAAAATTCCAAAATGGATTTGTTAAGAAGACTTATTTTATAGTCAAAGAACGTCAACCTCGTACCCAGGGCTTTTCTTTTTTTCCTCCCCTGCCCTGGGAACGAGGTTGAGAGAACGTAAAATAGCCCAAATCGCAGCTGTATTGCTGGTCGTTCACACACTAGCGGGGTGGGGGTGGGGATTCTTTCCTCTTGTGGGTGACCGATCAAGAAGATGGCTGAAATTCAGGCTAAATGCAAATCAGAGTCAGGCAACGTAAAATAGCCTAACTTGCAGTCGGGTTGCTGGTCGCTCATACACTAGTTGGACGGGAGAGGCTTTCCTCTTGTGAATGACTGATAAAGAAGACGGCTGAAATTTAGGCCAAATGCAGATCAGTAGCTACGGAACTTTCATAGCTGATCCTTGAGACCAAGTGGTGAAGGCCTGTTTTGAGTTTTTTTCAACTGAGTATCGTAAAGCCAAGACCATAATAATTATTCTGGCCAATCAGAGCAGATTTAAAAATGCAATGAACCAATTAGACTTTGAAGAAATTACATGAAACCGGCACCAACCGCGGAAAAATAGACGTGAATATGTCACGATTGCTTTTGGTTTTGCTTCTCACACTCAGTTGAAAAGCGCTCTACAGTGTTTTTATTAAGTTCTAGTTGTAATATTGTTACAGTTCTCTTTCGCAAAGGTATTTCATGATTGTCACCTTGTCCATCACTGTCACCACCGTTGCTTCCACCATCGTCATCGTTATCGTCTTTTTGTACGTCATCTCCGTCATCAAACCTTGCAAAAGATTTACCGTGATCGGGTTGTTTTAATGAATGTCTAATCCTCTTCCAGGCTCTCGGATATATTATCTGAGAGACTGGAACAGGCTACAACAGTCGCAAACACTGTGTACGTTGTTATTTAACGAATGATACTGTGCTATCCTACCGTGTTTCAGCCCTAATTTTCACTGCATTGACAAAAAAATATGGGTTAAAAAATTCTAAGAATGGGTACTCCAAAATTAGTTTGCCACTTCCATTTTGTATATCTAACGCTGTAACATGTATTGATTAGATCGCTCGTAGACGTTTTGTCTAATCACAGGGGGGAGGGAACGATTTTGGAGTATCTTTTCTAGTCATCCCTAGCCTCCACTCCCCCCTTCCCATTTGGGTGGTTAAGAGTGAGATTGTGGGGTTGGGGGGGTGTTAAGGTGACCGGGACCTTTCAACTACTTTATCAGAGCTGTTTTCAATTGAGCATCGAAAGTAAATTCCGTATGCCTTGGTTTGCATTGATTCGCCTTGTGATTGGCCAGCAAAACTCGCGCCACTTTTCCAGCCAATGTTAGGAGCAAAACCAAAACCAATCGCGACTTGCACGCGCGCATTTTCCCGCGCTTTGCGCCAGCTACATGGCATTGCTTCGAATTCTGATTGGCTCGTTGCACTGTTTCGGTCTGTTGTGATTGGTCAGAGTAATTGCTTTGGTTTTGGTTTTACGACACTCAATTGAAAACTGCACTGCGCAACATAAAATATACACAATTTTGGGAAAAAGAAGCTCGAGGCAAATCACCTGTGACATGGTTTAA
>JAEMWC010000494.1:372500-412500 GCA_016490735.1 Pachyseris speciosa
TGACAACGGTTCAGTGGTGTCTGTTCTAAGTTAGTAAACCAACTTTCCAGTGCGATCCGTTGGTGGTAGTTAGTACAGTAGGTAATGCATTTAGCAGAGTCCCAGTCGATTGTGTGGTTTGTCAGTAAATGGTGCTCAGCAATGTTATTGTTGATGTCGCCATTTCTCGTCGCTCGTTTGTGTTCAGTCAGTCTTACGTTCAAATTTCTGCCAGTCTCACCGATATAAGTGGCCTGACAGTCGCAGCATTCGATCTTGTAAACTGCTCCCTGTCTGTCCTTTGGTTCGTCTTTGTCCTTAACGTTCGTCAATAATTGTCGTAAAGTTGTGATGGGTCTGTGAGCGACACGGATATCGTAAGGTTGTAGTATCCGTGCAATGGTCTCAGAAGTGCCTTTGATGTATGGTATAGTCGCTGTAGTGACTGGTGTCGGGTTAGTGTTGGTAGCGTTTGGTTCTGTCCTGTAAGTGTTGCGTCTAACAAAGTCGCGGTTGTAGTTGTTCTTACTGAAAACGTTGTCTAAGTATTTGCGTTCGTCTGCTAAACTGTCGCTCGAGTCGCAAACTAGTTGCGCTAGTCTCGTTAAGGTCCGTATTGTCGTTGCTTTGTGTGAAGTAGGGTTGTAAGATGATTCGTCAAGTAGTCTGTCAGTGTGTGTGGGTTTTCTGTAAACTGTCGTCTGTAGTCTGTTGTTGTCACGGCTAACAAGGCAGTCTAGAAAAGGTATCTTACCATTTTCCTCGATCTCCTTGGTAAACTGTATGTGGATGTTCTGTCTGTTGAGGTGTTCGTGAAAATCGTCGATTTCGTCTTTGTGTACAGCTGTGAAAGTGTCGTCGACGTAACGTAGCCAGAGCGGTAGCGTTGGTTCGTAAGTCGCAAGGGCTTGTTCCTCGATGTTTTGCATGACGATCTCTGCTACAACAACGGAAACTGGTGAGCCCATAGCTGTCCCGTGCAATTGTTTGTAGTGTTTGCTGTTGTACTGAAAGTAGGTAGACGTAAGGCAAAGGTTCAGTAAGTCCATTAAGTCGTCTGTTGGTAGTGGCAGTTGTAACGTGGAGTTCTTGATGGCGGTCTCAGTACAATCTAGAGCCAGTTGGAGTGGAATACTGGTGAACAGTGATTTCACATCAAAAGACACTAGTTTGTAGTCGTCAGGTACTTGTGCTGTCTTAATGGCGTCAATAAAGTTTTCAGTCGACTGTAGTTTGTGTCGTGACTCGTCAGTCAGTGGTTTCAGTATAGTAGTCAGGTATTTAGACAGTTGGTAAGTCGGCGAACCACAGAACGAGACTATGGGTCGCATAGGTATGTTAGGTTTGTGTAGTTTGGGCAGTCCGTAAAGTTTCGGTGGTTGTGGCACGTGGCATCTCAGTCTGTTGTAGCGTCGAATGTCAATAACGTCAGCTTTCTTGAGTGAAAGTAGTTTGCCGTTGAGTTTTCGTTGAAGTACTGACGTCGGGTCTCGTTTAAGTAGTTCGTAAGTCTGTTTCTCGTTGACAAGTGCGTCCATTTTGTCGTGATAGTCTTTCTTGTCCATAACAACAGTAACACGTCCTTTGTCAGCGGGAAGTATAACAATGTCATTGTCGTTTTTCAGTCGATTAAGTGCTTGTCGTTCGTCTCTAGTCAGGTTATTGTCTGTGAGAGAGGCTGATTGTATAGTAGAAGCTATTAAACTTCTGATGTTATCCTTGGTCGGTTCTGATAGTTTTCTTTGACGAGACAGAGCCGCCTCAACACTAGATACAATGTCCTCGGTCGGTATACGTTTAGGCGTCACTGAGTGTTTAAGTCCGTAAGAGAGTACCTGAGTTTCAGTCTTGTCTAAGGGACGGGAAGAGATATTCCTGACCCAGTTGGCGTCTGTTTTGTGTCGTTTTTTGTCTTTAGTACGTTGTAGTCGAGTTAGTTTTAGTTGTGTCTTAGTGCGGCATTGTTCAGTTGTTTTCTTAGCTCGTTGGTCGGCAATGTTTCGTACAACGTCAAGTAAGTTAGTCGGTACAAGTTGTTTTAGTTGGTCAAATCGTTTCTGTAGTTTGTCGTTGTAACGGTTCAGTCTTCTGTGACAGTCGTTAATCCGCGCTCGGATCAGTCGTCTGCAGGTGGCTTTGACGATCTGGATAGCCTCTTGTGTGTTCAACGGGGACTTCAGTCGAAGTCCAGCCGGAACAAGGCCAAGATCTTTGCAGCGGTGGTTGAACCAGAGTTGTTGTCGTATTCGTCTGACGTTGCTTACGTAACTGATGTAATCGTTAGCAAGCCGTTCGCTCTGTCGTCCAAGTGAACGTAAAATCGTAAATGGTTTGAACCATTTACTTCACAAATGGACTAAAATATTACATCAAACTCCATAAGCAACATGTATGCAAAACTAAAACTAGTTTGGAACAATGTAAACTTCATTTACTTCATTTACTGACAAACCACACAATCGACTGGGACTCTGCTAAATGCATTACCTACTGTACTAACTACCACCAACGGATCGCACTGGAAAGTTGGTTTACTAACTTAGAACAGACACCACTGAACCGTTGTCAACAGCTTCCCGCACCTTACAAACGACTTATTGACGATATCAGCAACAGACAAACAATAGACACAGCGACTAATTTGACTAACAATACACCCACGAACATTTGACTAACAAAAGACGGATCGAAACGCACCAACCACGGTTTCCAGTCTTCACAGCCAATAACATCACGGCTTCACTGACAGACAACCAATAACATCACGACTTCGTTGACCAATCACATCAACGACCAGAGTACTTATACCATCTCCTGACGTTACTCCAATCACTTGACTCTGATGATGACTTCCGCTCAGGTTGTCGAAACGTCAGTCAATGTCACCACAAACAGTCCTTCTCAGGACTACACTCACCCGGACGATCGTGCTTCACTTAGTTATGATATGACTCCTGGGTTCAAACCATTTACGAACTTACAGTTATCTTAGAGACGCCAATCCTCGAACTCTGACTTTCTTATTCAAACTGAAATTACTCACAAACTTAGAGCAAGAGTACGAACTCCACTTCGGTTCGCTTTTACTGTTTTATAACAGTTGCTACCAACCCCCCCCCCCTGAACTTTCCACCCCTCCCCCGTGTCCCCGTCTCGCCACACAGCCTCAAGCTCCCGGGCTGTACCAAAACGTACGCCAGATAACAGTCTCAGACTTTCAGAGATTAACTGCAAGACGAAAGAGGATAAGGCTAGCTAATCATTTCCTCCACTTTCCATTGCGCGCCAGCGTAGCAAATTCCTTCCCATATTGTCCCCTTGAAGAGAATGAAATCACTACTGTTCTATTTTGCTGGACCGAGGCAATCAAAATATGGGAAAGTATAATAGTCTCCGCAAACTAAGGCGAAAACAGTTTACCGTTTTACTAAACGTATACCTGTCGTGAGGACAATCAAAATTCATTACGGAAGCAACTTTGAGGAACAAAACGGGACTTCGCCATTCCCGATTGCGCTCGTAAAATCCTAAAAAAGTGCTGGCAAAAATGGCTAAAAAGTGCTCAAAATCTCAAAATAGTGCTCAAAAAGTGCTAAAAGCTGTGAACAGTTACCTCTAAGCTTTCCTTTTACCACGGCAAAGTGTTGGTTTGGGTACTCTTTGAGACGATCCCATGTACTCACATTGGTGGTTTTGACGCTTCCTCTTTGCTTGTTTTTCCCTTTGTTGATCGGAACTTTTCGCTTTCGTGCTATCGAAGCACTTTCTGGAGCACTTAGGGATGCTCCAGCATTTACTGTTATTGTAATTGGATTAATCATTTCTTCGTCTTCAATGCTATTGTTTTCCGACTGATTTAGTGCTTCCATTTGTGCTCTTAAAAAACTAAAGCCGGTTACGAATTGTAAATAAACAGTACTAGTGTAAAGCCTACACATCAGGGCCCGGTTGTTCGAAAGCTGATTAACTTAATCCAGGATTAGCGTAAATTTTGGTTGCGGTTTTTAACGTTTGGATGAAAGTTTCCTGTGCTGCTATTCGCTTTTCAGGATTGACGTCATCTAATCTAAACTTTTGCAGAATATCAACACTGAACAATGTTTGTGGATAGAGAAATAAACTCCTTGGTTAATTTTTAATCTTGGATTAGAGTTAATCGGCTTTCGAACAACCGGGCCCAGATGATTTAGAAATTTGAGACGACACACACATGATACATCAGCCAATCAGAAACTTCTGTTCTCACGCTCAGTAAGGATAAGTCCACGTGCCTTTCCATGACAACGGTCTTTTATTCTTGACAACATCATTAGTTATTCAAATTTATGGCCTGGAACACGGTTCTCGTTGCGAGCGACACACAGTTTTTGCTTTAAAATGTTTTAGAAGACATATGTTGCCGAAATTTGCTCGAAATGTGAAATATTGCTCAAATGTTGCGCAAAGTGCGAAAAAGTGCTTTTAAAAGGGTGCTCAAAATGCAAAATAGTGCTCCAAACTCAAAAAAGTGCTAAAAAGGTGCTCAGCGCAATCGGGAAAGGCCTAAACGGAACATCGATTTTTCTTAAAGATATTTAAATCGAGGGTAGCCACGGTAACAAATTGAGTCACTTACATATCGTGTGCGCATATCGAATGATTTTTTTATCAAGAGCTTTTTGACTGCTTTCCCGGAAACGTTTTTCTCCCAAATGGATATTTCTCAGCCTAGTCCCCAGGCGTTCCCGGCTGGGTCAAACCCAACTGTCAGCGGTGACGTCACCGAGAGAGACTCGCCCACTCGTTCCCAGACTACGCACGGACAGAAGGGCAAGAGGGAACGCCTAGGGACTAGGCTGGATATTTCTAAAAGAGGCTTCTTTTTACTATTCTTCGAAAGGGAAATTTTGCACCCCTCCTCACCCCGTTTCTCAGAAAGAATCAACCCTTCGATTGTTCATTTGCATATGCTCATATGCATAGTACGCGACGAAAAGATGACGTCACATGGCTAAGGAAAACGTCCTGATTTCTAAACGTGAGCGATTTTTGAGTTCGCTAACTTTCCAAAAATAAAAATAAAAATAAGCTAAAATAACAAAGTTAATAACTGGAAAACTAAAACAACAAAATAATGTAAACTCTAAACAGTGAACAAGAGACAGCAAGAGAAAGATACGACGTTTTTCCTTTCACCAGCCCGGGGCAAATAATTCTGCAAGTCTTCATCTATAACTACATATACATATTGTAACTTGCAAAATCTCAAGGGCGTGAAGC
This sequence comes from Pachyseris speciosa, assembly GCA_016490735.1. Taxonomy (NCBI): domain Eukaryota; kingdom Metazoa; phylum Cnidaria; class Anthozoa; order Scleractinia; family Pachyseridae; genus Pachyseris; species Pachyseris speciosa. The sequence goes on from JAEMWC010000494.1 coordinate 377,739, forward strand.
AAGTATAGGTAGGTAGGTAGGTAGGTATACTTTATTTAGATCAAGAAACACGCTAGCCCCAACAACACTTAGCTGGTTTCCATGGAGGGCGTTGCAAAGGGAATCACGACCAGTAAGGTTCTGGCTAAACGAGGCAACAATTTGAGCTCGCGCATATTTCCACGATGCTTCCCCGTTTAGCCACCCGAGGAAACATTGTTGTGGCAACGAAAAATGTTTCTGAAAGCTCTCAGGCGTTCTTAGCGTATGTTCCTCCATGTTGGCGTTCTGCTTGACTTCAGGACGTCATTTGTATTACGGTCACCCTTGTGCAATGAAAGTAAAACGTACTCACCCAGAGTCCAAGCAGAGGTTAACATCCAACTTCCCTACACAGTAGAAACTCGCATATAAGAACCTTATTTTTAAGAACCTTTTAAGCCTGGCTCACACGAGCGACATAACGGCATCATAACGACATAAAATGGAACATAACAGCGTCTGTTCAGTAATAGATCACAGATGACGTCAAAATGTGGTAAAAACAAAGAAGTGGCACACGAGCCGCAGGCGAGTGTGTCACTGATGTTTTTACCACATTTTGACGTCTTCTGTGATCTATTACTGGAGAGACGCACGGCAACATGAAATCTATTTGTTTTATATAATAAAGAAACAAAATGCAAGCGAAAAACTTGTTTATTTTCACATTTCTGGAAAAAAGTGGGTCGTGATGACGTAATCTGTGCATCTGTTCTCTAATAGATCATAGCTAAGAACCAATCACAACGCGCGAACTATTCACCTTATTATATAAAACGACATAAAGATAAAACTGATCTTTTCCTTATGCCGTTATGTCGCAAGTGTACGTGTGAACCAGGTTTTAGGCCAAAATCTCCATTTAGACCCCCTTTATAAAAAAACCTGTTTTAGTCCAATATTTGAAACAGGTTCTTATTTTATTACAGAATTCATTTCAAGCTTAGAATTCATAAATCAATAAAACAAGCTCTAATGGGCAATGAAAATGAGCCAAATCCCTTGCAATGTCCTTTCAGATACATATAACAGGGAGTAGCAATCTTCTTCCGGCAACGAAAACACTTTTTTTTAAAGAAAATAAGAACCTGTTTGAGAGCCTAAATAGACCTAAAAAGGTTAATTGCCTAGTAAGTCCTGAAATTTTTTCAGGCTTCTTTACGCAATAGACCCATTCGGCTAACTCAATGTTGTACCCAATTCAAATCTCTTGGGCTTAAGATTCTTTGTGTATTGTATTTGCATTATAATGTAGCATTCATATTTAAATGATGTGGAAATACCTGGAACAAAATGTTTTAATCCCAAAGGGTTTGAATTGGGTACAACATTGAGTAAGCCGAATGGGTCTATTGCATAGATTGTGTTCACAACTGCGAGGATCATGTCTTCATTTCATTTCATTCCGCAGTTCATATATGATTTATTTCATATATCATTCACAAACACCAAACATATAGGAACCTTTTGAGGCCAACATGGAAAAAATGCAGCCAGTTTCTTACATGCTGGTTTTTACTGTACTCAATGACGGTAATTCCACAATGACAACTTCAACACCATCCTCAGTAAAAACATTTGTATTTCTGATAAACTGCTGTACAAAGCCAAGCAAAATGACAGTAATGTTTATACCGATCCATATCTAAGTTCCTGATGTCAAAGTTAATAAAATGACACTCTAGTATATAGTACATGCAATATTACATTTGAAACCACCTTTTTCAATCAAGTACTTGTAATTAGAAGAAGCACTGATTCGTCTCGTTTTTGAATTTGTCTTTTTTCCCTTATTAAAAAAAAAAAAAAAACAAAAAGCTCCGTGATGTATAACGTAAAGAATGACAGTATTGATTTTCCCACACCACAGGAAGAAGAATGAAACGTTTCTTAGCACTTGTGAAGCACATTAAAATCAACTGACCCAACATGCTTTCTCACAACAGTCGGGGTCAGATAAGCCCAGATATCAAAACAAAGAGTTCTAATTATCCAAAGTGCTACCCTTGGTGCCTTTACAAGCTAGAGATTGTCAGTGATTGTTCATATCTAGTCTGAACATATCTGCAATTATCCCTGACTAAAACAGACAAGCATAATCGTTAATAAACCAACTTTTTATACACCCTCAATAGTTTTCGAAATGCTGCTTTTAAGTATATGACCAAGAAACTAGCGGCGCAGCATTGAAATTCGATAGTAATATGTAGTTTGCAGATTGATAATAACCAAAGGTAAAGTCATTCTTAAAACAACAAACAGAAAGAATTTTTACCCCATACTTTTTTTGCAGACAGGGTTGCCACAACAACAACTTTATTTACCTATAAAACACAAGGACAAATTTCCCAGACATTTCACTGGCCATCCACGGCAAAACCTTGGGATATTAAAACACAGAAATCCAATCCTTTGCAGGAACTTTTTAGAAATGGCATTAACTTTATTAACAAGGAATCACCTTCCCCAACGTAATGGCTATCCAGAAGTAAAACTCCCTGACTTTTCATTGATGTTCTGACAGGTAGAATAAAGAGTTTCCCTGACTTGATACACAATTCTGACTTTGCCCTGACCCTGAAAAAATCTGTTTTTCCATGATTTTTCCTTGCCTGGGGAAACCCTGAAAGAGCTACCCACCAAGAGCTTTATCTATTTCATTACAAGGCTACTTACACGGCGCAGGATCTTATTTATTATTAACAGTTATTTGACATTCTGTTTGGCTTAAAAATAGCAATATAAGTTTCCATCAAGTGTTCTTCAAGGAAATTTTAGTATTGAGTTGACATTCAGTGGTTTCTAGGAATAGCTGTTAAGATGAAAGAATGAAGTTACAAGTCTGTCAAGTCCTGATAATGCCACCACGACATGCTTAAGTCCCAGTTAAATGATCTAACACTGTTATACAAAACATTTGTTGTTCTGACAGTAACATTAAATGGGAAGCTAAACGTCACCCAACATCCCTTCAACTCACAAAAAATTCTTTTAACAAAAATTGTTGAACAAACATCATCAAACATGTATGGGATGATAAATGTTGTAACATTTTGAAATTAACAAAATTAATGTTGTATAACAATGTTAGTTCGTTTAGCCAAAGCTTTAGTAATGGTTTACAAAATTGTAACAAGAGGGCACACCATATCAAAAATACTATTGTGGCCACAAACAAGAAGATTAACCCTGATAACCTAAGAACCTATTTGAGATGTTAAAGCAACTTTGTTTCTCACTAAATGTCAGATCTATATGGCTGATGTAAAAAATGCAGGTTTAAAATGTTCTTTAGGGGGATTTTGACTTAATCTTTCTTTGACTACAGCCTCAATAATACAGCCTAGATGGTGGGGTTTAACACAGAAAAATAGAACATCAAGAAACATTAGATAACAGCTTACATCACGTAACCCTCTCCGTCAAAGGGCTCATATTTGAAAGAGCTTATTATCACAACAAAATAACACTCTATGATTTGGAGGGCTAAAATTTACGGCAAGGGGGGTGGGGGGGGGGGGGGGTCATATTCGGGAATTTACCACAGTTTTCTATAACTTTCTGTTTTTTTTTAACAACTTCTGGTGGACTGAATTTCCACTAGTTGACCAAAATTCAAGTCGGGAGAGATGGAATTGTTATTCTAAATGTTGTAGGTCACAAACAGAAACAGAAGCAACCAGAAAGCTGTAAGAGAAATAATGATGTCAAACTGCTGTGATTTGTCTTGTGTTGGTGCACATAAAAACCCCATTTTAACCACTGGAAAAAGTTGACGTTTGCAGACCTAAAAATAGAAGTTTTTTGTAAAATTGTCCATGCCATCACAAAATAAATATACGATGTTATATATAACTTCCAACAACTTTTCCAAGTTTAAGTAGTGGATGAACTACATTTGTCAACTAACAGAAGAAATCTGAAAGACGCTCAGACTACATCTTCAACTGGTCATGTGCATGCTAATGTTATCACTGAATAAAATATCATTTAATATATATTATTTAAATTAGAACTTAATTAAAGGGGTACTGCCACATCAATTCTTGTTATAAGTTTGTTCAAATCGCGAGAAAGTACTTTTTCTATTACATGAATGGCCTGTGTAACACGAAGAGGTAGATTTCAAATTATTTCTTGGAAATAAACTAGTATTATTTTACTGCAATTTTTCCCAGACACAATGATGAAACTTGAATAAGTTAACCTAACTTTTTCCATTTGCAATCAATTTCCTCCTCATCATCTGTGGCCATAGACAACTGCAAATAGTTTCAATGCACATATTAACTACTTTGTAGGAAAACTGCAAATTTTTTAAACGATCCACTGCTGCATATCCAAATTATGTGACAGTGCCCCTTTGGGTCAAACATAAAGAAAATTGCTCAAAAAATAGTTGACCTTGTATCTACATTTCTCAATACAAATACTCTCTGCAGTTAGCAGCACCGCAGTGACACCGTATGCGCTCCTTTTTCCTCGGCGATCCACCACTTCCTCCGACTTCAGAAACAGTCATCTGGTAATCAAATGTCAACTCCTCACCAACTTTGATCTCACGGTTTGCAAAGAAAGCTATTCTTGGAAAGTTAGGGTCAAGAGTGTCCACCCACACTGCATAGACATCGAGGTTAGGGTTACACTGAAAAGAGGATTATTATTCTTAATAGAGTCCTAAAGTGTGATGTCACAAATATTTGAATTGTTGAAATTATGGGATTTTTAGAGATTTTCAGAAAGAGCAAGATCGAAAATGTTAACTTACCAAAAATCAGCAAATTGGCTCTGAGATATAAGCACTGTTATGCTCTGTTGAGACCATAGAAATCCTTCTAAATTTTACTTGGTTCATAACGTTATGAACCAAGTAAACTTTAGAAAGATTTGTGTGGAGTCAGCAGAGCAAAATGGTACTAATATCTCACCCTCAAACTGTAAGAAAATGTCCATTTTGGCAAGGTCTATTTCATCATGTTCTTTCTGAATATCCGAACAAATCCCATAATTTAGTTTTTGTGTCATAATCACTTTAGGAGTTCTATTATTAAAATTGCATTATTTTATTTGTACGAAAATGGCAAATAAGAGAATTCTAGGTAAGAAGGCTTTTCTTGCAAACTTAGGGTCCTCATCCAAACTGCACAGACATCGAGGTTAGGTTTACACTGAGAAGAGGATTATTATTCTTAAAGTACCTATGAAGTGAAATTTGTTTCTTGCTAATTTTAAAGTTTACCCCTAAAAACACAATAATCCAAAATTTGAGGTGCTCATGATTAAAATTGGCAATTTTATGAGCGTTTGAAGTTGGGCTATTTTGCCTTTAGAAATGGTCAGGGGTCTGGGTCGTGTTTATTCGTGAAATTCTATGGTGTGACATCATTTTGGGTACAAAAATGAGTTTGCGTTTATGAATCATAGTGAAATAGTTGGAATGCAGCTATTGTCATGTGTCTTTTTGGCCACGCGATTCAAATGCCAAATTTGAGGGCAAAATAGCCCAACTTAAAACACTTGTAAAATCACCAATTTTCATCAAGAGCACCTCAAATTTTTGAATCTTGAGTTTTAAGGAGTAAACTTTAAAATTAGCAAGAAACAAATTTCACTTCATAGGCACTTCAATAAAATTAAATTTTATTTGTAAGAAAATGGCAAATAGGAGAATTTTAGGTAAGACACTCAGACAGTGACACTGTAGCAGGTTGAATCTTAGGTAAACTCTGTGCAAGTATGTAGGGAGCCAGTTGTCAAAATTACGTGGGGAAATAGGACAGTATAAGCCAGATAGGCACAAATAGATACACAGGTAGATAAATCAGTATCGCATTATACAGTGTACAGCAGAGACTGATCTATAACGAATAGCATTTGTTACAAAGGAATTAAAATTAATTTATTGGCACAGATAGCACAAACAATGGCCTTTATAAATTTGCCTTACCGAGTGATTAATAAAATGAGATATGTTCCCATACTTCTTGGCATCTAAAGTGTACAAGCATTCCCCATCATTGAAATCCAGATCAAACAAGTATGTCTGCCCGCAACTGTCATAGATTTTCCCCCTCTCCTCTGCCTCTTCCTGGGTGATGGCCTCTCCAACATATTCTGTCACTAACTGGTTCTTCTTGATTGTTTCCATTGTCTTGACACCCCATCCACATCCATTGGGTGTGCGGAAGATTGCCACCTATCAAAGACATCACTGTAAGGATCCCAGGTTACAGTGTTCAAGGCAAGAAAACAGCTTTGACTTTAAAATTGATATTTAAAATCCACTAAACACTGCACTCAACATCTTGCTTCTCCTAATAGTAATTCATACATAATTTTCATTTGGCTTTAGCTTGGTCAAGGTGAGAACTCTTTATCACTCACATAACCAAAGACTCTTCAATGTTTATCATCATTACATATTGTAATGTGAGAGGAAATTTGCTCTAGATCACAATTGGAGTCTCCTGACTCTTCATCATGTTGCATTGTCATTGAGCCAAACAACACGGTGTATGTTACAGTAGTTTTAAAATGCCAAGATGTGTCTCTAGGGCTTAAGTACACCCAGTAAAGGTCCAAAAGAACTTAGACATTACTAAGCAAAAAACAAAACCAAGGACAAATCAATGTCCATTCTGTCTGCATGTAGACAAAAAAACTTGTTGATTTTGATTGGGCTTTTTCCCAAGTCAATCACATCAACTTAACATTTACGCCTTAGGTATTGTTAATTTTTATGCCTTCTTTTTTTTTCTATTAATTTCTGCATATCATTATAGTTAATTATGTGCGCTTCTTTATGTCGTTATAAATTCAAACTATTTTTCAGACTTTTTGTAACTGATGAAGATGTGAAACACATCGAAGCATGTATTACAAACTAAAATAATATTATAATCTTTGTATTACAAATTAAAAAATATTATGATCTTTTTAAACTTAACTTTAACTCTTCATAATTCTCTGATTCTGTGGGACGTAAAAGAACCACTAGGGACGTAACAAAACTCTGGCATTGACCACCCCTAGTGCCTGTCTTAATTTGATATTGACATTACTGGGGCACTCATAACTCATCTTCATTCATCATAAACTGCATTATAAGCAGTCTGGCAAAGTCCCCGGCCAGTGTTGTAATGCGCATTTAAATATTGCATAGAAAATGTGCAATATAAATGTGATGTATTATTATATTTATATTAAAAATCATGATTCATTTGTTGCTTTCTTAACCAATTTAACACACGATGGTTTACATCATGTAGAACTAATATTAAACAGTTTATGATCCTCCATCTAGCTCCTAAGGTTTGGAATTCCCTAATGAGTGATTTGACCCTGTTACCCAGATACTCGAATTTTAAGACTATTAAAAAAATTCCTTCTCAATAGAACACTAAATTAAACTCGCCTACATTGATATACTTCGCTCTCCACATCTGCAGCATGTATTGTCTTGAGGTGCCCAGTGTTAATAAGCTTTCAACTTCTACTGGGCTCCCTCACTACATCCCCATTAGTTTTGTGACAGTTCTATGTAACTATTGTAACGGTTTTGGATAGCCAAATAAATTAAATAAATAAATACAAACCTTCTACTCTGCTTTCTATTGTATTCCACTTACCTTCACCATACGCCCTCGCTGCAACACACGATTCCTACATGACATACCACATGGGCAACGTGAGTTACACTCATATATTGGTGTCCCTGGCTTGACACGCACCCGTCCATCTCTGTCATATGCAAACACCCCTCCACTGTTGCGCGGGCACTCACAGCTGTCCACTGTACAGAGCCGCTCGCAGTTGCAACCAACAAGGTACTCAATATCATATAAGTGAAGTAAATCTTTGTGCAATATATTGTGAGTGATGTAAGTGAAATCTCTGGGGGGTCCCTCGTTGTCTACCGTGTTTTCCACCGCTATGTATTCTTCATTATGGCTTTGTTCATTCAAGTACTTTTCCCATTCGTCAAGTTCCTGATGAAGGTCCTTCTTAAATTTGTATAAATTTTTACGATATGATTTCTTACACCTAGCAATCTTACGAATCCTCAAATGAAGTTCATACTTGGATTGAAAACGAGATTTTAGGGTATTTATGGAGTTCAAACACGGTACTGTGAAATCCCTCACGTACGCACTGTATTTTGATGTGGTTGGAAGCTCTTGAGCATTTGATGGAAGGTAACTGTTTTCGCATCTAACAGACTCCAGGAAAGAACTAAGATTCGATGAAGAGCTAATGGTTGAAGATGTTTCAGTTAAAGTAAATGAATTTCGATTTCCGGTTTCGTCTTCATTGTCGTCATCAACGTTGACAATGGGCGGCTGGGAACTTGTATTAACTGTAGTATCATTAGCAAAAACCTCTTGGACGCTTAATGCATCATCTTCCTCGTGGATAGAGGAACACGGCGTAAAAGTCGGTGTTTCTCCATTTAAGGTACTAGAGGTGGAAACTAACGGCGAGTCTTCAATGTAGATGACCTCGGGCAATTTTGAATCTGTTCTTTCCACTTCGTCCAAAGTTGAAGGGTAATTTAAACCTGAACTTGACGGATTGAAGAGTACAAGCGCTTTAACGAGACTATCATCCATTGTAAAACACTGTTTAGGATCAAGGTTCTCCAAGAGTCACAAAAAGACAAACGTGCCGATCATATTTTTCAAAACAAAAATCAATTCCTCCCTCCATCTTGACTCTTTTTCGCGCCGATGGCTTGCCTAAACGACTTCTGGGTAATCCGCCATCTTGCATACCGAGGAACACTGGGACGAAGCAGCGTAGCATGAGGTACTTACCCAAAGCAGGTAGGTGCCGCGGGACATCCTTACTCAGGCGCAGTTACCTCGTCATTTTCATGTGAGTTTTCTTCGTCCCGAAACTGAGTTTGCAAAACTCCTTTTTCCCCAACCAAACAGTGAAAATGAACATCAGATGTGCGACGGTAAGCATAACTTTAATGCTGTGTTTGAAATCGAATGCAATTGTGATTACCTTCAACTAGAGATTTCAGTTTTCAGTTTGATCCAAGGAAATATGGAAGGCTTGGTATCGATCATTGCCACCCCCAGATAGCTGGCTTTACAGCGTAATATCTTAAAGCTTACTTGTTGTTAGTTGTAGCTCCCTAGGTCATAAATTTAATGTTTTATTTCATTATAGACTGACTGGCTCGGAAGAGAAGCTAGTTGTGAGCCTCTCTATGGGTACCCACGGTCTTCCTTTTCTTCACGATTTTTTTTGCAAATCTTCGGTTTTTTTTAGGAAGATCTTCGTTTTTCGGGTTGTTGGTCAGTAAGGGGGTATGCTTACCTTAGCTTTTAAGCGTTTCTCAAGAGCTTGCAAGCTTCCCTGCTCAAATAACGTCGTTCGACACCACCACGGCTTTACAGAAGGCGTGTCAGTATCTTTTGAGTTGATGGTATATAGAGAATACTTGACTTCTAAGTCGAAATCTGCCATGAATAAATTGTATTCTGCAGACCGCGAGGTTGAAGATCAGCGACACGACCAACACGAGGTCGCATGATACGAATGAAACTGAACCCATTGGTTAGTGGGTTCTCATTGACGTCATTAATGTCATTAATGATTACATTATCAGTGGACTATTTTTGTCATTTTCAGCCTTGTAATGACATCATGTGGTTCGGCAGCAGCAACTGTAAACCACTGTTGACACCATTGTCAAAATCGCAGTGAAATGTGGTCAAATGCCAAACTTCAGAAAATAACAGATACCGGTATTTTCTGTAGTGTTTACGAGTTTTGACAGTTTTATATCTGAGCGTTCAACTTGATCATGCAAATTTTGGTCAATTTTCAGATCTTCGCTTCAATCTTGAGATCTTCGTTTTTTCCGCGGTGATCTTCGCGTCTTCAATTTCTTCGGAAATACCCATAGAGAGGCTCAGTTGTTTAGTAAGACAGTTTGGTAAAGGCAAAATATTTTGTAAAGTTTTTCAGACCTTTTTCAACTGACTATTTTGGAGACTTGTAGTGGATACTTGTGGTTTCTGAGTATGAACATACATAAAAATCACATATTTCAACTGCAGATTAAATAACGAAGATGTGAGTGATCATCACAGTTAAGAACACTACTTTAGCAGTAGTGAAAATAAAGCCTGAAAAAACTTCAGGCTTGAATGCTTGTCTTTATGCACCTATCAGTGGTTTGCCCCAGGATGGGGGGGGGGGGGGGGGAGGGAGGGGGGTCAACCTATGGGAATTAGACTTCCACAGTGGTCCCCAGGATGGGAAATTTGACTTGATTGCCATCTTGAAAAGTTGGTTGTGCTAGTGCCTGAGGTGGGAATTTGACTTCTAATGGTGACCCAAGGGCTAGGGAATTGACATTTGAAAACCTGAAAATGTCAAATTTCCCATGCCTGGGTTGCCCCCCCCCCCCATCCTGGGGCAAACCATTGATAGGTGCATTAGGACAGCTCTAGATCTGTAAAAAAAAGTATAAAAGTATTAATGGTTTGTTTATATTGAAAGTGCACTTATCTATATATACTCCAATCTAGTTTATGGCAATCTACTTAAATAACCATAAACACATGATCCAAATTAATCTTAACATGGTTAAACTCCCAGCTGCGGGAGGCTGCAGGCTAGTTCTTTAAGGATTCTTACATGAAAACATTTGAAGGCCTCGGAGCATAACCATCCTATGTCGAATTTTGAGTCGTTTTTCGATTTTGCTTGGATTTTTCTGAATTTCTGCATGTGAACTGCAATTCGATGGAAACACATTGTATGGTATTTTTTTGACTGATTCATCCAGAATCCAGAAATGCATTTTTTCTTACGTACACCAAGAAACCAACCTTCCATGGGAGTGGTTTGCAAGTTGCATTACATCTTCTTTCAATCGAATTGCAGTTTACATGCAACAATTCGGGCAAATCCCGGCAAAATCGAAAAACAACCCAAAATTCGACATAGGATGGTTATGCACCGAGGCCTTCATTTCTTGGAAATGATGGAAGGTGTTAGGGAGATTTTCTGGGATTTGAGATAGTGGGAATCTGGTGCAGTTAGCATATCTCAGTTGTATAAACATTACACAAACTTTATTGTTAGTTATGAAGACAATGTTGATTTAATCCTCTTTACATTTCAGCCAGAAGATCTTATGAACATGCAACATTGTAATTTATTATGTTTACCTGAAAATTACCAGATGAAGTATTATTTCTACCATGGCTTGTCATGGCCACAGGTGAGATACAAATTGTTTACAAATGAATTATAACATGGTTAAAATCCCAGCAGATTTTAACCAGCAGGGATGGTGCAATGGTGACAACACTCGCCTTCCACCAATGTGGCCTGGGTTCAATTCCGAGACTCGATGTCATATGTGGGTTGAGTTTGTTGTTGGTTGACAATTGAAGAGCTCTCTTTTTTCTAATTCTTTGTGTCCTTGTAGTTGTCATATGTTGCTGAGGATGAAAAAGGAAAGATTGTAGGATATGTTCTGGCTAAAATGTAAGTTGCTAATGGTGCTGTGATGGTAGAATAAAAATTTCTGTCCTTTACACTGTATCTTGCAAAGTCTGCTTGCATTATTTCCCCTGAGAAGGGAATCATTTGTCTTAATTGGGGAAATACAAATTTAGGTGGATCCATTTATTTACCAATGACATTTGCACCACTTTCCTTTTATATTTTTTATTTCACAGCCTTTGTGCCATAAAATAATGACATTTAAGTCAAATATTAAATTAAAGCTGGTCTCACTGACATCAACTATACATTTTATTTCTATCTAAATTGCAGTATTATTTTTATTTTCTTTAGGGAAGAAGAGCCTGATGAGGCAGTTCATGGGCACATCACCTCCTTGGTATGAAAACAAAACAATTGTAATCTCATCACAGTGTATTTTGTGGTGGTTGTAGTGGCCTGCATTTTTATTTTAAATTTCCTGGTCAAAGTCCTGGATTTCATATTTCACAAAAATCCCAACAGTGACAGATATTCCTAATAATTGAGAATGTCTGGCAGAGTTTAGGAAACTGGGCCCAGTTGTTCAGAAGCCGATTAATTATGCTGCAAAATTTTAGATTAGAGGATCAATCCTGAAAAGCAAAAAGCACAAAAGAAACTTTATCCAAAAGTTAAAAACTGTAACCAAAGTTTATGCTAATCCTGGATTAAGTTAATCAGCTTTTGAACAACCAGACCCTGGTCTTCATCATCATCATCATCATCATCATCATCATCATCATCATCATTAAAGTGCAAACAACCATAATTTCTGCATGAATGAAATGAACACACTATCTTAGAAGTTAAAGGAATTAGACAAAAAGATATATTCTTGACTAATAATCTTTCAAGTTTCTGAGTTATAAAGTTTAACTTGAAAATACTAGTGATTACCAGGAAAGCTTAATTTACATCAATATATACCTTGTGTAAATATCTAATTTCCTTTGCAGGCTGTTAAACGCTCACACAGAAGGTTGGGATTGGCACAAAAACTGATGGAGCAGGTGGGTAGATCCCTGAAAATGTTAAAAAAAAAACTAGAAACCTCTTAATATATTCATATGCCTGAAAACATTTGGTGATTTGCACTTAAACCCTTTCACTCGCAAGAGTGACTTTATAGATTTTACTCTGTCTAATGCAGGTGATTTTACTCATCAGAGGGAGACCCCTTGGGAGTGAGAAGGTTAAGTGCAGGTAGCTCCAAAATATATATTTTTTGCTTAACCCTTTTCACCACCATAGATTTTACTCTGTCTAACGCCAGAGACGATTTTACTCGTCAAAGGGAGACCCCTTGGGAGTGAAAGGGTTAAATAAATCTTTGCATCTGTTTGAAATGCATTGCACCAAAAAATCAAAAAATCTAGCCATCATCTGTCCCATGACTGAGCTAGCAGGAGACATGGGTCTAATTCTTACTTGACATCACAAACTGATTTGCATCTCAGTAAGTCCATGTCACAAATCAGTTTGTGACGTCAAGTAAGGAATATTCCCATGTCCCTTACTAGCTCAGTCATGAGACAGATGACGGGTAGATTTGATAACTGTTACAGCCTATAAAAGTCAATATTTGGTTTAAAAAGGTGCAAAAAGGCATAATGCTTTTTAAACAGGTGCAAAGATTTATTTAAGCGAGAAAAATATTTTTGGGTTAGGTGCGCATTAAGGTCTCCAGAATAGCCAGTCATAATTTTATCTCACTTATGCATCCTTATTTTTCTAGGCATCACGTGCTATGGTTGAATGTTTTAATGCTCAGTATGTCTCTCTTCATGTTAGAAAGAGGTAAGAAGTTGAGCAAATGGTTTGCCGGGAATTGTGTTTGTCTTCAATGAGATGGGGGAGCAGTGTAGCCTCCCATGCAGTCGTTTTTAGGAGACTTGTATTTCACCTCCTTCCCACTAACGCCTGCTTACCCGAAGCCAACATTCCTTTCCCGCCGCTTAGCCAATCACATTTTACCTACCAAATTCTGGAAGGTTAACCTTGACCTCGGGATGCTTTTTGCGGGATAGTTCAACATAGCGGAGACAGAGGTTGAGCAAGCTTTGATCACCATGTGCTTTACGTTTAAAATTTCCTGTTTAAATGCATATCAACTGACTTCAATTTAAGAATTTGTGAGAGGAAATAGCGATAATATTTCCTTCAATATGCTGAATAGTTACGGAAAGACGCTTATTTCAGTATCATGCAAACTACGCCTTCAATCTTCATTTCCTCACCGCTGGTCACGTTGTAGCTGTTGTGTCACTTCTCGTGAATTTGATGAAGGTCCAAGTCAGTTATTTAAGAAGTACTGGTGTATCTTCGGGTTAGTCTGAGTGATTTGGAGGAAGGAAACTTTGCCATTGGTAGACCATAGCGGGCAGTCAGGGGCACCTAACGAGCCGAATCAACCAAAAGCTGTAGAAAGTCATTTTTAAGTACCTTATGGTGTTTGAAGTCTGTTTAAAGTATTTTTTTCATAAGCTAGAAGAAATTCATCTGTTCGGATTCCCTAGCTGAAATTTTAATTGCCCGAAAATTTTAGTGAACAAAATCTTCCTTTCAGAAAATGCTAGCTGAAATCAACTTCCCAGGAACTTTCTAGGAACTATTTTCTTTCCGAAAATGCCAGCTGACATTTTTGACCGCCAAAAACAGCAATTACGACCTTTCCGAAAATCTCAGGGGCTATGATTTCCAAATTGCGAATCTTTTAGGCCATGGTTTAGTTACGAAAATCCGAATGCACTTTTTAGTCGCCACCGAAAACCCAAGGCGAATTACCCTCCATCGAACAGATATCTACCGAAACTTGTCATTGGGTGCCCCTGTGCAGTGGATTGAGCTAGATGCTTGGTAATAAGCTGCATAATTTGGCCATCCACATCTCGTGAACTGAAGAAAAAAACTACTAGTTGGCGCAGTCTATGCCATTGGTGTTTGATAACTACTGACCACTTCCCCAGGACGTTTTGGGATTGCTGCGTGGGCAAATTTCATCTGATTTAATGCAAGACCATGAGAGATCGAGCTTTGTATTGTACCATGTGTGATAAATTCACGTCGGTTTACTCTATGTTTGATCAACTATTAAATGCTTCAGATTTCTAACTTCATCGCGTCTAAATTCTTATTTGCTTTAGTCTCTTGTAACACACATGGTATTACTAAAAAACAAATTGGCTCCAGCTCTTTGATACGTTTTATACAAATTCACGAGAGAAAGAAGCATGCATAAGGATTAATTTTACCTGTCATCGCTGGACAGTTCCTCAATCGTGATTGGCAAGGATGCCAGCGAGTCAAACAATGGGAAAGGGGAGGAGGTGAAATACGAGTCCCTAAAAACGACTGCATGGGAGGCTAGGAGCAGTGGCGAGAGTGCTTGCTTTCCACCAGTGTGTCCCGTGCTGGATTCCCGGACCCAACATCATAACTGGGTAGAGTCTTTTTAGTTCTCTACCCTGCTCTGAGAGGTTTTTCTCTGGGTACTCCAGTTTTCCTTCATTTGATTTGATTCTACTTTATTTCGAGTTGATTTGATTTAGTCTCCTCTATTAGTAGGTGGCTGTGCTCGGCTAGAAAGATTTTTTATTAGAGCACAACACTTGTTTCTGTGTCATTGGATTACATTTTCTAACCTACTGATCAACTTGTTGTTATAGTAACAGAGCAGCTCTACATCTGTATAACAAGACACTTGGTTTCAGGTGAGATGCACCAGTTAGATTACAAGATTTTAGGCTGTGACAGCTTAATCTAAGTAGCCAAAGAAATTCAAGCATAGTTATTATTTTCTCGTTGTAACCCACAGTTAAAGATGCTTATAATATTGTGATTGAAATTAGTTATCAGAAGAGACTGTGAAATTCTTACTATCAAAAGAAGAGTGTGTGATATGCATGGCCACCCTGTATGATGTCAGGGATTCTTTTGCAACGGTGGTGTCATTTGAATGCAACTTCCACAATTGTTAAGTGTTGCTTTGTCATGCTGAGTAGAGCTATAATTTGTCATTTATATCCCACTGTGATTACAAAATTTGAATTAGATGCCAAAAAGTTCAAATAACCCATTTTACAGTTGTGTTCTCAGTGACCTGGCCTTTGAATGGAAGCGAGGCTGGAGGTGACCTTGTTTTGATAGAAACCTCTCTGTCTTTCTCCTGTAAATGTGGACTAGTAAGCATCAGAACAACATGATTTACATGAAAAAAGCAGTGAGGTTTGTATCAAAACAAGGTCATCGCCAGCCTTGTTTCCATTGATAGGCCAGACCACTAAGCATACAATTGTAAAATGAGCTATTCTGCTAGTTGTAGCCATATGACACTATAGGGCGTATGCACGTTACGTCATCACTGCCATCTTGGTGTACCGCGAACAAAAGATTTCTCATTGGCTTCTTTTATTGTCCACCAACATGGCCGCCAACTCATTGTCATTCGAATCCCTGGAGACTGGTTGCATACCCTCTATTACATGGCCTATTTACATGTAGCCGAGCCTCATTGTGGACACAATCTTCAACTTAGACATCCCCTTGTACTGTAAAAAAATAATTTTTGTTGGTGCTTTGTTGTTAACAGTGATATAACTATTAGAGCATTCTTGAAAAATTCGACAAGTTTATATCCACGGGAGTTACTGACTGTACCCAAATCAAAATTTTCCTAATTCCTTGAGCATGAGTGCTTAATTATTCAAGGAAAGCTCAGAGTAGAACAGCCGTAAGGTAGTTAAGTATATTATTTTGCATTCTTTTCTGTGTGCAAACAGCATCTCTGAGATTGAACCAAAGTACTATGCAGATGGGGAGGACGCTTTTGCCATGAAGAGAGATCTGACTGCTCTTAGACTGGAGGTTGGTTTCAGTGTTTTCAACCCAAATGACGTGTTGTTTTGACACTGGAGAGCTTAAGTTACGAGGACGGTGACGTCAATGAGAACGCCACAAAACAGTTAGCTTAATGAGCAAGAACAATGGCTCTGCACGTGCGTTTTGCTTTTTGGTACATTTCTTTGCTGTCCTCAGCAAAACAACAACGTGAAATGACCAAATTTTAGGTTTTGTGGGGAACGTGAGCGTATGACGGCGAACTCTTCTTTTTTTTCCAACTTAAATGCCGCTTTTACTAATTTAGCTCCAGGAAAGTTCCCCAGCATTTTACAAGTTTCACAAGTTGGAAAAATCGCGAAAGACTAATTTCCTTGCTCTGACCAATCACAACAGTCACAAACAGCACAATGGGCCAATCAGAATACGAAGCAATTACATGTGACCCGGCGCAATTCGCGGGAAAATGCGCGCGTGTAGGTGGTGGTCGGTTTTGGTTTTGCTTTTCATAGGCTGAAAAAGTGGCGCGAGTTTTGCTAGCCAATCACAGAGCGAAGCAATGTAAAACCAATCCCTTAGCTTTTGACCGCGTAACCCCTCTGAATTAATTGCCTAAATGAAGAGCCTGCATGCAGGCTAAAGTAACCGCAATTTATTGTTGATCCGCAATTGAAAACCGCTCTATTCCGGTTTAGGGACACGTGAATACGCGGAGTCTTGTTTTCCAGAAGTACGCATGTATTGAGCCATTAAGAGCGACGTGAGTTACTTACCAGCTCGCAGAATAGCCTGGACAGAGCATTTATTTTTCTGTTGCCCCTGTTTTGGCTAAACTGCAGAATACCCTGCCACTCCAAAACACATCTAGAATGTGTGGCTACGCGGCTGCGTGAAGCTCGCTAACACATGAACATACCTCGTTCTTTAATCCATGAGCCGAAACAGGGGTGTTACACACGACTTCTATCTCTTTATTTTTGATCATGAGACCGAATTTTTCGCCGCATAAACAATAGGGATTTGAATTCAACCAATGAACTTTATTGCATAGTAATACATTTCGCTTCAGTAACTCCAAAAACTGCTTTCATTAAATACAAACTGAATATTTCAAATAAACACTACTGGCTACACGCGGCATCGTCAAAACTGTGTCATATAAACTACCATAGATGCAATTATTACAACTCAAATCTCAACGTCTTCAAATTCATTCTAACACTGGTTCTAAATAGAAAGTTCGTTAAGTCTCCCCAAGCATGCGCACTAAGACCAGAACCCCAGATTTTCTGGGAAGATGGAGTACATTATCCCAGAGTCTCTCCGGGCGGGTTCACCCGCTGACCAAGGAGCCCGAGGACTCTGGGCACGAGATTGGGACAGAGCGACAGAGCGTCTGAACCTGACTTCCTGTGCCACGTCACAGCCTTGGCGGGCCGCGCGCGATTTTTTCCCGCCAAAACATTCCCAGTAAATAACTGTATTCTGCTTATTCGGTTCATTTAGTATCTTAACACGATTTGCTCTCTTTCCTTAGGAAAAAGCTGCCACTGAAAAAGAACAAGAAGGTTTGAATCCCGGCGATGAAGTAAAAGGAGCGGAAAAGAAGGACAACTGCCAAGATCATAGTGAAGTGACGCACAAGTGCTGTCCATCTCAGTCTCACTCTTATTTGCGCCATGTTAAGGAAGAAGCTCAAAGCAAATGCCCGAGAACAACATTAGAAGAAGCAAAGGACAACACACATGAAGGGTCGCAGTGGAAGAGTAAATGAAGTGTCGTGTTCTGTGTATTAAAGTGTTTTTCAATTTGAGTATCAAAAGGCTTGGTGATAGTTTTTCTTTAGTCTTGCCACGTCCTGGTTTTTTACATCACTTCTCAACCAATTAGAATTGTCAATATCACCCTCGTCATCATCCTCATTCTCATGCAGATTTAGCAAAGACAACGCCACGTCAAATGTGAACGCAAAAGCGCTCGGAAAGGACTAAACGCGACTTCCGGTGCTAGCTAGCTAGCTAGATAGATAGATAGATAGATAGATAGATAGATAGATAGATAGATAGATAGATAGATAGATAGATAGATAGATAATCTTTATTTATCCACGTACAATTCATCAGCTATAAATAATAATCAAATGTAACGATATTTCAATATGCATTAAACGGATAAGATACTATTTATAAGAACTATACTTAAAACATAGACCTAACTTAAGCTGCTTTCCACGAATGCCGTGCCTCAACGTACTTCTTTGATTTAAATTTGATTTAAATTTGCCGTTCTGCCATAGGTCAAGCTGGTTTTAGATCTGCGCGCACCGCCTTCACGTTTTGTTTGCTAAGTCTGACTATTGTGAAAGTTGAACCCCGCTTTACGGACAGTTTTGTTTGTCCCGGCAAAACGTTCATATATTTTCTCTTACATTGGCGAGGTTAATACGGACAACGGACACTACACTAAAACACGTTAAGCTAAGTATAGTTTAATAATTCCGTGTAGTTCTTGACCCAAATAACACGCTCTCATACAAAGTTACCGTGCTTTACTGACACTGGTTATATGGGCGCTGTCTACTGTATTTTCAGTAGTCTCTGTTATGTGCTAATGGTACCCTGTCAAAAGTCACGGAGAGTTTTCAATGACTGTATACGTTAATTGCCACGTTGTTTAATTTTGAGAGCGGAAGGCTTCTTCAATTTAAGTTAAGTTTAAGTCTTCAGGGTTCGTGCTAGTCCCTGAAGTCATTAAAAAGCCCTGGAATTCAATTTTAGATTTCAAGGGCGCTTGACAAGCCCTTGAAAAGAAGAATTTTGCTGAAAGCGCTTGAAAATAATGGAAGCTCTTGAATGTTTTTTCGGATGGAAAATACATTAATATGGGATTATGAAAGTCAGTTCATTTATGTTCCATTTGTGGTTGTGTCTTTAAAATGCATTTTATATCTGGATGAGCTTTTGTAAAGTTGCTGTTGTCCAATGAAAACATTTCAAAACATAGTGCAAGACAAAGTTACACTTGCGGGTATAAACACTCCTTGAAAACTCAATTTTTGGTGCTCGAATACTCCTTGAATACTTCTTAAATAAGCACGGACTACATTGTATGCTTTAGTCTGTGTATCCATAAAATATGTGTCCGTGGAGTTTATTCTGTATAGAACACGGTTAATACAGACCCCTGATAGTACTGGCAGTTTTGAGTGTCCCTTTGGTGTGCGTATCGCTTAGTTTGGAAAAGGCCATGCAAGTGATTGTGGGATTGTATGTGAGGATGTCCCCCAAACAATCCCACAATCCTTTACGCGCCATTCTCGATCCCAGTCTTTTTCAAAGTAAGGTACTGACCGAGTTCAACTGTATTGTTAAGATGATTAGTATGACGATAGTACTAGTTGTAATCGTAGATCAGGAATGCGCTCGAGTATCCATTGCTGGGGTAGTCTGATGTGATAATAGGGAGTTATAAGCAAAACGGTACGGCGGGCTTCAGTACGGCAACCGGAAGTAATTTTGTAAGAATATGGACTACTGCGCATGGCAGGCATTCGCGTTCAGCCGTAGCGGCATTCTCGTCCCCAGAGCCTCCGTTTCTTTTGGTCACGTGGTCGGAGAAACGAAGGGCTCTGGTAGCAGCAATTACTGGATGTCCGTAAATCACGGACATCCAGTAGCGCGTGTCATATAGCCAAGAATGTATTTGCTCATGCTCAGATATGTATCCTCAGGGAGGGAGTGACAGTCCAGCTTTGGCTTTTATGATGGCTGGCTTGAAAGCTGGTTCGGCGAAGCTTTGAACGAGACTAATTTCATTGAAATTAGAAAATTTACTGTAGGAAAAGGGAACAACAACCTGCCTTGCATGCAGTAACTGTACAGAAACGAGACTGGCTGTGTATTTCGCCCACGGGATTTCGAAAATCGCTGATATTGCAGCTTCTCTCGTTCGTGGTGGACCATAGATCTTTATACGGTTGTAAACAGTTGTGTTCTTGTAGTTTCGCCACTGAATGTGCCTATTCCCGACCAAATTGAAAAGTTGAAGGCATAACGTGTTGGCTTGAAGGTTTATAAGCAAGGTAACAGAGACAATGTCAAATTCCCTTGTTGAATTGTGCAAAATATATCTCACCCGTAACGGTAACTGCAAACGAGTGGCTCTGGGAACGAGAATGACAGGAAGTACGCAGCACGACCGCGCAGCACTTCATCACTTAATTCTTGTTGCCAGGAGCCCATGTTGTTGCGCATTCATTTTTTGTCAGCCAATGAAAAAATTCTAAGTTTTTGGCGCGTCCAGAGCCACTCGTCAACGACATTTTATATAAGACGAGTGGCTCTGGGGGCAAGAATGCCGTAGCGGTAAATCCTACTACGTCGGGAGAAGAGGTTTCGCGTAGTCTCTGGTATGTGATTTTTAAATCGCTTCTTTCTACTTTTTAACAGGCTTCTTTGATTTTTTAACCGTTTAATCGTACTGAAAAACCTTCTTAATTCATTCAGAATGAACATTTAAAGTGCTACTACGATCAGAAAATCACTTGTCGTTTTTCTTCAAATTTCGAAAGTGTGTTTGCTTAACACCCGACTCGCGAAATTTCAAGCTTTAATTTCAAGCAGAAGACTGTTTACTTTGAGTGCAACTTTTTAATTTAACGGTCCGCCATTACTAACTTCAAAATCTTGAGAGAACTGGATCGAGGACGAAATGACGTAAAAACCTCACAAGAGTAAGAATGCAGTGTGTGTAAACCCGGCTGATTTAGTATGCAGCACGGGAATTTTGAGCTTTCAGACTCTCAAACTCGTGTTTTACATACTTAATGACCTGCATTCACACACTGCAATTTTAAACCAGTGCGCATATGACGTCATTTTATCTTGGATCCAGCTCTCCGAGGCCTAATCGGTCAGTCACGAACGTGAGTAATGTATTTGCCTTTACAATGAGCTTTGTCAGCCGAAATTTTCCCTTTGTCGTGGTGTTGCAAAGAAACGAGCACGATGACCACCCTTTTTTTATTGGTGTTATTTACTCGTAATAGGCACACGAAAAACATATTTTAAGGATAAAAAAAAGTTTAATAGTAGAAGTTGGATTATTTCCATATAAATGACGTGAAACTCTGCATTTGGAGCCAGGGAGGAGTATGACATGATGACGCAGTGGTCCACTTTTCTTACATTATTTACAAGATCGGGTAATTTGAAATCGTTATACTGAAAGATTATAGCCCAGACACACAATTAGGCTCTGGGTTTCAATACTATTCATAGTTTTTGCTACATAATAACAATTTTTTTTCGGTTGTTCAAGTTTCGAACATTTCTCGCGCAACTCCGTAATATCGCTCAGAAAAACAGGCATGCAGGGCGAAAAGAAGCATGGTGACCCCATCTTTTTATTGCATTTTTTCAATGTCCTATGCATGGATATCAATTATGCCAAGTTTGAAAAAAATTTTAATAGTACATACTTTTCAGGGGAATTACCTTAAGCTTGAACTTTGAAGGGCTACGGCAACGTACTCAGCCGAGACCTCCTCGGCCATGACAGCCGCAGTATCGCCTGCCGTAGCGATTTGCTTAAACTCCCTAATGATGAAGTCGATTACGGGTTTGTAATATGAGGTGACAGGGTTGTGATCGGTTGAGTGTTTCCTTGTCGGCTGGAATTTCGCTGTGATTCGGTAATATTTCAGATATTGTGATGAGAAAAAAGTACCTTGCAGCGTAAATAAGGATTTGGTTCTTATTTTCAGCGAATATTAAAGGCACACCGAAACACCGAAACGAAACCACCGAAACCACCGGAACAACCTGAACGAAACTTCAACTTAAACTTGAACGCACTTCCTTCTCTTCTCTGATCATTTAGTCATAGCCAAAATACTTGGTAAGCTCACCTTAAAACTAGCTAACTTCGTGGGCCGTCATCATGTATGCCGGTTAATCAGCCTTCTTGAAGTGAACATATAATCGAATCAATTTCGTGGCCTTGCGTGACGAGCCCAGACAGCGTCTGTGTAGTTTTCAGTATTTTTTGGCTGTTCCGGTGGTTTCGGTAACGCTGTTTCGGTGGTTCCGTTGGTTTCGTTCCCGTTGTTCCGGTTGTTTCGGTGGTTCCGGTGGTTCCGGTGGTTTCGTTCCCGTTGTTCCGGTTGTTCCGGTTGTTCCGGTGGTTCCTGTGGTTTCGTTTCGGTGGTTCCGGTGGTTTCGTTTCGGTTGTTCCGGTGGTTTCGGTGGTTTCGTTTCGGTGTTTCGGGTTTTAGTACCTACCAATATTAAAATCTTCAGACTCAGCCAGCGTGTTCGATACAAGATATGTTCAGCATTTTATGTCACAAAAGCACTTACCGGTATGTTCTACTTCTACCAGGACACCCTTATTTTTCCTTCAAAAGCGAGGGAAAATTTAGCTACTAAACGACGTTAAAGTTGGTTGTACAACACAAACAGTACTTGATTTTACGGGAAGCTTTTGATTATAATCTTTACTCATCATGCGCTTGCTGTTTACAGTAGTTCATTTCACTTGAAAGTCGATGGTTTTAAAAAATATTTTCGGTCTGTAAGGCCCGTGTCAAACGCAGTACTTTACAGTTCAGGTTGACCCAAATTAGTTTAGTTCTCCTGTTGAGTCTAACGTCGAACTTCCCCTGACTGAGGGGAGCAGGGTTGGCGCAGTGGTGAGAGCGCTCGCCTTCCACCAATGTGGCCCGGGTTCGATTCCCGGACTCGGCGTCTTAAGTGGGCTGAGTTTGTTGGTTCTCTACTCTGCTCCGAGAGGTTTTTCTCCGGGTACTCCGGTTTTCCCCTCTCCGCCAAAACCAACATTTGATTTCATTTGATTTATTTATAGTTGATTTGATTTAGTCTCCCCAATTAGTAGAGCATCTGTGCTCGGCTAAATACATTTGAGACTTAAATAAAGTGATTATTATTATTATTATTATTATTAAACTCACGATATCATTGCGTTCGACGTTAGGAGAACGCATCCTAATCCTGGGTGCCCTGTGATAAGTGGTGAGATAAGTGGTTAGATTTTTTGTCGTTCGCGTACCATTTCTGCGCCATCTTGAATTAAGTCAAAAATGATATCGTGAGTTCAGCCTCGCTCTGTTATTTACGCTTCGACGTTTGACTCAACAGGCGAACTTAACTTATTTGGGTCGACCTAAACTGTGAAGTACGACGTTTGACACGGGCTTTGCAGACCGAAAATATTTTTTTAAAACTGATTTTCGAGTGAAATGAACTACGGTAAGCACACCAGCGCGTGACGAGTAAGTATAATAATCGAAAGCTTCCCGTAAAATCAAGTAATGTTTGTGTTGTACAAGATAGAGCAAAGTCAACCGACGTCGGCGTCGATTACATAATTTCCCCTTGCTTTTGAAGGAAAAAATATGGTACCCTAGTAGAACATACCGGTAAGTGCTTTTGTGACATAAGATGCTGAACACATCACTGAACACATCTTGTATAGAACACGCTGGCTGGGTCTATTTGCTGCAAATAAGACACCAAATCCTTGTTTACTCTTCAAGATTGTTTTCTCATCGCAAGATCGGAAATATCACCGAATCACTGCTAAATACCATCCGACAAGGAGGCACACAACCGATCACAACCCTGTCACCCGGCATATCACAAATCTGTAATCGATTTCATTATCATCACATCAGACTACCGCGGAATGGATACTCGAACGCATTCCTGATCTACGATTACAACTAGTTTATGACGTAATTCAAGATGGCGCAGAAATGGTACCAACCTTGTTCCCAGGGTCCTCTCTCTTCCTCCCTCGAGGAGTAGGGAGGAAGAGAGAGGACCCTGGGAACGAGGTTGAAATGGTACACGAACGACGAAAAAAATCTCACCACTTAGTATCACAGGGAACCCAAGATGAGGATGCGTTCTCCTAACGTCGGACGCAATTTAAAAGCAATTTCATTAACAAATGACGTAACAACGCACGTTTTCGTTACTGGTGTCATATATGGGTTATTGGCCAAACATGAGGTCAAGATGGCGGGATATTGGCCAATTTCTTTTTTTGCGTGTTTATGGACCAATCTCCCGCCATCTTGACCGAACAAACTTGGTCAATAAAGGATAGACCTTATCACGGTTTCGGACGCCATTTTGGCGGGTAGGCAAAGCAAACACAAATTACAGTGTTTGTATGCAATTCCGTTTAAAAAGAAAAACGTGAAGCTTCTGTTTCTCAGCAAAAAATATATTGCTAATTAATAGTACTAGTGTTGCTGCCGCTTTTTGTGTTAAGTTTTTAGTCGTAGGTTATACGTGTTAATTGCGTTCTTTTGTAAGCCGCATTCCGTTCCTTAAGTGCCTTTGCAACGTTTAATTTTGTGCTTTTCGTAAGTTATTCAAGTTATTTCTGTTACTTCTTTCTCGCATAATTTTCCTTTGTTTTAACTCCTTTTAATGCAAGTTTCGTTATTACGATATCAGATCTCCTTGTACACCAGATCATTCTTATTGCTAGATCCTACATATACACTTGCAAGTTTAAAAGCTCTTTACCAAAGCTGGAAATGTTTATACAGCTAGTTAAGATAGCTATGAAAGTGGAAAAACAAGCAGCCCTAGAAAATAACACAGTTAGGGCTTTTGAAGTGAAATGGTCTCGACTTAGATAGTCCCTCGCATACGAAGTGATTCAAATGGTGGAAATGGTATGGCTGCCACTGTTGTACGCGGTACTTGATTACTGTGTTGTAAGTAGGTTAGTTTTCGTTGTAAGGTCGCGTATTATTGTTTTTATAAATAACCTCTGTATTGTGTGTAATGTAGTAAGTCACATTTACGATGTAGGTATGGTATACTAGTATAAGTGCTATGTGCAATATAAGTGAAGTGTAGTAAGCAAGTATGGTATTAAGTACTGTGCAAATATCATGTCATGTAAGCTAGTAGGTAATACGGAATGTAAGTAAGTAGAGTGTGGTATGTGATTAATAAAAGTGGACACACACACACACACACACACACACACACACACACACACACACACACAAAAAAAAAGTTTCGTTATTACGGTTTTACTTTCGCCACTGTCTCTCGCTAAGAGCGTTTATGCCTCTTCGCTCGTTTATTTATGCCTTTCGTGTTCCGTCCTGGAAATAATACAACGTTTGTAAGTGTCTTTTTCTGGTTCAATTTTGTGTCTTTTTATCGTTACTTTCTCGTCAATTTTCAGTTAATTTTTTGCTCACTTGTAACATGCATTTCGTTTTGTTTTCTCTCTGTAGCAACAGTGTTTTAGAGGTAATTAAAATGTTTATGTTCATTACGTGCGCGTTGGAAATTTGATTATTTGGCCTCATCAACTAGCCAAAGAGTTCCACTGGCAAAATTTGAGGGATTTAGCCGTGCCAGAAAAAATTCTCTGGCTTTTTGAATTTTTCCATAAATTCGTCTCTAATGTTTTGCCGCGGGCTGAAAAATTCCCGGGAAAAAAATAACAGACGAATGTATGGAAGATTCAAAAACCCAGAGAACGTTTTCTGGCACGGCTAAATCCCATAAATTTTGTCAGTGGAACCCTTTGCCTAGTACTATTAATTAGCAACATATTTTTTGCTAAGAAAACGGCGCTTCACGCAATTTTTTTGATAACGGAATTACATACAAACACTGTAATTAGTGTTCCATTTGCCTACCCGCCAAGATGGCGTCTGAAACCGTGATAAGGTCTATTTATTGTATGACTCAAAGGACGCTGTTAAAAGACAGTAAAACGCGGGATGAACGGCTACCCCGAGCGGTCAAGATGGCTCCATCTTCATTTCGCGGGTAGCCAATCACAGCGGGATTCATCCCGGGATGAATTTCACCTCGGTGTCTGTTATTTACCTCTTGGTGTTTACATACTGCTCCGAGAGTGAAATTTGCTCATCCCCTCTTTTCAGTACCGGGATGAAATTTCATCTTGGGGTAAAACCAAACAAAAAAAAATCCATGTAAACAGTCTTCACGGGATGAAAAATAAGGCTTTCGTAAGCGACAATTTTATCCCGGGGCGAAATTGTTTTCGGTCGATCCCGGGATTATACCACTCATGTAAACAGCAATGAAAATTTGCTCCGGGAGGAAACTCATCCAGGCAGGAACTCATCCCGACTTTCATGTAAACGCCGCCTTAATCCGGCGACGGGTTACATGTATCCTTCTAGTCAGCGCACATTCCGCCGGCAGTTTGGCAGTTTCCGTTTCATCTTTCTGCCTGCCTGACTTGGGGGCAAGTTCTCTTTAAGAGACCCAACATTCAATTGACGTTGAGAACAATGTGCGTAACGTGCGAGTCCCACGATAGATTGCTAGAAATGGTGACGCCAAGATCTTTTTCTTCCTGAACGAGTTGTAGGTTTACACCGCCAAGGTGATATTCGTGAGTTACTGGTGTTTTCTTTGGAGGCGTTAACTTCAAATTTTATTCATGGATCCAGGTGTTCAAACTTGTCAGATCCTGCTGGAGAATATTACAGCCTTCCACAGCTGTTAAAAGCAGGCGGCCGAGAGGTTTAGAAATGAGTCACCTACGCTATCTGACCTATCTGATGGTCCTTTTGATCACAATTGTTATTGAATTCGGTGTATTTCTCCTGGAGGGTTATGACATTCAGGTCACTAAAAATAGTTACGATCAAGGTAAAGAAACGTCTTGCCCGATGGCGAGCAACTGGTCTGCGATGAAGACGAATGACATCATTCAAGCTGGTGACGCGTTTTTGCGTTACGTTCATCCATATAAGTCCATCGTTGCTGAAAAAAAGTTCAGTTTTAACAGAAAGGACATCGAAACTGCTAGAAAGGTAATAGACGACTTGGTGCTTGCCTATAAAAGGAAACCAGTCGTGCTGGACTGTGGAGTTGCCTCGTTACCTAAGCTGATGCTCGTCACAGCAGTTTCAAGCAACCATTTTCTTGAACTTACAGCAAATATAATTCCAGCTGAGCGAATACTTCCGCACGAGAAATTAGTGGTGTACGACTTGGGTTTGAAACAGCAACAAATCGACGAGCTTAGAAGTTTACCGTACGTAGAGTACAGACAATTCAATTTCTCTCGATTTCCGGATCATGTGAAAATTCTCCACACGTACGCGTTCAAACCTCTGATTGTTGCGGAAACACTGGCCGAGTTTGGAGGTGTTATGTGGATGGATTCGTCAATTAGTTTTTATCAGAATTATTCCTCAAACGAGGTTCTTATGCGTCGTATGATCAAACGAAACTCGGGGTTTTTGTTTTACGTTGGAAATGCCCGTCATTCTATCGCATTCGCTACTCATGGACAAATGCTTGACTATTTGCCTATCCAGGGAGAAAAAGAGAGCATGACTCAAGCCGGGGGAATGATTCTGTTTAACACAGCGCACGTTTTAAAACATATAATGAAGTGGGCTGTTTTGTGCTCGCTATCTCAAGACTGTATAGCACCAAGAGAAGCCAAGAAGAAGTGCGATTTTTCGCAGGCTCATTTTGCGGGTATATGCCATCGTTATGATCAATCCATGTTTTCGATTCTAGTGTCAAACGCTTATAATAATGAACCGAGCAGATATCGATTGAAGCCCAAACTTTATCCCGCAAACTTACATAGAGGACGGAGACCTGGAAAGAAAAGAGCGAAGGTAAAGAGGACGCTTTCCAATCGAGGAAAAAATCAAGTCAGATCGCTTACAACATAGTTGTTGATGCCCAGTGAAGTGAAATCGCCCGCACTTTTATTCTCGTCTGCATGAAAACAAAAACAAAAAGAACTTCTCATTGCGTTCGACGTTAGGAGAACGCATCCTACTCTTGGGTATCCTGTGGCACTAAGTGGCGAGATTTTTCGTCGTTCGTGTACCTTTTCTGCGCCATCTTGAATTACGTCACAAATGATATCGTGAGTTCAGCCTCACTTCGTTTATTGTTTATTTACGCGCGGTGAAGTTCGACGTTTGACTCAACAGGCCGGCCGACCTAAACTGTAAAGTACGGCTCGCGTAAACTACGGTGTTTGACACGAACCTTGCTTACCGAAAATATATATATAAAAAAATTGATTTTCAAGTGAAATGAACTCCGTGGTATCAGCGCGTGACGAGCGTATACTGAACACATCTTGTTTCGCACACGCTGGCCGAGTCTGAAGATTTTAATATTTGCTACAAATAAGAACCAAATCCTTGTTTACACTTCAATATCGTTTTCTCCTCGCAAGATCGGAAATATTACCGAATCACAGCTAAATACCAGCCGACAAGGAAGCACACAACCCTGTCATACCACCTCATATTACAAACCTGTAATTGATTTCATTATTATCACATCAGACTACCGCAGAATGGATACTCGAACGCATTCCTGATCTACGATTACAACTAGTTTGAAAAATAAACATCTGAAACGACAACCAAGTTTTTGGATCGATTGTGTGACACCTTTTTCGTGAGTCTGCTTGGGTGTGAGGATTAGGGGATATCGCCATGCCGGGAAAAATTTAACAAGTAAGCCGGAAGAGGATGATGAAGGGTCGAGAAGGAAGGTAGAATGAAACGGCACTGTGTTGATCAACTTTTCTGGAAAAGAACTGAAAAGAGGGCTAAACAGAGAGCTTGTTTTTTATGGAAGGTTTGAATTACGGACATCACACAAGAGGAGTAAAACCACAAGGAAAAAAAGAAACGACATTTTTAACCAGAAAAGTTTAATGAACCTTATTCACGATTATTTACAAAATGGCCAAAATGACCGCGCTCGCTTTGAATTAGTGTAAATGTGTGTTCGATTTGAGTTCGTTCTACTACAATGTAAGGCCAGGAGAAAAGGAGAGATGGAGTAGGAACGGCTTCACTCAGGCTGATGAAAAAGGAGAAGTATAATTTAAGATTTGAAAGCAAATCATAAGTTCTATGACTAGGAGTAGATTTGGTAAAGTAGGAATACCCAGATATAACATGTATAGAAAACATATTTCAGTGTTCCAGATAAGAGATCCCGGGTCAAAAAAAGAGAAATATATGACCCAACACATTGGTAGACGTACATTTAGTTAAGAAGATTTAGGAGTCTGGAAGACTGGAACACACATGCCTGTTAGTAAACGTCACGGACTTCCTGATTGTGAAAGCTATTTGAAACACTATTTGAGAACTCTTGCAAAACATGAAATTCTGGCATTGTCAATGGTTAGAACCCAAGACTTTTTGCCATCTTTTGACATCAAACAGCTCACTTGACTCTGATGATGACCGACTTCCACCCAGGTTGTCGAAATTTCAGACGATTCCTACTCAAACAGTCCTCACCAGCAGGACTTTGCTCACCTGGAAGTTATGATATTTTCCAGGATACATTTTGCTCTTCTGCAGTCCTTATTCCCTCATCACGCTAAAGGATTCATTGCAGTCATTGCGTATTGTTGTAGAACGAAGTCAACTGAACACATTGTTAAACATAACCACAAATGAATTAAATAGTTAAGACAATTTGACATAAGGTGGCCCTAAATGGTGATGTCCTGTTATTTTTCTGTAGAAAATATTTTCATTTAAAACACACTATGAGTTTCACATCAAAGGCTTCCAGCTGATCACAACATCACCAACGTCCTCTTCAAGAACCTCGCCCCTCGCAACAGCTTCTGCCTCAGCGGCATCTCGCTCCGCAACAATTCTCAAGGCTTGCTGCTTGGCCCAAACCTGGGGTCTATATAAGTAAAAACAAACTTCACTAAGCTTAAACAAAAGAACAAACCTCTACAAATGTTCTTAAAGGGGCACTGTCACGCAATTTGGATAAACTCAAAGATGTGTTTGGAACATTGAATTGTTGCAAAAATTATGCAGTTTCCCTGTGGAGTATTTAATACATGCACTGAAACTTCAACTGTATTTGCGTTTGTCTATGGCCACCAATGACGAGGAGGAAATGGATTACAACTTGAAAAAAGTTAGGTTACATGCTACCCGCTCGTCAACCTCTCAGAACATTTTTATTAAAACTTCTAGAATCGACCGACAAAAATTCTCTTTTTCACGTGTTAGAGCAAAAGTGTGGAATGGGATACCTGAAAGAATAAAAAAGTAGCCAAAAACTAGTTTTAAGAAAGAAATGAAAAGAATGCTATTTGACATTTTGAAAACTGAAGATAGTTACATTGAAATCGATAACATAATATTTGATCTAAAGAATCATTAGAGAAGACACAATTGCAAGTACCTTTAGTATCTCAAGCTCTCTTTTTTTTTAAATAAACTTGTTACTTATATAGCGCAAAATTCATTAAAAATATATGATCTAATGCGCTTTACAATTATTACAATCGATAAAAAATCATTAAAAATTAAATTAACTATGCTAAAAATGTAAAACTATATCTAGAGTTCCTAATTATATTATAATTACAGAAATAAAAATCACATCACACAGAAATATAAAATCTAAACATTAATAAAATACGCTTGCCTAAAAAGATGCGCTTTGAGCTCTCTCTTAAATATGATAATATTATCCATAGCCCTAAGGCTTGGCGGCAAGGCGTTCCATAAAACTGGAGCAGCAACTGAGAAGGCTCTATTTCCACTGGTCTTGGCCAATTTTACTGCGGGCTGGGCAAGAATATTATTATTATTTGATCTTAAATTATAATTAGAGTGTTTAAAAGATAAAAGGTTGCTAAGATAGGCTGGTGCAAGACCATGAAGAGCTTTAAAAATTGTTAAATTGAACTTAAAAATAATTCTAAATTTAACAGGCAACCAATGAAGCTCTATCATGACAGGTGTGATGTGCGCATAGCGCGGCGTGTTGGTCAGTAACCTTGCAGCTGCATTTTTTGTTCAATCTCGCACAAATACACTTATCTTTTTGTCTTTTTTGTTAATCCTGTACTGTAATATAATTGCCTCTGTTTCAATAGACTGGCCTGCAACGATTAGCTAAGCTACCTGCAGGTCAGTCTAAATTGTAATACTTCTATTCATTTTATTTTGATAAACCTTTATGAACCTTATGATCAACCTTTAAAATGTTTTGTCATTGTGTCTTGGAAAAATCACTTTAAAATAATACTAGTTTTGTTTCTTCCAAGAAATGATTTGAAATCAATGTGTTACTCAGCCTATTCATGTATTAGTATACATCTACAAGTGTTCTATCACGAATGTTGTTCTCTGATTGGCTACGCTACTCGCTGTCTATTCTGTGATAGATTGTCAGTAGTGGTAGTCAACAAATCCACGGCCGCTTCTTCGCGTTTTCGAAGTGTCTGCGAGGAAGATTTAGATAATTTACTTGTTTAGTTTTGAACTAGTAGATTTATATTTTATAGACCTATGCCCCTTACTAGCTTGGTTGTGGGAAAGATCATGGCTAGATTTTGTAACTTTTACAGCCTATAAAAAGTCAATATTTGGTTTAAAAAGGCACAAATATTCACAATTCATTTTGAGCAGGTGCAAAGTTCTATTTAAGCGAAAAAAAATATTTTGGGGTTAGGTGCACTTAAAGTACGGGCACAGAGAATGTTGTAATAGAGTACTACAGTGATGTCGTCACAAAAACCAAATTTGTGAAATTATGGAATTTGTTCAGATATTCAGAAAGAACACAATAAAAAAGACCTACTTGCCAAACATCAGCATTTTCTTACCGTTTGAGAGTGAGATATTAGCACCATTATGTTCTGCTGACTCCATACAAATCCTTCTAAATTTTACTTAGTTCATAATGTTATGAACCGAGTCAAATTTAGAAGGATTTGTATGGAGTCAGCAGAGCATAATGGTGCTAATATCTCAGAGCCAATCTGCCTTCAAATGCTGATTATTGGCAAGTTGGCATTTTTCATCTTGCTCTTTCTGAAAATCTCAACAAATCCCATAATTTCAAAAATTCTAATATTTGTGACATCACACTTTAGCATTCTATTAACCAGTCTATGTATTGGGTTTACTCACTTGGTTTCGGGTTTGTAGTAAAACAATACAGGCATCACAACAAGAATCAAAGCCCACCATCTATACCACGGCTCTTCCCAATCCTCCCACTGTCGCTTCTCTCCTGGCTTTAAAGGCTGTATGTGAAATTTATATAGGTGTGATCATGGTTATAAAACACACAAAAGCATGGTTGCTGCTCATTGGGATAGAAAAAATTCCCTAACTTCCAAAGCCTCCTTTCGCAGACGTGTTTGGGCTCGTCACACGTTCCTTCCTCACGAACATCTGCTGAACTGAACTGCCACTTCCGTTCACCGGCGGTTAGCCTTTGTTTTCAAGAAACCAATGACGAGCTGCGTAAGAATGGAAATCGACACCCAATTCACGTGCATCATCTGTGAAAATAATCCCGGGGTCGAAGTCCTACTTTCAAAAAATTGGAAAATGAACTATGATTGGCTAACCGCCACGAATGGAAGTGGCAGTTGAGTTCAGCAGACGTTCGTGGGGAAGGAACGCGTGACGAGCCCAAAGACCTCTGCGAAGGAGGCTATAACTTCCACTGACCACAAACCAATTTTCATTGACCATCCAAGACAAATTCTTGGACAATGAAGCCAGCAATGGAGCCACAGAAATTACTTCCTTTGTAGGAATGTTTGGAAATGGCATTATCTTTACTAACAAGTCTCCTTCCCAAACCTAATGGCTAGCCAAGAGTAAAATTCCCTGACTTTTCACTGACTTTCAGGTAGAATTTAGAATTTCCCTGACTTATAGCGCTTA
The DNA here is from genome assembly GCA_016490735.1 of Pachyseris speciosa. Classification (NCBI taxonomy): domain Eukaryota; kingdom Metazoa; phylum Cnidaria; class Anthozoa; order Scleractinia; family Pachyseridae; genus Pachyseris; species Pachyseris speciosa. Next base: position 410,863 of record JAEMWC010000494.1, read on the forward strand.
CCAGTCACACGCGCCCTCCAACGATTTTTTCCCATTTTCGAAAACAAAGTTTGGTGGACGTCAATCAAATGTTTCCATGACAATCTAGTCGTCGTTTCGTGTCAGTTTCGCGGCCATGTTCAATCGTCATTGTGATCAGGTATAAATCGATCAGTTATTACTGACAAAGTCGTTTCCAGTTTAATTCGTTGAGATGGAGGATTATAATGTCGAGACAACATGGTCAGCCTTGAATCCCATAGCATGCAGAAACACTTTTTGGGAGTAAAACGTTTGTGAAGAAGGCGATTCGATTGTCCGTAAACACTGGAGCCGTAAGCGATTCGCCAATGAGAAGATCAAAGAAACGAAAAATATCAGGTAGCTGAAAACGTTGGCCTCAGAAAATGAGTCGACTTGTGTGGAAATTGACTTTTTATCAGCTTTTTACGGATGTAGATTATTTTAGCCGCAGAAATTCTTGTCATTCGTTATGCTATAAGATAATCCAGAGCTCTATCTTGACGAGTTGCAAGCGTGGTTGGAGTACGAGAGGGGTGAGGCGTATGCAATGCAAACCCTCAGCAGAACTATACGACAGATGGGATTGACAGTAAAAAAGGTACTGAAAGCCGCAAGAGATTAGCAGTCAAATTTTTGTAGTTCATCCTGTAATAAAGGTTATTTATTTAGTTCTCATTTTGTTGTGGTTGCCGTACACTGTTCGTAAATTTGTAGCCTCAAATCATTGCCCGTGAGCGAAACGAACGAAGAGGCACAGAGTTCAGAAGATTTTCTTCTCAGTTTCAACCAGAACAGTTTCTGTTTATCAACGAGTCAAGTAAAGATGAAAGAGAAACTTAGGTACTCTGCGAGTAGTTCGTTTAAAAGAAACCCCGTTATTGTCATGGATACATTTGATTGACGTCCACCAAAACTTAGTTTTCGATTAAGGAAAAAGCCGTTGGAGGGCGCGTGTGACTGGTGACCGCTGTAATACACAATTCCCTGCCTTTTCAGTGACTTTCAGGTAGAATTTAGAATTTCCCTGACTTGATGCACAATTCCCTGGCTTTTCCCTGAACTTGAAAAAAAAATTGTTTTTCCCTGATTTTTCCCTGACCATGGCAACCCTGAAAGCCATAGTGTACCCCAGTATAAAATAACAAAACACTTCTTGAAAGTCCCTATGACACTGCACAGAGAAAGTAATGTATGAACAGTGGCTATGCTGCACAATGTCTCTTTACAATCTTATATGTAAGTGTAATCTTGCAATGATCAAATCTTCCTGATCAGGGTTTTCCTTTTCAGCTGGTGGCTGGTGATTTTTACCGCCTGTGAGCAGCTCAGACGCTGGCAATTGAGCAATAAAGAATCCTTGCTGTCTGTAATAATTCGGTCTTAAAACAAAATAATGCACCTGCTTTGCTCAAGTTGACTGCAACGTCATTTGAAAAGGAAAACCCTGCCTGATACTTGTAGTAATAACAGTAGTTCAAGGTTACATGGCCCTGAGTTGAGAACCACATATTTGAAGAAGTGAATGATCATCACAGTCATAAATGCTACTTAAGTAGCAGTGAAAATAAAGCCTGTTCAAATAAATGATTTTCATATATTCATTCTCAACCATATATTTTTGGTGGTTTGTTCCCA
>JAEMWC010000494.1:417500-517500 GCA_016490735.1 Pachyseris speciosa
CCATTCTGTCCCATTACACGGTCACCTTGTCCATTGTATTTTGCTTTTAGCAAGTCGTGCAGCCTACGAAACAAGGAAACGACAAGCCCATCGAGCTATTTATTTATTTATTTATTTATTTATTTGCCATTTTCACAATATTTACTTTTAATACACCTAAGTTAGTGGCGAGGAGACTTCAGGAAACCACAAGGCTTATAGGAGAGGCCACCTCGAAGGATAATATATAAGTACAAATTGGTGCTGTGTGAGTGCGGCATGACAGATTCAGGATTGTTTAAATAAAAATTCTAACATTTTTTTCTTGAAGGTAAGGAAACTTGCTGAAGACATAATTGAAGTAGGGAGAGAATTCCAAATCATAGGACCTTGAAAGAGAATTGTAAATTGCTTAATGTTTGTACGACAGAAATGAGGGCGGTAACATCCAGCCGTCCTGGTGCCATAATTATGAATTTCACTACTTGTCTGAAACAAGTTGAGGAACATTGGAGGCAACAATTGATTGTGATAGTAAAACATAAACTTGTCTATTTGGAATGAGTTCACTTGAAAAATATCAAGGATACCCAATTTTACCCGATTAAGTATTAGTAAAAAAATCGTAATTAAACTCAACGGTAGATAAGGATGTTTGTTGTTATAGCTGATCGATTGAATTGTTCAGTATTTTTCACGCTGAGCCGCTTAACAGCAAAAATAAATTAAAGGCAAAGAGAACAACTTAAAAGTCATTTTCAGAAATAAAAATCCTTACTTGTTTTCTCTCTAGGGGGCCGTTAAGATGGCGCCTCAGAGATTACCTTTTTTGTCCTCGGTATAATATTGAGCTTGTTGTCGTTGGTTCTCGTTTCAAAACTAACATAATCGACTACTGTTTTTAGTAATCGTATTGGAATTGCATGGAAATCCGCTGTAGATGTTATAAATAACTCTACCTGTAACTTGACAGGACTTTCCCAATTTTTCCTGGAAATTTTACGTTTCACGCAACTTAGGACGTTGGACCATCGCGTGCATCTCAGTTCGTGGCCACAAATCCACGGTCATTCTAGAGTCTTTATGCGGTTATTCTGCGTTCCGCACGCGTACGCGTGCATATGCACGTGCAACGCGTGGTTTTCTGAAATTGGCCGTTTTTATACTAGAGACACATAATCCGTCAGGGACGAACTTGGGCAAACGTTTGTTCTGCGTTTGTTTGGTTCGACTAGTATAAAGATGGACACAAGACGGATTATGCGTCTAGACGAATTATCTTATTTAGTGCGTCTTTCAAGACGCACTAAAGCGGATAGTTCGTCTAGACGCATAATCCGTCTTGCGTCCGTCTTTATACTAGACGAACAAAACAGACGCACTACATATGTTAGCCCAAGTTCGTCCCAGACGGATTATACGTCTCATGTAGTTCGTTCCGTCTTTATACCAGTCGGATAAAATGAGAGACGCGTAATTCGTCTGGACGGATAATGCGTCTCTGGTATAAAAAGGGCCATTTCTGAATCTCTCTACGACTTAACCTTGATTAACTGTTGCTTTTTCTCTGGAAAAGTTCGTAGCGGTCATTTTGCTGCCCCTGCTGCAAAAAAAAAATATATTTATAACTAAATAAATAATTAAAAATAGAGAGAGAGCGAGCATCGGCTTGACGTGAACTTATTAATCTAATTTATTCAGTAAACAAGCCATTGCTTCTTCTTCTTCTTTTTTTTTTTTTTTTTTTTGCTTTTTCGTGTTTTGTCTGTGCCGGTGCGAATTAATGACTTTGCAGGTGAACGTGAATCAGGTGATCCTGGACACGCGTGTTATCCGCGTTTCGCTTGGGATTTTTAAACACCCAGGAAACGTGTTATTGTCAACACAGTTTTGGAAGAAAAGGAAGACAGCAAAGCCCATTTAGTCATTTTTACCAACACTTTGAAGGTGTTTCGATCCTTGGACTTAAAACAAAGGAACAGATTATTGCGTAAAATTGAGCAAGTAAAATAAAAACAATGACCCGCTTATATTTGACGTGTGGAATTCCCATTAACACAGAAATCGTAATTACAACTTTTAACCTTTATAACAGATCTGTTCCAAATAACTGTGAAGTAGCTGTCAGCTGTTTACGGTTCATAGATCTCTCATTAACTGTTTTTGAATTCCGGTCAAAGCCATTTTCTGTTGCCAAAATATAATGTTTTTCTACTCTCCTTCCAACCTTTGATTTATAAACAAAGCTTTGTTACTTTCGAACTTTCACTTGGGCCAAAAATACACGGAATTAACACTATCGAATCCAAAGTTGGAAGAAGTAGAACAACTCGTCGGGGACGGGGGACGGGGGACGGGGGACGGGGCCTCGGATATAACAGTGATTCTGGCTCTCAAAGGGAACCAATTTTACCTTGAGAACCCGGCCATGTTTTACATATTTATTTCTCTCTCCCTAAGTTTTGGCTCAGGCTTATCACAACTCTGAATGTTTCTAGAATAACCTTGAGAGTCGTCGTTTTGAAATTAAAAGCGCAGGGTGGTAAAACAGTAGGAATTTTAACCCCTGAAATATCCTGAGATCTGCATCCCCGGGCATATATGTGACATGCTCAGCACTGGGCCGTGATCACACCATTCCCTTCCCGGTGTGCAAAATGTTGGAAAGCGCTGAGCACGCCATCCGTCATTTGCATTTGAATAAAACAATTTAACCTGCGTGGTGGAAGGAGAGATACACAACTATAACAATGATGGTGGGCTCTTTGTCGTTTTTCGCGTTAGCTCGCGTTCATCTGTTCTCTACAAAAAACAAAAACGTCTCGATATAGGAGCTAGGTTAAGAAATTGTCGATGATGGCTCGCTAGAACTCTCCGCACAAATTTTAACACTTCACCCCGGCTCAAGTCAAAGCTGAGCAATCAGTGGCTGACGTAACTGACGCGCATAAGAAGATTATATTCTTAGACTCCCTATGCTATGTTGGAAACCAGTTTGTACAGCATATTTAAACAGCGTCGCGGGGTCCACGCAGGAAAGTACTGCTCACTTTGATTCATGCGGATTGTCACACATTAAGATTTCGACCCACAGACCAAAAACTTAAAACGACCTTGCACAGCATAATAGACATCACCACAGGAAAGTACTGCTCAGTAGCTTTCATTTGAATGGTCGCACTTTAAGATTTCATCCACAGACTCAGAATTATTAAATGGACACCTTGTACAGAATTTCAGCGATGTAGCACAAGAAACCACGCGTCACGTCAAAATGCACCGTACCAGAAGAAAGTTTCCCTCAGCAGCTTTATCGTAAGTGCTATTGCAATCGGCAATTTTTAATTATCTTGCAGGTTTTCTAGCATTTTTGTTGCAACAGAATTTGCGCGCGGAATTTACCCGGTGTTGTTATCCTGAAATTAATACTTGTCATATGTTTTTGTTGTCGCCCTTATCACTGCGAGGGGTGAGTAATAGGTCCCACCAGACGCTGCATCGTCTTTATTATTTTTTTTTTTTTAGCTCCGTACAGGTGTTTTACACTGGGCAGTAATTTGCCTTACAACAGGTGCAACAAAATTACTGAAAATTGTGGAACGTGTTGTAGGAAACAATTTCAAGTGTCATTTGGGCTTTCAAAAGGGTTTTTTTTTTTTAGCAGAATCAAGTTGAAGAGTTTGACTTCCGAAAATGAAAATAAGCGCATCATTTGTTCATGTTTCATGGTTTTTTTAACGAACAAACAAAATGAGCCGCCCCAAGATCGCTTGTTAGCAAAGTTGGCATTGCACTGTACCGGTTTCGCAGAAGTCATGGGTTCGAATCCTGTGCAAGCCTGAAATTGTTTCAAGCTTTCCGGTTTCGCAACCGCCGAAGTTCAGAAGTTGCATTCACATCTGAGATGATCTATAACACTACTCACTATCAAAACTATCTATGCTGGCTATCTTACACTGAGTTTAATACAGCGGCAACCATTCTTATATAGGCGTGAGCTTACCAATCTTAATAGTAATTCAGACATATAAACTTTCACTGAATTTGCATTTAATTGCACTTGTAAAGCAATCTGTCGAACTTATCTTTTTAACCATCGCAAAGTTGCTGTTATCAGTCACTCTTGTGTAAATAATCAGATAATACAATCGCTATTAACGTGAATGGAACAGATGTACAAAGCTACAGAAAGGGAGATAAAAGGGAATGTTGCATGAAAGAAACGGAAACACACCGCAATTTATAACGACAAACCAATTTATAATTACGAGGGCAAATTGTTCGTCACAATCAGTGTGAAATGAGGTCGTAGGCAGTCTTGTAATAGATCAGTTCCCAAAGGCCTGGCGATTACAATTTGTACGAGAAATTCTATTTGGGTAGAAATAAATTCGCTGGAAGAGTGGATCAAAATTAAAATTTGTAATGATAACTGTTGCAGGCAGCTCCTTTGCTTAAAACCTCTCTAGGCAACACGTCAGTTTTGATTCTATCATTCAATAAAAATTTATTGAAAGGGCCTTAAAAAAAAATATTAACATAGCAATAGGTTGCGCCGGAGGTTGAACTTTTCTTTGACGCTGGCTGACGCAGATATAAATTTTCTTTTTTATTGCCTTAATTTTATTTTATCTATATATTACGTGTCTGATTTTGTGGAATTTGCGAAATAGTCTGACCTTATCCTTAATTGTTGTAGTGTTAACGCTTTTAAAAACCATATCACAGAGAAATTTTTACAAAATCTTTACAGCGTTTTTTATTTATATTTTTGACGGATGCACTTTATATTTATTCATGACATGCCACGAACATTTCCGACAATTTGATGGTATAATTGATAGAAAAATCAGTTTATGTGTCGTATTTCTCCATGGATTGAATCAATTTTTCAATGTGTTTTCTGCACGATGTTCCTGTCAGGAACGTTTAGAAAAAGAAACACGAGCAAACAAAAATATAAGCTTGTCAATGTGCAAATCCGGAATTAATAGGAAATTTAAACACATTAGGAATGTTTTTTACGTGGGTTTGCGGAAAAAGGGAAAATGATGCGAAATTATATCCAATAACATTAATTAGTAGCGAAACCTTTGATTTGGCTTTCGAAAGTATTGTTTTTGAAAAAAAAAATGCCTTAAATGCGACTTCTGTAAATTGCAATTATTTCCAAATTAGTTAATCTCGTCGGTTTCTCACTACAGTATGCCCATGGAAATGAACTTATTAAAATTTTTGGGTACGAAATATTTCGTAAACTTGACGATATTGGATACTGAAATCGAAAGGAACGATAGATGTTAGATGACGCGTCTTTGTTTTCCCACACGTTTATGTGGGTAAAAAAGAGTCATGGATCAATCGTCCTTCTAATGAGTGTGATCGTTGTGTTACGTCAGGAACACCCCCACCCCACCGTAGTTAGTACCACGCGTTCTTAACAACACATCCATGCAGAGAAGTATGTGACGATTTTTGGAGTCGGCGATTTACAACAAGTGTTGGTAAATACACGAGGATTTGAGGTGTGTTTATTTTGAACACAACGAGTGGCGAATGTCGTTCTTGTTGGCGGACGGTTCGTGTTGTCTGATCAAGGCCAGCTAAATGAACTTCTGTGCCTGTTGTTCTTGTTCCAGAATGCCTCTGTTCGGGAAGAAGAAATTCGACGAGAAGATCACAAAGAAGTACGCCTTCCACGAAATTCTGGGCACGTAAGTAGCTGTCTTTGTTATCGTGCATCTTGGCAAAATGCGACATCTGGGGAAAACAGGAATATTGCGCGATTTGTCGATTTGCGTTTCGCTGCTAAGTGATCGAGAATCATCGCATCTGTTTATAACGATGTGCACAGACTCAACCGCTGTGCACCTTTTCTAGACTTTAAGATCTGATGGTCGTCGCTTTTGCTTCTTTCTTTCCACAGGGGCGCTTTTTCCGAAGTATTTTTGGCCGAAGAAAAATCATCCAACAAAAAGTATGCGGTGAAATGCATCAACAAACGAAACCTTTCCGGGAAGGAGGAGGCTGTGGAAAATGAAATCGCTATCTTGAAGAAGTGGGTATATTAGTAATAAACAACTCCGTTGTATTCGTGAGAATATCGTCCACTCGGCCATAAAATATTTCTACACGCGTTCTTCATCACGATTAACCGTTCGAAATGTGTTTGTCATTTTCGATTATTCGTTCTATCTCAAATAGATCGTTACTGATCCTTTTACGTGTTCTATCGACAGGGTGAATCATCCTAATATCATCAGACTGTGGGAGATTTTTGACAACAAGACTCATTTGTACCTAGTCATGGATTTGTAAGTATCTGGAACATTTTCAACTCCATAATTTCGCTTCGAAATGATGGACATGTTTGCCTTGGCTTATAATTTAAGCAGAATTGCTGTTGGGTAGACATGACACATCGCGGGTAATTTGTTACAAAATAAACGGGGACTGCAGTCAACGTTTTGTAATTAGCATTGGAAGATTTCCGCGTGAATATAATTTCATTTCCTTGAGCAATTGGTGTTGTGCCGATCCAATTTTCGATTCGAGAAACTAATTTATTTGCAGTTTAATTATGAAGTTATCGCGATAAAGAAATTCATGTTTTATAGATAGTGGGTATTTTATTTTTGCGTTAGTTAGCAGAATTCACACTGGTGAATTTTTAGTGACACGCAACATCCCATAAGGGATATTTTTCGAGTTCTCCATAAACAAGGCCTGACCTCGTGTTTAATCGAAGGTTTATAAAGCCGCAAGATTTTCTTTATTTTGCTTACAAAATATTTGCGCCAGGGTGGCTGCAGGATCTATTTAAGGTTTCACCACGTTAAATTTGCATTGTTTTGGTCTTAGTGAGTGAATAATTTTTAATCCCAAGAGGCTTATATCGCTAATTAGTAGTTAATTTCGCCGGGTGAGTTTTCGCACTAAAAAGGCGAGCTGGCTGAATGCAGTGTAAACAAACAGATTACTGCAGTTCCAAAGTTCTAACTTTGCCATTAGTATCTGAGTTAAAAACTGAACGAAAACAAAAACAACGCAATCAGACCCCGACCTTTGCCATCTTGAAATCGCACGACACGAACGTACAACTCCACGGTTTGTCTCTCAACGCTTTCGGATTTTATCTCGTGGCTCGAAAGTTCGAGCCGCTTTATGTGAAAGCAGGATTTCTTCAATGTCAATGAAGGGGTTAATACGTCTAGACTTGCTCAAACTCTAAGACTCTTACGTCACACATATCGCTGATATTCACAAGATTAAAAAAGTTCGATGAAGATGAAAACTCGTAAAAATGTTCGCACTTATTTCTTGCCTGAAGCGCAAATCACATCAAGGGCTTTCAGGCCTCATCACTTAATTACAATTACACTGATTATAACCTTTTTACAACGAAAGTAGTGATTGAAATACACAGATGTCGATTCCATCGTTGCCGGAGATAAGCGAGGTTGAAAATACTTTTGATATCTGTGTGTGTCAGAGTTTCGTTACGTCTTCCAAAAATATTGAAAATATGCGTGGGCGAATTGAGACCTGGACTTATTTTATGAATGAAAAAATTAATCTGCAAACATTTTCAAATATATCACCGATATAATCTCGGTGTAAGTTCAATAAATTTTGCGATTTCAATTGCGATTTCAGTAAAGCTGATCTCGAATTGATCGATACCATTATTTTTATGCAAATCGCACTGAGAAGCTTACACTGTAAATGCGTCATCATTTGAAGGCGTGAACCCATTACGAATATTCAGTTTAGGCCCTGTTCGCACTAAGACGAAAATTTGAGTTTGGCGTTTGCAAAAAAAGTGAAAATTTTGTAATCACCAATTTTTTGTTTTCGTAATCCAGTTCGCACATGAAGATGCGAAATTTTTTTGAGTGACAGATGGCTCTAATGCAAGGCAATCGAAAAACCACACTCAAGGAGTCCGTCATCAATTTGATGACCCAATGACGGATGGATGTCAACGAACAAAGGATTTTCTCGCCTGACAAAATTTTTACAGCCTCCAAAGTTAGTCGACGGAATCTTTGAAGTTTCGTTGCGCTTGCAAAAATTTTGGTGGGTGCAAAAAATCGTTCGCACTAGAAATGGCTTCGCGTTGACAGATTTTTTGGTAAATCAAACAAAATTTCGCGTAGTGCGAACAGGCCCTTAGTCAGCTGTTGAATCTTTTATCGTCACAGCCATCCCACAGCTGTTTCCTGGTAATCACGATATAGCTTTTGTTGAAGTCCCCACATTGGTTGAGAACGCTACATACAAAGCAATTTCTGCATCAAGGCTGAATCTTATTTTAAACTGATAAGATTTTTGTTGATCTGTGAGAACAAATGTGAAAAACAAATAGAGTTCATTGTGATTGTGTTAATGTTATGCTAAATAATTTATAAGTCATGCTGTGTCTTCAATCCTTGTGTTTTTTTAAGTGAAGTAACAAATTATATGAAGTGTAACGAACAAGGTAACTTAAAAACTCAGTGTAAAGAGATCTAGCTACTTCAAGTGCTTCCTTGAGTTCATTTCATTCCACGTGCACGACAAATACAATGCCAGCATAATCTTCACAGTGGTGGGTTTACATTTCCGGTAGTAGATCACATAAAGGGTCTTTGTGTGTCATCCATTCATTGTGATGTCTGAAATGTGGATGTTTGGTTCCTGTGTGAGTTTACCTCAGTGCCAGCCACTCCTTTAGCCTTTCTCGCTCATTCTCTCCCTCCAGTCACTACCCCACCTCTCCAATGGACGCCTGATTGTCCATTTTCAGGGTAATGAGACCATACAGTCCATTATCATAAAATAAACAATCTGGGGTAAGGGGCCAACCATTTAACTTTTGAGGCAGGGTGGGGGGGGGGGGGGGTATTTCTGGTCAGCAAGATTGTTTTTCTAGCAACCTAGTGGGAAGGAGATTTTTTTCCCTTTCGTGCTGTAATTTTTTTATGACATTTGTGCTACATGCAATTTTTTTCTTCTGACAAGCACTTGCAGGAAATTTTTTTTTTCAAAATCACCCACCCCCACCCTCAAGAGTTAAATGGTCGGCCCCTAATTTGATTTGGTTTGTTATCAAACCATCTAAAAGTTTTATGTTCAGGTTTTCCAATTATTTCTGAATACAACAGGTAATTGAACATTTAATTCAATTCAATTGTAAAGCAGATCTAGGGGAAGGGGGTGCAGGGGGTGCCCCCCTCCGCCCTGAGGTGACCTGTGGCTTTCTAATATAACTAACACTCTCCATAAAAAAAATGAAAAAAAAAAAAAAAAACTATGTTGTTTACTGGTGACATCATTCCTTAGTGGTGCACCCCTTCCTAAGAAAAATCCTGGACTGCCCTTGTGAAGTAAAGACTGGTAAACTTGTCTCAAGTTAAATTGAAGGGCTGAGAGCATAAACTGCCTATGTGTAATTTTAGGTCGTTTTTTGATTTTGCTCGGAAATGAAACAAAAATCAGTGAATAAAAATACCAGACAATGTTTTTGAATCGAATTGCTTGCAGGTCACATGCAAAAATTTGTTTCATTTCCAAGGAAAATTGAAAAACGACCTAAAATTACACATAGGCAGTTTATGCTCTCAGCCCTTCAATTGCTCAGAAAATATTCTGAGCCCTGCATGGAAATTGAACCTATAGCCATCTTGGTTACTGGTCCGACGCTCCACAACTGAGCTATAGATGAGTGAAGTTGTGTAACATGGTTCAGTGTACATAAACTGGTAATTTACAAAGTGAAACTTTTTTATATGAAGCTGAATGGGAATTTAAGCAAAAACAACAAAGAATGTCAAATTTGTTTTAATTCAAATTGCTCAGTTAAATTATATGTTTGTCTGTGACTTTGGTCAATTTGATGTGCTGGGGTTTTAATGTAACAGACTACCTGGGCCTGGATTTAAATTCCAACTCTGGCTCTTAGGTGCTACTCGCATACATGGTAAGAAATGGTTCATTTTCTTAAAGTGTGCCTAACCCCAAAATATTTTTTCGCTTATTTGATATATAAATCTTTGCACCTGTTTGAAACACATTGCAACTTTTTAAACCAAATCTTGACTTTTTATAGCGTGTGACAGTTATGAAATCCAGCCATCATCTGTCCCATGACTGAGCTGGTGAGGGGCATGGGTCTATTCATGATTTGACGTCACAAACTGATTTGCATGCATATTTACAAAGACTTACTGTGCTGCAAGAGATTTCGTAACTTTTACAGCCTTAATAAAAAGTCAAGATTTGGTTTAAAAAAGAACAGTGCATTTCGAACAGGTGCAAAGATTTACTTAAATGAAACAAATAGGTGCACTTTTTTTGTACTTTTCTTTCAGGGTGCAAGGTGGAGAATTATTTGACCGAATAGTAGAAAAAGGAAGCTACACAGAAAAGGATGCCAGCGATCTCATAAGACAAATACTTTTAGCTGTTGATTATTTACATGAGCAAGGAATTGTCCACAGAGATTTAAAGGTCAGTGATGTACTAATAAGACTGCTACCTGGCTAGTTTGCATTGGCCAGGGCTAAAGTACAGGTCACAGGTACAGTTCACTGTTTTATTGATTGGTAACTAAGCCAAACAGTTTCTCCTCGATCTAAAACAAAATTTTGGATACTGATTACGGCTAGGAGACACTTTTGGGCTTCTTTATTTATCTGTAGCATGGTGATCTGTATGTTGACATGTGGAATGTGACCTGTACTTTAGCCCCACTGGGCTTGTTCACACCTCCAGAATTTTATTCTGAGTGCAAGGTTGAGGATTCAAATCAGAGACTGGAACACCAAGTAGGGTCTTAAAGGGGTACTGTGACGGTAATTCTTGTAATAGGTTTGTTGAAATTGTGAGGAAGTGCTTTTTCTGTTATACAAAGGTCTTGGAGGGAAAAGAAACAAATATTATTTTCTGGCAATTTCTTCAAGACACAATGACAAAACTTGGAAAAGTTATGCTAACTTTTTCAAGCTACAATCCATTTTCTCCTTGTCATACTTGACCACAAGACAACTGCAAATAGTTTCAATGCACAAAACAAGTACTGCGTAAGAAAACTGGAATATTTTTAAAGGTTATTGTTGCAATACATCTTTGGGTTTATCCAAATTATGTGATGGTGCCCCTTTAAAATACTTGACAAGACAATGCTATCTGTGTTGTCAACATCTGCCTCAGTTCAGATTATTGGATCATCAAGCAGTGGTGCAAAGCTGCTCACCTTGTCTCTTTAATCTCCACATGTAAAACGTATAGGAGATGTCAAAGAAATGCAAAGAGTAGAATGTGGTTCTCAGTGTGCTGGTCTGTCTTATGATATATTTAATGGTGGGGTGGAGGCTAAGTGATGGGCGAAATAACACCTGCCTGTACGGAAGCCTCAGTTACCGAAACCACTGTTGGAGTGGAAAGTAGACTTGGTTTGAGAGCAGGTGTGAGAATTTGGCCTGTATGTGGACCTTTTTGAACTGCAGATGTTAGACTGTATGCACACAGTACATGAAAGTTGAAATGTACCTCAATTATTGGAGTGTAGTTTTTGCCACTTCAGTCCTAAGGCCTGTTTACATATGCAATTTTAAATCATGTTTGTCAATTAATATCAGTTGTGGCATCATAATTTGATTATGATTCTTCCTCTCTTATGTTTTGGTATTGCAGCCCGAAAACCTTCTTTATTACAGGTAAGTGATGTCTGAGTCAGCTTCAATTGTCAAGGTTGATATTTTGAGCTGATCACTGCATTGTTATAAGTCAGTCTGTTGATGTATAATGTGCGCGGCAGGCACTAGGAAGGGGAAGGGGATTGGGAGTCCATGCAAAGCATGAACATTTTCCCATTCCACATGTTCCCATCGTTTGTGCATATCCAATGTCCCCTCCCCTATCCACTATTGCAGTCTTTGTTTCTTTGCTAGACCTACTAACAGTGACGGATTTAGGGGTGTGGCCGAGGGGGCCGTGCCCCCTTTTTTCCTGTAGTTTTTAAGATAAGCTTCTGTAACCAACTGACTTTTTAGTGGTATTGTCCATCAGGTGGTTTTATTTATTTCTTCAGCCCCCTCTTTCTGGATTTTCTGGATCTGCCCCTGTACTAATGTAGAGTAATGATGTACTGGTATCAGTGGCTGTGGAGTGTATAACTGGAAGGAGATTTCAAAGTTGTTCTGAGGGTCTTGGATTAATTTCAGAAAATTATATGACTTTTCCTAAAACCCCTTTTCAACAAATATAACTGCACAATTTCTTTCATTTTTTGCCTGATACATTGTTTTTGCTTCCATAGTCCTGATGATGACTCTAAAATTATGATCAGTGATTTTGGATTGTCAAAGACAGAAGAAGATGACAGTATGATGGCAACAGCTTGTGGCACACCTGGATATGTTGGTTGGTCCATAAAAAAATGTTTACTGTCACTGTGTCACACATGACCAGTACTCCCAAGAATCAAATGCACATCTGAATTCCCCTTTTTGCTTCCGGCTTTTGCCTGGAATCTTGAACTTTTCTTTGGAAATCTCTCTGAAAAAAGAAATTATTTGAAAAAATTCACTTGTATTTTCAATAAACTAGGGATATTATACTAGTCATGTGTGACCTATATGGAGTGAATGCAAAATTAATTATCATTGTTAACCAACACTGTCAAGAGCCCATTTTACAGTTGTGTGTTCAGTGACCTGGCCTTTGAGTGGAAGCGAGGCTGGTGGTGACCTTGTTTTGATACAGACCTCACTGTTTTTCTAAACAAGGTCACCTCCAGCCTCGCTTCCACTCAAAGGCCAGGTCACTGAGCATACAACTGTAAAATGGGCTATATATTACAGGCCTGTCATGACATCTATGACACATTTTTATAACAGCTCATTTGACTGTTGTTCATGTAGAAATCCTCTTAAAATAGCCCCAGCTGTAAGTCTGTGCTATAGTGTTAATGACAAATGCTCCTTTCTTTTTAGCCCCAGAAGTTCTTAAACAGAAGCCTTATGGAAAAGCCGTGGACTGTTGGGCGGTTGGTGTAATTTGCTACATTTTGTAAGTAAGCTTAAGAGACTCTTGGGATGGTTTTTAGAAACTTTCGACTTGAAAGGTTAACAACAATTGAACGAACTATAGACCCTGTAGCTACACAGTTACTTTCTTTTTTCAGACTTTGTGGATATCCGCCATTCTATGACGACAGTGATGCGAATTTGTTCGCACAGATAATGAGAGGCGAATATGAATTTGACTCACCGTACTGGTAAGTGGTCTCAAGTGTGTGATTAAAAAACTCCAAAATTCCGAAGGAAGTAAGGGCGTTGAAACTTTCTTACGGACATAAACCAGTAATATGCATTTACAGATAAGCCTATTATCCTCTTAAAGATTTTAAGCTGTTTGAATTCCTCATTTTGTAAGCGTACCTTCTCCTTTATCCTCAGCTCGTCAACTTTTGTCGTGTTGTGAATACCCAGAACGCGTTTCGGTAGTCTAAGTCTAAGTCACTAAGGAAGTTTGGTCACGTGAAATCAACAGGATGTAGCAATGTTTCTTGGCTTTTTTTGGTGAAACAATTATTCCACTCACATTGGATATCCAATTCTATGCTATGCGATTCTTTTCTTGAACTTATCAACGTGATCGTAGCAGAATTGTCAAATAACTTAATTCTTAATGGTGGTGCGTGAATATACAAAATTCATCGAATAATTGTTTCTGAATTTCCTTTGCAGGGACGATATTTCAGACTCTGGTAAGTTCACGGCGTGTTTTCTTTTATGTGGCTGTACTGTGGATTGTCTAAGTGAGAAATCAACTGCGTTTTTCCATAATGAGTGATTGTCACCTGAATGTAATTATTGACCTTGCGGTGTTGTGCGGCGTGGCATTCAGTATCTCTCTTCTGAGCAAAGGAAACTGCGAAAATTGCCATGAGATTAAACAAAGATCAGTTTAAGCTTTTTAGCCACGTGACGCAATAAGGCGCGAATTGGCCATGTTCTAAACGAGTGAGGGCCTGGGAATGAGTTTTAAAATTTATCGATTGGAAAAAAATTGTTGACACTGCATGAAAGAGCATCTCAAAAATGGTCACCTAACCAACTTTGACACTGTTCAGTTGAATTGGAGCTGAAACAAAAGCTTTTGAAAATTGTGAAAATTAGAGACTTTGTATGGTTTGGAGGGACACACTTTCTGAAATAGAGACATTTGTATGGGATTTTTTAAGGATCTAAATGCATGTCAACTGGCGACTTTTCGGCCAAACATAGTCAAACTTGCTGAAAGTACTTATTTTGAGATACCCTTTCATATGAGAATTGATTTAGTTCAATGCCATTGATTTTCAATGAAGTTTGGACTCGTTCCCAGACCCTTACTCGTTTAGAACATGGCCAATTGCCATCCCCTGTTTGCTCACAGGCGTACCATTTTCTTTGTGTGCAGAGGACTGTGCTTTTCAATGTCAATTCATCATATTTTGAACATCAAACAATTAAACGTGAAAACGTGAGCACACCATTAAACCTTAATTGTGCGTGTTTATTTTGTTGATTTGAGGCTAGCGAGAGCGGTTTTAAAAATTAACTTGGAATTATGAATTATTTGAGTCACTAAGTGTGAGTGGATGGCGCCCTGTGGTTAATGTGGTGGGCGTTGCTTTTTTGAAGTGGTTGTAGTATGAGTGAAAGAGGTTCCTAATTTACTGCTTTTGTTGGTTTTCATTTCAGCAAAAGATTTCATCCAGTGCTTATTACAAATAGATCCTAAACGGCGCTTTACCTGCAAACAAGCTTTGGCTCATCCGTGGTAAGCGGGGCTGGTCGTATGCATTTCTTGTTTGTCTTTATCTGTACAGTGGAATCCCACTCTACGGACACCCGCTTACAGTTTTCTTTATCCAGTCAACTTTAAATTAGTCTTCTACGCAGCCGTTCTTTTTCTCGTCACGCAACGCTCCTCGCCAGTTAGTGGCGAGGAGCGTTGCGTGACGAGACAAAGAACGGCTGCGTAGGAGACTAAAGCCCCATTCAAACGGTAATGATATTTGATGATAGTCGATGATAGTTTTAACTATCACGCGCGTTTGAACACAAACTATCATGCACTATCATCGGCTATCATGAACTATCACTGTCACTTTGAACCTGCTCAAAAATCTCATGATAGTCAATGATAGTTTTCGCCGTTTGACCGCGCGCATGATAGTTAACAATTATTCACCGAAGTGGAGGTGAATATTTACTGAGCCGCGAAGCGGCGAGGTAAATATCCACCACTTTGACCGACACTGAGGTGAATAATGGTTTTAGTTTATACCACACAAGCTGAATAATTTGCGGACCACAACATTACTTTATGTGTGACAATATACCAACAAGCGATCGGAAATTGTAAAATCTCGCGCGCCGGCTGCTCGGAGGTGAATAGTACTTGCTATTCACCTCCGAGTTAACCAATCAGAGCGCGCGAAAAGTACTATTCACTTGTGTGGTATATACTAATTGATGATAGTTGATGATAGTTTTGGACATTTCAACTATCATCGACTATCATGCGCCGTTTGAACGGGGCTTAACTTAGCCCACTAATAGAGTCCTAAAGCGTGACGTCACAAATATTTGAATTTTTGAAACTCTGGGAATTGTCCAAATTTTCAGAGAGATCAAAATGAAAAATGCTAACTAGCCAAAAATCAGCACGCAAGGACACCGTTATGCTCTGCTGACTCCATACAAATCCTTCTAAATTTTACTCGGTTCATAGCGTTATTAACTGAATAAAATTTAGAAGGATTTGTATGGAGTCAGCAGAGCATAACAGTGCTAATATCTCGCTCTCAAACTGTAAGAAAATGCTGATTTTTGGCAAATAGGCCTTTTTTATCGTGTTCTTTGTGTATATCTGAACAAATCCCATAATTGCGCTAGTTAAGTTTTTGTGACGTCATCAATTTAGTACTCTATACGGACACCCAGGTAATGCGGACACTTTGGCATGTTCCTTTGTTGTCCGTATTAACTGAGGGGGTTCCACTTTCTATTATCGGCTGCTGTCAAACTCCGCTCTGTCGGAAAAATCGCCGACGATGGGGGTTTCCACTTTTTTCCTTATCGTCAGTCCAGATTTTTTCCTGATTTTGCCAACATTGGAACAAACGACATCGCAGCCATTCCCTTTCACGTAGGTTTGTCGGCGATAAAATCGGGAACATTTCTATTGTTCCGACGTGTCCCAGATTTCTGCGATGGTAGGCCATCATTCTCGGCATATTCGTCACTTGCTAGCGTGATCTCAGTGTCAGCATGCATGAGGTCGAGTTGAGTGATATCATCAAAACGTTTCTGCGTTCAATGGCAAATCTATAACGCTGTATAACTTGCATCTAAAACCAAGAGTAAATAAAAACTTGTTCCTTGAGATCAATTTTAATGTCTAACTTGCAGAAGAAGATTAGGAACCTCCCATTCTCGGCGTTTCTCATGTTTTCTTTTCTTTGTTTTTGCCTTGTCAAGGATTGCCGAAGGTACAGCGCGCGACGTCAATATCATCGAGTCAGTCAGTGAGCAAATGAAGAAGAACTTTTACAAGGCAAAGTGGAAGGTAGTGATGATATGAAACGTTTTCGTTTGATTAGAGCAAACTGAATTATGGTAACTCAGCGGGTGTTAGAGGCAAATAGACGGCGCGTAAGAGCGGCGCGCGCGAGGGGAGAAAAGCGCGTGGACTCTCCTTCCTCGCGCGCGCCATTTTCTCGCGTCCCATTTTTCTCTTTGGAAAAGACTGGTATCGAGAGTGCCGCCTGAGGGATCCTGGGATTGCTAGAATTGCTAGTTTCTTCGCAATACGCATCCTAAACATTCCCACAATCGCTTGCATGACCACTCGGTCCCAGTCTTTTCGAAAGTGACCTATTGATGATCTGACAAGTCATTTTTTATTGTTAATAGTTAACAATTATTCACCGAAGTGGAGGTTAATGGTGGTGGATATTTATATTATTTATATCCACCACTTGTTTTAGTATATATCACACATGCTGAATAATTAGCGGACCAAAACATTACTTTATGTGTAACGATATACCGACAAGCGGTCCGTAATTTTAAAATCTCGCGCGCCGGCTGCTCGGAGGTGAATAGTACTTGCTAATCACCTTCGAGTTAACCAATCAGAGCGCGCGAAAAGCACTATTCACTTGTGTGGTATATACTAATTGTGGTTATTTTGTCGCTGTTTTATCCAGGCAAAATTACCAATTTTTAAGTTAAGAGGACATGCTTTCGTGTTTTGGATACGTCAGAATCCGCCTAAAGTTCAAATATTTTAACATAAAGGTATTATGTACTTACACAGACATAAGTGATTGCTTGTCTTTTTTTTTTCCTGAACATTAATCCTTTCGTTCCAGACTAATCCGTATGTTTTTGTCTGTATTGACGCGCCGCTCCCTCCAAAGACGTTTTTATTAACGCCGCTTTGCTGGTCCAGTGTAGAGGAAGAAAACGACTCTTTTCTGTTCGAAACGCGAACATCATTTGCTATTTTCGATCCTTATTGCGTTTCTATAGCAAAATATAGGGACCCCAAATTCGTATAGTTTTAGCTTGTTTATAATACCCAAGACTTCTGTAACTTTCAGATACCTTTTATCAGTAGACGATCATGTTTTCAATTGCAAATATTTAGGGAGATTATAATGAGGATTTTTACACGACCAAACCAGTTTTGTGGGTTTTTAAATCGTTGTAAATAAAGCGAGTAACCTACTTGTCTTACGCACTGAAAGCCATGCTTTGGTGTGGAAAGAAAATAAAACTAAAAATAATAAAAGGAAAAAATGAGTGAAAGTAATCTAGGAATGAAGAATGGAACTCTACTTACAGGGTCGTTTAGTTCAAGAGTGGAGTTTTGTTACTTTTGGGACTCTATAATGTTGTTGTTAACTCACAATTAATTTTTTTCATTGCTTTACAGCGAGCATTTAACGCCGCCGCCGCTATCGGTCGAATGAAGAGCCTTCAACTAGGCTCTGGCTCAAGCCAAGCGTCTGAATCGAACAACAACGCGAATTCGTCGTAGCCAGCTGGTTTGGTAGCGAGGCCGTAATTTCGCAGATAGATCTTTTTACAGTTTTACGACGTCATCTTCGTTTTGGTAACCACACTTCGATGTTGTCGCGGACCGTAGAAGATTTCGTCGCATGCCTTCATAAAGTCTATTTTAAAGCGCTCAAAAAGAGGAAAACTAGTTATTTGTATTTGTCATTTCGCTGGTGCTGATGTCAAGGCATTTATAATTATTTCAACAGAGATAAAAAAAAAATGAAGGAAAGGGTATGGTGGCGTGTAATAACTCGAGAGAAAAGGGAGCCCTGGGCAAGAGTGGGTGCGCGTTTAATCATGGGATTGTTTAAGCGCACAGGCAAGCTAATTGAACACATCAGTAGGTACGGAATTTGCTTCGCTGAAAATAAGGTCTGTCTTTCTGTTGAATTCACAGGGAGGATACACCATGCGGAAAACAGTTTATATAGGATTAACATTAACTTGTGACTAAGCTCGGCTAATGGTGCCTCCTGCCCCCTCCCCCAATTAACAGTGCCACCGTTAAGTTCGTACCCAGTCTTGCTCTTGGTTGCTGTCTTTTTCAAATTAGGCTATTGCTTTGGAAGTATGAGATCATGGTGTTTACAGGACTGAAGTTTTAAAAAATTGAAACTCAACCAATCAGCGCTGACACTGCTGTTTATCAACTACTTACTGAGTTAGATAATCCACGTATAGATTGAAAGTTGTAATTTTTTCTGAAGAACCTGATTTAGTTTGCTAGCCTCACTGGAGCATGCCCAGATGGCACTCACAGGACCCTTGCCTGTGTATAGAGAAAGCCTCGTGATAAGGAGGCCTCGTAATAGTAGAACTTGCTTCGTTTGTGAAAGCAAAGTTCTCAGGACAAAATTGCAACCTTTTAGGTTCTTTTTGACTAAACCTCTGCAAAACTAGCTTCATCCTAGATTTTTCTTGGATAAAAAAGCAGCATAAACAACAAAAAATGGTAATTGTTTTTTACCTTCTGTGATATTTGTTTAACTTTATTTTTGTTTAGTACATGTTTATAGTTAAGTTCCAAATATTTGGAGAAATAAAATATATAAATTGTTGTTGTAAAGATATCGTATAAAATTTGTATATTTTACCACAATTGTTAGTAATTTCGCAATCTGATTGGCTAATTTGCCGTTGTCGATAAGAGTATAGACAACGCTGCTGGCGTCAACGTGTCGCGGAATGCCTTTTTTCAGCTCGCGCTCTGAAATTACCATTTTCTTTGACGTAGATATTGTGGTAAAAAACAAATCGAATGTGGTTTAGCGTTGTCTTTACTTTTATCGACAACGATCATCGTCATCAATGTGGTCAAAATGTGTTGTGGACTCGCTCGGCGTACACTGTGATGACGATGATGACGATAAGAGTAAAGACAACTCTAAACCACATTCGATTTGTTAAATGGCATTTTGTCACCAGAGTTTCTAACTTTAAATTGTGAGTATGCGTCTTGGAGAATCATCTCCTCGGCTCCAGTCGAATCATTTCTGGGGCAATACAGGAGCAGCAATACATTTTCTCTCAGATGGTCGAGATTTCTTTTTACGTGGGTTGAGTTTGTTGTTGCTTCTCTACTCTGCTCCGAGAGGTTTTGCTCCCAGCACTTCGGTTTTCCCCTCTCCTCAAAACCCCAACATTGCTAAGTTTAAATTTGAGCTGTTTTCAGTGAACCCATAGCACTTTGTGAAGATGCCATTGCTAAATCCGATTTATTTATTTATTTATACACACCCTCGTTCAACAGTCACTGACTTTGTACTTCGCATAGACGCCTCATCACTGTCTGCAAAAATGTACCCGTGCATACTGCATGAGCACTGCACCATTTCCATTTCTTGGTCCATCTGTGCCATTTTCTTTGAAACGGACAACTTGAAATCTCAGTCTTCTCACAAGAGCCCGCGTCAATGTATGACCACTCGTCAAGGAGACCCTTAGGCCTTGGTACGTATACGGTTACCACAAAGTAGTGCGGCGAATTGCGCATGTGCGCCTTGTTTTTCCTCAGTCCGTTTCCATTGCCTTGTTAAAGTAAGTAAACTGTACGAGAGAAATCTGGGGTAACTGAGAACTGTCTGCTTTTAGATCATACAGCCTTCCTCTTGTCCTTGTAATTCTTTCAGCTAAATTCTCCACAGATTGAAATTTACACCGCTTGTTGATGCGAGACTCTCTCTGAGAACGGCGCAAGTCGCTGGTTGCCCGCGAAGAACATTGCAGCCTAAAAGTTCTCAAAGTAATCCACAGTTTGAAAAATTCAGCTCTAAACTTTCTGTTCAACGCGATTTCCAGGCAAGGGTTGACAGCGCTATTCACATGAGCAAAGAATGAAACGATTAGCCACCAATGGGAAGCCGTGTTTGTAATCACGTGGGGCTCAAAAGCCGTGCACATTTGAAACACATGGAAAGGAAGCCAACATGACGCAAATGTTACTATGACGATGACGAGCATGCGTATGACGCGGCGTTTTGACAGCTCAGCCGCTTGTCTTTGGATGCTATGTATATTGCCGGATACAGTAAGAAACCAGAGTTTGCGTCCGATAAGAGCATACATTGTTGCCATGAGAACAAGAGGAAATGCGTACAAGAAAACGAATACGACTGAGATGTGAATTTCCATGATAAGGCGATTGCGCACCCCGTAAACGCACTCTTGTTGATTTTTTATTTCTCTGACACCGAACATGGCAAGGTACGGGACATTAAAACCATGGACGAAATCCATATCGCACCGGTGATAAATCTTGTATTCCGTATAACAGCGATCCGTTTAACGGGATATAAAATTGCATAAAACTGATCCAGTGAAATGGCAACCAAACTGATGATCGAGCCAGCAATGGATATACCATGACCAAACTGAACAAGTCTGCAATAGATCTCTCCTAGCGCGCCTCCGAACCATGCATCACCGACATAGAGTTGCCTCACAGCATACGGTATGATAAAGACTACGATCAGAAGGTTCACAGTGGCCAAGTTGGCAAAGAGGTAGTTGGTGGTAGTTTTCATGGTCGGTCTTTTAAGAACGAGGTAAATGAGCAGAATATTTGCGCCCAGTGCCACAGAGAAGGTTATGATATAGGCGACTGTCAACACAGATGTTATGCCTACGTTGAAGGGAAGATTCATACTGCTGTTCCTTTGAGGCAAGATCTGCAAATAGAGGTGTTAAGTGATGATTAAACATACCTGAATTAGAGGGGGGTTTGAAAAAAGAGTCGTACTCCTGAAACTTGCATTTTACACTGAATAATCGTTGACCGATTTCAAATGGGCCAAAGAATGTCTTTGATCTTTGTGAAACGTACATTGGAACTCCGTTAATACGGACATCAAATGGATATGCCAAGGTGTCCGCATTATCCCGGTGTCCGTTATAATAAGTTATAAGCGGGTGTCAGTAGAGCGGGCTTCCACTAAAATGCCTTTCTCTTGTAATTGTTAGAAACTTACAGTTCGGCCAAAATGATGTCAAAAGCTGCCTTAGCAATGTGCGCAGATATTTTTTTTTTGCAGTAAAAAAAAACGGATACTATTCTTATGTGCCAATCCCTACAAGTTGCACTAAAACTGAACCAATCGGAAAAAGGAACCAATCGGAAAGCAAGACAGAGTGCGTGCGCATAGGTTTTGGTGATTCAAGTAAAAACTCTCTTGAGCGACTTTTTTTCTTGACAAGATCTCAGTTGTGATTTTAATTTGGACGAATGTTGCTGCTAGAAATTCACCCTTCGTCCAGTCAAAATGGTACCCGGAGGACAGTCACTCTCTCACAGTGCCAGTGGTGCAATTTTTTCTTTTTGAATTCTTTTCTTTGTTTTATTTATTACAGTAACAGTAACAGTAATTTATTTACCCACGTTAACGTCTAAGAGCACAAGTGCTCGTTCAACATACGAACGTGCATTAAGAATACAATTATAAAATTAAATGTATTAGCTTCGCCATAGGCAGAGTGACCACAACTGCGGGGATCGAGCCAATTAATGTGGGCCCATTTATAAAACAGTAATTAAAGAAACTAAGATAGAGACAGTTAACGACAACATGTTACAGAACGAGCAAGACTACGAGCATGGTTACATTTAAGACGTATAGTTTTAAAACTGCGGGGGTTGTCACAGTCATAATAGTCTAAAGCAGTTAAATAGTATTTATGGAGGTTGTCCATATTCAAGTGTAGTTCGTCGGATAAGGTGTTCCATATTCTAGTAGATCTGAATTTTTAAAATAATTTTTGTAACTACTCAGCTCGTTTAGTTTTTACTATTCTGAGTAGTTTTTATGCTTGTTTAAGTTTATCTCTCTTTTTTTTGCTGTATCATATTCTATATATCTAGCAAAAGAAAATGGTTGTTGTTGTTGTTGTTAATCAATTTTAATTGGCTATATACATGTAACTTGTCACGCAAAAGTTCGAGTGTCTTTCTCGCCATATCGTATTTGGACACAAGTTGGAGCAAACATCACATGGAGTAACATGCCCAAAATCGTTACGAGAGACGATGTACGTCAAGTTGTTAAGTCAGTTCTACTTTTTGTGGCCATTGTGGCAATTAGTGTAATTAGTGTCACAACAATTTTAAACAGCTCACGGGCGTTCGTCCTTTCTTGCCGCCGGGCCCTGTGCAAGCTCCTGAAACCGGTAACCATGTTCCAAAAGAAATTAAAAGAAGTTAGTTTATGAATGATTCCGCATTCATCTTTTCTTGTTCCCACCTGATTATTGCTGATATTTTTAACGTGGGCGCCTGGACCTTTATATTCGCACCAGATCAATTGTTTTATCTGCCTGAAGCAGTTCAAAACCTTTTCACAGCTGAAACTAAGATTCACGTAAAAAACCTCTAATTTTTTACTTGACAAATTTTGCGATTTTAATTCAGACGAATGTTGCTACTAGGAATCCACCCTTTGTCAACATAATACGCGGCGGACAGTAACTCTTTCACAGTGGTGCAAATTAAAATCCCTCAGTGCTTTCATTTACGGCTCTCTTATCGCTGACTTGCCTCATACCAAATCAGGTGAAATCTCTTGTCCATCCGTTAAAAACCTCATAGCAAACGTTTCGTTTCGGTGAAACTCATATCGGCATATGCATAACTGCTGTCTATGCGCCATGAAGGTTCGTTTCATATTCATTTTCCGGCGTTTTTACCCCCGTTTTCTCTTGTATTCAGATTTCAAATGAGCACATATTTATATTATAGGCTTGTTTATTCGAGTGAAGATTATTTTACTTGGTCAAAAACTGCTGTTAAGAATGCAAAATGAGAATTCTGTTTGGTTTTTGTTGTTGACACGTTAAAGTCCGTAATCAAAGGTATCCTTTAAGAGATATTTTTTTAGTCTTTTCTTTTTTATTTCACTGATTGCGTTTAGAACGGCGGTATCATACACAATCGCAACAGTATTTTGGTAGAAATGTTTCATTTTTCTCTTCAGCGTAACATATTAATCCAATGATTCTGTCAGAAGATTTCCATCGTTAAGTAATTGCCCAACTTTGAAGTAAAATACAGAATCGATTGATGAAGCTGCAATTTCGCTAAAGTGGACCCTACTTTACTATTAATTGCAAGTTTTTAAAATATGAAATAAAGAAACTCTGTGATACTTACAAAAAAAATGCTTCCTTGTTCGTTTTTACTTTGAATCAGTCCCAAAGATTACCAGTTTAAATTACTTTCTCTTGATAGTTTTAAACTTTCGTCCCTTCCGGCCCTACCTTCCGCGCGATTTTTGCGCGGGAAAACTTACATTTTTTTCACACAGGAAAACAAGACAAATGCACAATGTAATGTACCCCTGTGCTGTCTATAACTGGAACATCGTAGTCTCCAGCCCTTATGATCTTTGCATACAATTTCCATGTGATAATTAAAATTTGTGTTAAATATCCGCCAAAGTGATGTCTTTGAAGCTAATTTATATCCAATAATTCTCCACAGATTGCCAGTTGATTTTTTTGGCGCCAGAAAAATATCCCCAAAGCTTGTTTCTCCACAAATAGAATTGAAAGCACCATCCGTCGTATTTTTCTCTTTGAAAATAAATCAGCAAATCCGATTCTTGTGTTTTGAACGAATATATGTAGACGATGATTTAAATTAACGAGAAATGTTAGCCTTTTCCAGTTACTTTTCTACGAGTCTAGCAATTTAAATTCGAGTGTAACCCAAGAAAAGGAGAACTTGTTTTATTACCATGCCCAAATTGCTTCCTCGATATAAGTTGCTCAAAGGGTTCCGAAATATATCTGCTAGTGTTTCCTTTCCCAGTAGCTAAAAATATATTTAACGGCCGGAATAGACACAATCGACCCCGCGGGTAATTTTTGCCAACAAGCACGTTCATTTAGGTTCAAACAGCAAGAGAAAATGAGGGAAACTTGCAAACAGTTAATTGTTTTTATAACCACGTGATTATTTTAAACTTATTGGAAAATCTGTCACAAGTCACGTCCCTGCAAGTAATTAAGATTATTCACGTACGAAATAGACCGTTTCACAGTAATTAAAAAATCTGCCTGATGAGGGATAGGGGATTAAAAGGCACGAAATGAAAGCGTATACCGTTTTTCACGAAATTAAATGTTTTTATACAAGACTAAAAAGCGAAATCAATCTGCTGAAAAGTGGAGAAAGTTTCATTGAGTGTCGTAAAACCAAAATCCACATAATTACTCTGGCCAATCACAGCAGACGCAATCGGCGCAATGAGCCAATCAGAATTGAAAGGAATTACTTGTAGTAACCTGCGTCAAGCGCGAGGAAAATGCGTGCGAGTGAGTGGCGATTGGTTTTAGTTTTGCTTCTCATTGGTTGAAAAACAGTGGCGAGAGTTTTGCCAGCCAATCACAGAGTCGATGTAAACGAGCATTACGTTCGACACAACAGGAAACCACTCTATTTTTGACAAATCCTCTCAAGACACCATGCATCAGGGTCCTGCATGTTTCGCTCGCTTAAGCTATCCCAGGAGCCCTAGCTATCTCCATATGTGAAGAAAAATAAGGAACTTTTCGCAGTCTAAATCCACAGTGTTCCTTAGATTTTCAGAGCGTTCGCCTGGTGCTTTAAGCATTGGGCTTGCATGGAATTTCAGGTCCCGTTGAGCTTCATCTCTCCGAAGGAATTGTTTCTGTTGCTAGTTGTAACAACATTGTGATCAACACAAGCACTTGCTTCGCGCCTCTCTCACTTATGACGTCATCTCGTCACCAGGGCTGTCCGTGTGGCTTACAGTGGACCGGAATGGGTGTAATCAAGATGCTTTAAATTTCCTCATTCAACCTCACGAAAATGACAAATGAATATCCTATTTTCTTGGATTGCATTATTAGCAGAAACCAATAATTATAATTCACACCAAATCATCAGTTTTGATCCAAGAAGCACCTCGAAATTAAAAGTATTGTTTGTACAAGTATTAACAATAAGTCCCTATTTCCTCGCTTATTGTCATAAAACAATGAAAAGACTTTGCTCTCACTCGAAAGCAGTAATCACCCATGCAAATTTGCTCTTAAGCATTGATAGGACAAATACCATCGTTGCCTAGATTTGCTTTAAGGCGCGTTTTTATATAATTTAATCCGTATCTGGAGTCGGAGAGTCTGAAGATAAAAGCAAGAAATTGGCATGAAAAAAGGCTTCTCTTTCGCCTTAAAATCACGTTTTCGCCCCTACAACTGATTTTCATAGAAGGAAGATAGTTGGAAAGCACTCCTTGGAAAGACAAAGGTTTGTATTTCTTTTTTCCTTTGGCCTAACCGCTTGCAAAAATAATCACAACAGATCTCAGAATCGCGTCTGTCGATTTTTATGTCCTCAGCTGTAATCGATGGTGTCTATGAGTCAGATTTTATCCACAACAGAGGAATTAATTGTGGCTTCATTTTATTGTAATGCTCTTAGCAAGAATAACACATTGTATGTGAATTGCGCTTTTCGAATCACAATCAGTGAGTCGATAGCTTAAGTATTTCCGAGTTCAGGTTTTAATATATTTTCACGTTTTCCTTCGATCGGCTTGGGTTATTCGAAATGTCTGCAGTTTTTAATGTTTTCAGAAATGGATTTCTGTGAAATAGGAAGATGCTATAGATGCTAGAGGAAATGATGCCGCTTCCAATAAGCTCATCACGCACAAAACAAGTTAGCAGAAACATAAAATAAGGAAAAGCTGGCCTGTCCTGCTCTCCTATTCACTAGTTTGGAGAAAGGTTTCAACTATAGTTCAACCCCTATTAAGCGGCCACACTCGCGGAAATTGTTTAATTCGAGTTTTTTGGTTCTCAGACAGTTCCAACAGGGCCAGAGTTCCCCACGATAGCCGTGCTGGCGTGGTAAGAATGACCAACCATGTTATCCAGACTCTCCCTTCAATATATGGGTCGTGTCTGTTGTTCTCACATCATTGCATTTGAAACATATAAGTTAAGTCACGGCGAAGACCCCAAAAGAAGAGGCGATAAAGCCTATAACAGGGGCAACCTCGTTCCCAGGGCTTTTCCCTAGAAAGAAAAATGGCGGTGGCCTTTCTAGGGAAAAGCCCTGGGAACGAGGTTGTGACAGGGGCGAATCGAGGATTTTTCTTAAGAGGAGGTGCACTGCTAACGAATTACATAACTGCCGGGTGACGTAAACAAAGTTTAAAAGCGAACAACGAAGAAGAAGGCTTAAGACACAATGTGAACTGCTGAGACTACATAGCAAGGGCTAATGCTCAAAACTTCAGTACAAAACCACCATTTTTAAGGCATTCAACATAAATTTTTCAACCTCGTCTCATGTTTTACTTCAACAATATTAACTCACACAGCTTTTTCATTTTTTCTTTGCAGAATAGTAGTTATATCAGAAAGCCGCAGGTCATCTCAGGGGTTAGGGGGGAGGGGTGCGCACCCCCTGCACCCCTCCCTAGATCCGCCCCTGTAATGAGGCGGTTGCTCGTAAGCGACCGATCACGTTACGGCAATTGATACATCACTTCCTCTCATTCCTTTCTGTCTGTATTTATTTTACCTTTTGATTTTCCAGGAAACCGTAGTCAGTATTAAAAGAAAAATACTGGCTTTTCAAAGTCCTGATTCTCCCAGTTATAAATATGGCAACCGTGAACGAGACAAGAAAACAAGTGGAAGATATGTTAGAGCGCATACAGACACACAAGGGAGTGGTCGGACTTGTGATCGTCAACGAGGATGGCATCCCGATACGCTCGACCCTTGACAACACTACTACCCTTCAATACGTCACCATGTGTAACACTCTGTGTGGGATCGCCCGCGGGATTGTACGGGACACTGACCCGCAGAACGATCTGAAGATTCTGCGCGTGCGCACAAAGAAGAATGAAGTCATTATGGCCCCGGAAGGAGGGAAACACCTGATTGTGATTCAAACTGGAGAACAAGCACATAACCCACTAAAAGTACTTCTAGAGTAGCTTCACGCTTGATGGATATTTATTTAGTTCAGATCCATGTTTAGTTGAGAAACAGAGACAAGGCCTTGAACAAAGTTAATTTATTCAAACAAACAAAAAAATAAACAAACAACATTTTATTTTTACATTTTCCTTATTACATCACATTTATTATTTATTTTTTGCCATTTTCAAAATATTTAAATATATATTTAGTTATTGTATAATGTATGTTAATGTATCTTTATGTTATTGTGTTATGTAGATTTAGTTAATTTGCAGTTTTATTGAGGTCTTAAATAGGAAAAGCTAAATACTTTTACTTTATTACAAAAAATGGAATACAAAAGAAAAAAAAAGCCAAGGGATGAAATGCAAAAGAGTCAGAACCCCATATTGAAGCAAATCACCAATGGTACTAGAATGATAATGATATGGATTAAATTATGGAGGTAATAAATTGTGGTGATAAGCCCTTTCGACGAAGTTGACTTTTAGTACGTTGTTGGTATACCATACCAATCGGCCGCCAAACACATATTAAGTTGTCCTACGTTTGTCCCAAAACATGAAGATGTAGGAACGATGAATAGGAGACTGTAACACTGCAAATTCTTGAAACGTCACAAAATAGAAGAAATAGAAGCTAATAGAAATATCTCACTAACCTAGTCGGCCAAAAGTGAAGGCGCCGCCATTCGTCTAGGGTGCAGCGCCACAAATTTCTCACAAACCACACTTCTATCAATGCTAATTGGATTTGCATGCATGGCGATGACGGCAAATCTTCGGTGGTCATTGTGTTGCGTAGCCAACTATGGATCCTCCGAATACAGGAAAATGACCTCTCCGCCTTCATTCCCATAGGCAAAAAGGGGATAATTCTTAAAAGTTCCCACACATTTGGGAAGGAGATGTTGTCTGCGTGTTTCGCTAATAGTGAGGAGACCGAGATGGATTCATAATCCGACGCTGCCTGTCGCTTCCACTGGTTCATCCACATTACATCATGTTGTGAGGCTGGTTGGCTTCACAAGTTTTTTGGGACCCACGTATTTCCGTTTGTTTTTCCACATTTGGACTATTCTAAAGGGGGGGGGGGGGGGGGGGGAAGTGGGGCGGCTAGCCACCCAATCCACCCCCCTGGATCCGCCCCTGGATATCAGCCATTATTAATACAGTCGAACCTCTGTAATACGGACACCGAAGGGAGAGATCGGAAGCAAAGTGTCCGTATTATAGATGACATATGAAAACGTCCAGCGATGATTCTCTGTTGTTTTTAATAAAACAATTATTTACCGAATTATTTCACTCGTGGTAGTTCTTGGCTTTCACGTGACGTCGTGAAAAACAAAAATTCAAAAGTAAACAGACTTTTTAATTTTCATCGTCATCACGTAAAAGACATTTTAGAAATGTACCTATATGCATGTTTTCAGCTCAGTAGTATGCTTTGTTTTGAAATAGTGTAGTTTCAATTTTAGATGTTTTCAATAAAGATTGCTGCTCACAAGCATGTCTGAAAAAGCCAACATGACAAGAGAAGGATGTTTTCATTCGTTTCCGGCCACCATACTGGTGTCCCTTAGAGGAACACTAACATGGCGTATCCATACTAAACTCTATAATTGTGAGTGGTACATTTTGCAAAATACCTCGAGTACGGGATATCGCACAGCCCTGAGACTTTGGCATGTTGTTTATTTATTACTCTTCTACAATATCTCAATTTCTTGACTTTATTTATTGAATGGTTGATGATTTTATTCTTTACTTGCTTGACGTGCACGTGGCTTATCCAACGCGCAGTTGTCAGTTGTGGAATAATGATTAATTTTAACCCAACGAAATGCGACAGCACAACCTGATTTTTCCATTATGATGAATCTATGAGTAGACGTTTTTGAGGTATGTAACCGGCTATAAATCTGTGGCATTCTAGTAAAATAAATAAAACACTTGACAAATCATGGAAAGGGGTTTACCAAAGGTGTGCTATGCTCGAGTAACGTTTTAGGCGTGAGTTACCAAACATTGCCTGAAATTTCAAGATTTGGCATGGAGAATCTTAAAATTTCAAGATTCTGTATCCCAATTCTTGAAATTTCAAGATTCTGCACATCAAATCGTGAAATTTCAAGAGTTTTTGTTTTCTTGGGGGGGGGGGGGGGGGGGGGGAGTATCAAATCTTGAAATTTCATTATTCTACATGACAAATCTTTTTGTTTCAATATTCTGCATGCCAAATCTTGAAATTTCAAGATTCTTCATGTCAAATCTAAGGCGCTTTCCATTGAACAAAAATCACCTATACAAATTTTCGAAATTTCTGCTGGTCGAATTCTAGGTCACATGCATTGATATGATGGATGTTCTTGGTCTGCTTATTGGTTTTTCCGCTGTCCACGTGAGCTCACGCGAATGGAACACGAAAATTTCGATAATTCTGGAAATTCCATCAAAGAAGGTGCACTCAAAACGTATTCCTAAATTTTCGAAAACTTTTCGCGGAACTTTGCCCGTTCCATTCAATTTCGGACCGGAAATCTCGAAAATGTTGGCTGAATGGAAAGCGCCCCTAGAAATTTGAAAATTTCCATATTCTGCATGCCAACAAGATTCTGGATGTCAAATCTTTCTAGATCTTGAAATTTCCACATTGGGGGTGGTTGTGGTCATTAAAATTCACTTGGGTGGGGAGGGACGAATCCATGGCAACCCTCTGGCAACAGCCTCAATCACAAGTAACAAATATGGCGGACGTGCAGTGACTTTTGGATTGTCGTGGTCTTGTCCTTGTTTTAGTCATTTAGTGTCTCTCCTTTCATCTTTTTCGATGAATATAAAATTCTCAGGACCGGAGAACTATGAAGAGAAGGAAATCAAAGTTCCCAGAACTCGCAATCTTCTACCGTCGAAGAAATATCGTGATAGTGTAAAAAGATGGGGCGAACCAACGGAACTGAAACGAAGACGCGTGATCATTGTTCCTTCTATAAAATGCCCAGCTAGAGATGTTTCTGCGCCAACTGAGATCCGAGGTAAGAAGCCAGATAATACGGCATAATTGAAATAAGTTCAGAAAAACGCTTTTCCAACTGTTAATCCTATACAGACCTGTCTCTGTGTCCCTTCTAGAAGGGACACAGTATACGCTTCACTCAACATAACGAAAGAAAAATGAGAAAATAATATGCAAGATAGGGATAATCCGTCTGCACAAACTCGGGCAGTCATTTTTAGCTTTTATTTCGTCTGATAATTCGTCATAACAGACAATTACATATCTTTCTTAGAAATGAACAGGAAGGCGCCATACGTTCTTCTTGATAAGTAATGGTAATACGTGTAGGACTGAGTAGAGTACAATATTCATAATGGTGATACAGTGTAGGACCGAGTGGAGTCCAATTCGGTTTGTAATCATATGAGTGACTTACAAAATCGGACAACTGCGAAGCAGAAGTCCGATTTGTTAATCACGAGAATGATTACGGACAGAATTGGACGACATGAAGTCCACTTACCATTATTATTAATCAAAGCTATGACAAAATTTGAGAAACGAACTAACCATCAGTTGAGCGGTAAACAGTTACACGTTCTTATGAATTCTGAAAAAAATAGAGAATGATTACAGACAGAATTGCTTATGTGGGAGAAGGATGGAGGGAGTTTGAACAGTTCCTGGTTGGACAACATTTTAGCCCAAATTGTTGGTATATCCCCAGATTCTATAAAATTTAGTTCAGAATCTTCAATGGAAATTGGCTGAAACAGATCGCAAATAATGTAATCCCAGGTGCTTTAGCCTGGTATGAATTTTACTGGCCGTTACTCTCAGTGATAGTCACTACTAGACAGATAACTTTTTCTATATATTCACAACAATTTTGCTTGATTCTCTAGACAAGAATAGTCATGATGGCTTAGAAACTGACAGTTTTGCCTCTCAAGTTGAAAGCTATAAGAAACGGTTGCAGGAGCGCAAAAGGATCAGAGGAATTTTAAATAACTCTGGCCTCAAACAGGAGTGGCTGGCAAACAAGAGTGGTAGAACGGAACTAGAAAGCAGAGTGCTCAAAAGAATGATATTGAAAGGGAGACCTGAGATCACTATTAAAAAGGTAGTATTTGCATTTTTGCTTTACTATAATTGGGTAAAAATAAACATAAATTGGAACAACTTTACATAGCCAGTTAGTTTAAGAGTTTGCCTAAGTGTTTGTCACTGAGATATGCTACAATTATTGGTTCTTAAGATCTAAGGCTTTTGGTTTGAAGGGGCACTCTGACTGTTATGGCATGTTAGGTAAAAATTGTCCTTAATTACATATATGTGTAACCCAGTACCAGTACAGCCATACAAAATATGCCTCTGGAAAATTAAACTAGGGTGCAGGGATGACGCTTGCTTCCACCAGTGTGTCCGGGTTCTCTTCCTGGACTTGGCATCATATGTGGGTTGGGTTTGTTGTTCATGGTTCTTGATCTTGCTCTGAGAGTTTTTCTCTGCATACTCTGGTTTTCCCCTCTCCTCAAAAACCAACATTTCCAAATTCCAATTCAATCCAGAATTTCAAGGGCCACAGGTTTGTCAGACATAAGGCACTGTTAAGTGTCACCCTCTAACATGAAGTATATATATATATTGAGTGGGGAGATGTAGAATAAATTAATTATAGGAGGTAAAGTAAACCATTTTATTACCGTTTTTGAAAGTTCTTTAAAACAGTCTCAGATCATCAAAAAAAGTGGCCTTCTTTTTCAAGTTTCTATCCATCTCATGATTCTTGCCATTTATAGCAAGAGAGGACAATAAATACTTTCTGTCGAGCAAAATACTCTTTCGTAACTAAACTAGACAATTTAGTAGTTTCAAGTGATGCTTACATACATGTATGGTGACAGTGCCCCTTTAAATTAGTTTTATGATGGTGGTTGATCCAACCATTTTACATTGTACATGGAATTTGTAACATTTGAGACATTTGTAATGTAACTTTAAATCTTTTTTACTTCCATTAAATAGGCACCCACCCCACCCCCAGTAATTCAAGAGGAAGATACCTTTGTAACAGGGGAGGACAGGGGAGTGCCAACCATTCGCCAACCCTCCCCTGCTGCCTTGGCTGTCATACAGGGATACTTGGAGCGTAAAAGGTTACGCTTGCTAGATCTGTTTGCACAAGCTGACAAGGACAAGAACTGGGTAGTGTCGAGGCAGGAGTTTAGAAACATCATCCGATCATGGCGTATTCCTCTGTCTGAGGTTGATTTAGAGGATTTAATAATGGCTCTGGATAGGGACAATAGTGATGCACTGGATTACAGAGAGCTGGCTGTGGGAAGGCAGTCGTACTTGGAACAAAGGTTAGTATTCTTTGACCTGATTCTGGGAGCAGCAGTTGCATATCATGTACTGCATATACTGGTAGTTAACTGTGTACACCCATCATCATAAGGCAAAAGAAAGTACCATGAGATTGATAGATATGGAATCTTTACTAATTTGAAGAATTTATGGATTGAATGTGTTTCTTTTACTTCCGGTTTTGAGTACATTACATGTACTTCAAAATGAAACTCAGCTCAAAATGATTTTAACCTACATCAAGAAATTAATTTGTCTTCTAACCCTAATAATTGAAAAATAATTGCCTACTAGCAATAGTATGAAAACTGCACTAACTTCCAGTTCTGACCATCCACACAACATTGTGTAAGGTTGGCTAAATCATTCAAACTGCTGATGTACCAGTATCGAAGAATGACATTGAAAGAACATAACGATGTGGTGGAAATTTTTTTCTTTCATTTATTTTATTCAGGGTTAACAAACAGACAGGGGAGATTGTTCATGTTCCTGTTAACAGCAAATCCACAAAAAGACCAGAAACAATTCCAGAAGAACCAGAACCTTCTTTGGATCCAATTCAGGAAAAACTCTCTGGCACAGGGACACAGAGACCAGAGTCCCCACAGAGACCAACATCTCCTCAAAGACCTTCCTCAGCACCTAGGAGCCCTGCTCCAAAGAGGCCCTCAACGTCCCCTCAGAGACCCTTTTCGCCCTCCTCAGGGCACCCAGTGCCCTTTGTTGGACAAAGGCCTGATTCTGAGCCCCAGTCACGAGGGTCCCGTCCTTTTTCGCCCTCTAATGGCAGTGTTCAGAGTATGTCTCCTACTTTGTTGGAGATTCCTGCTTTTCAGTTGTCAGAGAAAGTGGAACAGTTAACTAAGGATGAGGTGAGGAAGCTTTTTGTTTTGTTAGAAAATAACGCAAGGACTGCAGCTCTAACTAAATTTTGATTCCCATTACAATAGGCCATTTCCAAATTACCTTTGGCCTCTTCTTCAAAGTAAGTCCTGGAGGTCATTTTTTTCATATGAAATTAGATATCTTTCACATGCAAATGAAACTCATTTCCATATGAATGGTTGACTGCACCAAAAGAGGCCAAAGGTAATTCAGAAATGGCCTATTGTGTTTACAGATACATGGTGTTTGCATTACTCATAAGGCAAGACATCTTAAGACTACTTCAGTGACTACTTCTGCAATGATACTTTAAAGTATCGTTGCAGATGTGAACACAACTTCAGCAGTTGTGAAAAGGAAGCTGTCACAAACCAAACAAAACTTGCCTTTGTCAGCAAGTTTGATGCCCACATGTATACATGTGAAAGAACAATGTTAACAGGCTTCTAAAGTAACATCAACACAACTTTAGCTTTCAGTCACTCAAGGAAGCTCGCACCAGTTTTTTTGGCCTTGGAGTGTACCTGTTGAAATCAAAATTTCCTATAGAAGACAAACTTCCAACCCCCTCCTCCCCCAACTGGCCCCAAGTGTGCTTCTTAGACTGGCTGCCTTACATTTTTTGATTGGTCAGAAGTGTTTATAAACTCTTAATGTGACAGTAACCTTTGTTGCAGATAAAAGACAGACGTTCAAAGAAACAACAAAAACGCAAAGAAAAAGAGAAAAAACAGCGGAAGAGAGCAGCACCGGAGAAAGTGACTGTGGCGCCATCTACTCTGGGGGGTAGGATGGGGGACATGGTGGACAGATATCGAAGGATGACGTTGAAAGAATATAATGACGTGGTGGAACTTTGTCAAATGCATGGCGTTCAGGTCAGCAAGGCTTTGCTTGGACGAGGTGAGTGGTGCATATAGCAGTTTACAGATAAATGTCAGAGAAAACTTGAAATCCATATGTAACAACTGTTTGTATGCTATGAATTACTCGAAACAGATGTATTTGTTTTCTCTTAAAACCTATTCTGTTTCAGCAGTGAATGGAATAATGCTCCCTGTAGCAAAATGAATGGAATGAACAGAAACAGAATGTGGTTTACTGGCAATGCAGAGAATATGTGTACGCACTGTTGGCAGGACAATTGAAGGGTCCCGGGCAAGAACATCCTCCTGGTTTTTGGTCGATTTTTGATGTGCTCAAAAGTAACTGAAATTTGGCATGTGGACTTCATCCCAGTTAAAAAACATTGCTCTGTATTTTTTTCGCTGATTTTTTCTTCGTTTTCGATGCTGTTGATAGTAACCAATGTAGCTTCTTTCTGCTGCAGCATTTAGGACAGGTAAATGCTAATATTTATGGTGTAAACAAACCAGAATAAGCTCAACTTCAGTATGATTAGATTACGATATTACGCACTACCACTTTTGCCATATTTTGCTCTGTCATTTGTTGACTTTAATGCCTTTGCATTGCAACAGACCAGTCATAAGCCCAAAGAACTCATTTCTTCCGGAATCCCTTTGGAATGATTGGTTAACTTCAGCAAAAACGTTATAAACAGCGTACATATTCTGTAACTATAATGCAGAAGCCATGCACTAATTAGCAAATCACCGTATTGTATCCGAATGAATAACCAGCGGCTTCGGTTTGGTGATTTCATTGTGTCAGGTATGTCAGATGTCTTCTGTTTCTCCATAAACACAAGGCGCCAACGGCAGAAACTTGGGTTTTTTTTGCAGACATTATTTCTTGAAAACGAAGAGGAAATCAGCCAAAAAAAAAAAAACAGAGAAATGTTTTTAACTGAAATGAAGTCCACATGGCAAATTTCAGTTACTTTTGAGCACATCGAAAATCGACCAAAAACTGGGAGGACGTTCTTGCCCCGAGCCCTTCAATTATTATAAGTGGCCAGCCATGGCACCAGAATTCAGGTTTAGACACTCAGTTCAGACTATTTTATGTACCAAGAGTATTCAGTTTTCAGAACATGTTGTTTTGGGAACTTAACCATATAATTTCTGCATATTCTCTCATTCCTAAATCGGAATAGGAATAACAAGAATAATCCGAAGAGAATGCCCCCCTAATATCTTCTGGCAATATTACTAACCGCCGACTGGTTGGCTCAGTTGATAGAGCACTGGACTACCGTGCGGGAGGTCACAGGTTCTAACCCCGGCCGGACCAGCACTCAGAAAGTGCTGCCTTTGTAATTACATCTGCAAATGGTTTATAGATTTTCTAGTCTTCTCAGATAAGGATGGTAAACTGTAGGCCCTGCCTCACAACACTTGTACCTAATAATCTGTGGGACGTTAAAGAACCCACGCATTGTTTGAAAAGAGTAGGGGACGTAGTTCCTGGTGTGGTGGTCTATCTCCATCTCTCATCTGATGGTTGAGTTGGTAAATGCTCGGAGATAAGCAGCTCTTAAAATCCGAGGGTAAATAAAGTATGTGCATGTTTGTATGTATTACTTCTTTTTTCTTGGGTGGCTGCTATAACGTAAAGTAGTTAATCAGGTCTTTCTTCTCTTTCAGTTTTGCTTCAACCAGAGGACAAACCACATTCCCAAATAAAACTAAACAAGAGGAAGCCTGGTCTCTTTTCAATATCAACAAGGCATCACATTCCATCCTCTAAACTCCAGTCTTCCATGGCCGTCACCAGTCTACGGCGTACAAAGTTTAGAGATCCAGGCTCTAGCATGTGACATCTGGAAGTTGTAAATACAAACATGGAGGCAAGATTTTTAAGAACTTTAGTTTTAGCAAAGAAATGTGTAAAATATGCCTTGTCGAAGATAAGAAATGAACATTTTGTATTGTTTAGTCCAGCAAATAAATAACATTATATATTATTGTGAAAAAAAAAAAAATAGCCAAACCGATTTGTCCAATTATAATGTAAGAGTTGTTGTTTAACGATTTGAGTGTTATTTGATTTTACTTCTTTTGAGCGTTTTCATTCATGACTACCAGCCATATTGGATTGCATAAAAATAGAGCTCAATTCCCAGAGGTTTAGTTAAATAATGAGTTTGGGACACCAACATGGCTGCCGTGACATCGTGTGAAAACCCTTCCCTTCCCTTAGTTTTTAATCTTCTCAGTTGATCAAAGAGCCAAGAATCCATTGGCACTGGCAAGTTTGCTGTAGTCCCCTTTGAACAGTTTTCTCTTATTTTCTTTTGTTCAGTTTATCTGCTGGTGTCGTCAAACACATTCAATAAACACATTCTGCCTTGGTGACCATCACCCTTAACCTTACTGGAATCCTGTTTTAATAACACCTTTCATTGTCAAACACAATCCTGACAGCCTCTTGTGAGCATTCATCTACAGTACTGTAGATGATCACTTTAATAGTCCAGTTTCGAGTTCAGCATCTCCTTCTTCATTTGGTTCCCATCCATCTTATGGATCCTTACGTCTTAAAAAGGTGTTTTTTGTTTTCAGCTTATCGCCGTCCCGTGATGTTATCTTTTGGCTTTCTTCTTCCTTTTCTTCCGCTTCACATCTTCAACTGCTACTCTTCCATTATCCTCCCAACTTGTTTCAGCTGCAAAAACAAATGTAAGGAATAATAGTGGAGGCAGTTCATTAATAGCAAAATTTAAAAACACCAGGTTCTAAAAGAGATTTGCCTTGCTGATTTGAACAGAAATGCGACCTTGCCCTTCCATAGATATCTCATTCAAACTAGAGGAACTATTAATAGCACTTTTGGCTAAGAAATGTATAGCATCCAGGCAAACACTACCTGCATTCCAGTTTACAAATTGTATATTTGTTTGAGGTATTCAGATCTCTACATAACTTCATAGTCTTGGTAACTTCGTTATGGTGAATTTATCTGTGAAACTGATTTAACAAATCCATTATTAAAAGTGAATTGGACTATTACCTTGTATCCCAGGCATCACCAGGGCCCCGCTTTTTGTGGGATATTTTCCACTGAATCCCACAGGTATCAGTGGTGTCTTTGATAAACTGGACAGCTCAGCTGAAAGGATGAAAAGGGCAAAATAGCATGAAACATTGCAGCAGCAAAGGCTGACAAATACAAGTTTTCAAGACTGTTGCTCTGCCAGCAACACAAGGCTACACATCCAGTGTGTCTGAAGTGCCTCACACTTCACAATGGCTGGAGACCCAAGAGCCTCCTACAGACAGGTTTGATTTACAATTTTTGTTCCAAGCTGCAAGTTAAATAATTGAAT
The DNA here is from genome assembly GCA_016490735.1 of Pachyseris speciosa. Taxonomy (NCBI): domain Eukaryota; kingdom Metazoa; phylum Cnidaria; class Anthozoa; order Scleractinia; family Pachyseridae; genus Pachyseris; species Pachyseris speciosa. The sequence goes on from JAEMWC010000494.1 coordinate 455,532, forward strand.
AATCCCTTACCTTTCATTTGCTTCAGCTTTTCCTGTCTCTGTTTCCTTTGCCCCGAGTCTCCAAGATCTTCTAACCTGTGTTGGAGCTTGTCAAGGATGAATAAGTAGCCATGGTAAATTTGTAGATAATGGCTACAGTATAACTAATAATGGGAAAGGAATGAACTTGAGTCTGATGAAAAAACACAGGAAGACATAAGAACGCATCCTGTTTGATGCAAGTTCTTGCTATCTCAGAATGTGGAAAATGCCAGTTAATAATTTCATCCATAAGAAAGGGAGAGCCAAGACTGACATAATCTACATTATCAACTAATCCTTTTGAATTCACGGAAGGATACAAATCTTCATCAACTTCAATGTCCATTGCCTTGGCAGAAGCCAGAATCCAATCATTGCTTGACTTTTTCCGTCTAAACCTAACAACAACAATCAAATAATAATAATAATAATAATAATAATAATAATAATAATAATAATAATAATAATATTGACTTATATTGCGCAAATATCAATTAAAATTTTTATCTGCACATTACAAAAAAATTCTAATTCTACTGAAATTATAAAAGCAATGCCAATTCCTTGTACACGTCAAAAATCAACGACTAATTATTCCTTAAGATCCTATTTATTAATCCTACTTAATAATTTATAAATATAATAATAAATAAACTAAAAATGCATTTTGAAACAAAAGTGTTTTAAGAGAGGCCTTCCAAGGGTTGGTCTGGTGTCGCTTTGTCCCTTGATTATGACTCTGTCTGTCACTTGTTTTGTTAGGGACAAATGTCGCTGTCAGAATAAAAACAAAGCTTAATGGAAAGTGAATTGTTGCTGTCGCAAACTGTCACGAGTTTTCTGCTAATTTCTGTCAGTTGTCTTCATTTTGGGAGATGATTGTCGCCTGTTTTTGGAGCCATGTCGCCTGTCGCATCTACCCCTTGGAAGGCCTCTTAACCTATCTACCGTAGATATATTTCTGACAAAAAGGGGAGGATCGTTCCTTACTTTGGGGGTAGCTATATAAAAGATCGATCACCCGGTGTGGTAAAAGACTTGCATGTTGGGATTCAATACAGTTAAAAATTGGCCAAAGTGAAAACAAATTTGACATACCGACAAACTGAATGAATCAGTGTTTCTAAGGACAAGTTATGTGTTGGAATACTTATGTGTCAAACATTAAACAGGTTTATATTTTTCAGGCCAGTACAGATGAAATTTCAGAAAGATATATAAATTTTTTGTTTTTTGAAAAGGTAAAGCAAAATGTTCAAAGCATTGTTCCATATATAGTTTTTACTTACTTATGTTCTTCTTTATCTATTTGCTTGGCAAGGGAGATTCTTTTCCTTATGGATGACATGAAAGTTACGTCAACAGGAAAGGAGTCGAGGTCATTCCCTAAAGAAGTAAATTGACAAGGACCAAGTGAGCACCCATAGATATTAATGCAGACCTACATCTGGTTACATAATTATAGCTCTGGGCAGACAGGAAAGCCACAGTTAATCTTGCATTCAGATCTCTCACAGTCACTGTATTATAACCTGTGCTAATGTTGGGAGTTCAGTTCAGTTGAGTTCATTTATTTCACACCATTATTTTGCAAAGGAATTACACAGCCAAAAAAAAATTAAAATAAATAAAAAATACGAGTTACACTTAGCGATAAAAAAAAATACCATAGACTAAAGTAGAGATTACAGAATGTGTGTGGTGGCCAAAGTAGCGAATGCTTTTGAGTTGGCCGCCACCTATGTTAGAATAAAAAGAAGAAAGAGAAGCAGAGAGAAATCTGAATTTAGTATAAAATGGTTTTGCAGAACCTAAGACTCTACTCCTAACAATAGATGTCTGAGGCAAAAGATGCAGAGGGTGATTTAGCAGAAGTTCATCAACCAATACCTGCATTGAGCATGCTCATAATTTTCTTGTAAGATCCAAGCTCTTCTGGACCCACAAGAACAACACTTAGACCTTCTCTGCTAGCTCTGGCTGTGCGACCACTGCGGTGAATGTAAAGCTGTGAAAATATAATTGTGAGGAATAGTCCACTTATTCTGTTGAAAACACTGAGACAAATAATAAGATGATAGAAAGGAACAATTTATTTTATCAAAATAACAGATCTGGGCCCAGTTGCTTGAAGTATCATTAGTGCCAACTCAAGTTAAATGCCATGAGAACCAATACATCTTGCAAATACATTAATTATTCATAAGAGTTATGACCAATCTACGGATACAGTAGTATTTGAGTCACATGTATACCTCTCTAAACCCCAATACAAATCAACTGCTGCAGTAACTTTCATAAAAGAGTCCTGCTCAGCTAATTAGTATGCATTAACTTTGATACAGATTTCTACTAATTGACATGACAAACACAATTTATTGTTCATTTCACAAGTAAGCTGCAGTTTTAAATGCCCATGAAGGCCTCCCACTCATATTTTATCTATTACTTAACCAATGGTTAGCACCAACCATGCTTCAAGCAACTCAGCCCTGGATGGCAACTGTTATTTAATGGATTTATTTTCATGGAAGCTTTGGCCAGTAAGATATCTCTCTCTTTCCCACCCACCCTTCCCTGATAGCCTCCCCCACCCCACTCCTACTCATAAGGCTGAACTCACATCAGGATCCTTGGGAACTTGATAGTGAATCACATGCTCAACTGCAGGTATATCCAGCCCCCTTGCAGCCACATCTGTGGCCAGAAGGAGACCACTTGAACTTGACTTGAACCTAACAAACAGGAAAAAACAAAAGCACATAGTAAGATTGATGATGAACATACAGTATGTTGGCTACTTTCCTCCAACACACAATTTGAAAACTTTTAACCCCGAAGTATAAGCCTGAATTTTTTTTCAGGCTTTATTTTCACTACTGATTAAGTACATAACTGCGAAATCATTCACATATTTATTCAGATTTTACTCTGTTCAATGCCAGATGATTTTACTCATCAAAGGGAGACCCCTCAGGGGTTAAATTGTTAAAAATCTATCTCCCTTAACCCTTCCTTCCTAAGAGTGAGTTATAGATTTTACTCTGTCCAATACCCGACGATCTTACTTGTCAAAGGGAGACCCCTTAGGGGTAAAAGGGAAACTAAAAATGTTGTCACTGACCTATCCAAGTTCTTTAATCTTTGCCTTTGTTGCATGCTTGCGTGCAGAACCCAAGGGTCAAAGTTCAGCAATCTAAACAAAGAGTCCAGTCTCCTGACACAATCAATCGAGTTAGAAAACACCAGGGTGCGGCCTGGGTACCGCGATAGGAAATAGTAAAGATAGAGATCCTGAAAAGCAAGGGAGAAGATGAAACTGATAACTTCTGTCATGAAACAACAATAGAAACACCCTGACAAGAGTGCTCAAACCCTCTTCAACAGGCCATTTCTGAATTCAGTTTAGGGAATTTAGGGAACCTCCACTCTTACAACAAATTCATGCTAAATTGTTGCAAATAATTACTAGCTTCCAAATTTTGTTTTGAAATGTGGATATAACACTTAACTGTACAAAAACATTGATATCATTATTGTCTATTTTTGCCTTCAAATTTCTAGGGAGTGGCCATTTTGGATTTGACGACATGTGATGGTTGCAGCTATTGTCAGGAAGCAAATGAAGTAGAAAATCCTTTGTGTTAAATAATAGGGCAACCATTACACATTCATCAAATCCAAAATGGCCGCGCCTGGGAAATTTAAAAGTGAAAATAGGCAATGATGATATCAATTTTTTTGTACTTAAAAATTAATGTTATATCCATGTTTTAAAACAAAATTTGAAATCTAGTAATTATTGCCTACAATTTAGCGTCAATTTGTTGTAAGAGTGGAGGTTCCCTTTAAGGTGAGTCCTGGTACTAAGTTTTTTTTTTTATGGAAATTAATGTTATTTACTTGTAAGTAAAAGCTCACCACACCTCACTCACACCTCACTCTGACCTTTCCAAAGATGAAAAGATGAAAATGCTTCAAAAGTATGTGAGAAATGATGGGAAATGAGAGTACTGTATGCCAGAGTTAATAATAATAATATATCACATTTATATTGCGCATTTAAGGTGGCATTTGGTGGTTAATCACCAAGGAGAGTTTGAATTCCTGTTGATTGAGATTAAATTTTGAGCAGATTCCAAGTCTGACTTTATGAGTATGCTAAGTTGATGAGTGTATGGGGGCTGTTGGCCAAGGGGAAAGCGGGTTTTACGTTTCTTTTAAATTACAATGAAAAATGGGCACATGCAAACAAAATTGTGCGAATGTGTAGGAATTAATTACAATTTTATTAAGCTATTGCGGCAACAGCAACAACTGAGTTTTGTCTAAACACTGCTTGTAGAGAAATGACTTTATTAAAATCGAGAAGTACATGTATATTTAAGGATTTAAATTTTCATTCCCATAGAACAAATTCTGCAGCTTAATATGCCATGTTGCACTTGCTACAAAATAATTATTACATTCTGATCATGATGGAGTGAGTAACATACCTTTTCATCAAGAGAGCAAGAAATCTTTGTTTCTGTGAGGGTTTCTACTGTTCCTCTCTTATTAGTAACATCAATCACTTTACAGCTCTTCTTATGAAGTCCAACTTTGTCCATCAGTGATACTAAACATGGAGATAAGGAGGTTAGGGTTCACTTTAGTTTCATACAAAATGCAAAATTAAGATGAAGCTGATGACAGATATACTAAGTCGATAGCCTCCTGTGCAGAAGCTCTTTGGGCTTGTCACTCGTTCCTCTTCCATGAACGCCTGCTCAACTGAACTGCCACTTCAGTTTACTTGTGGTAGCTTTTGTTTCAAAGAAACCAATCAGTATCTGTCTATTGTATAACAGATAACCAAGACTGAGCTGTGTAAGAATGGAACTCAACACCAGCAGAGTAATTTCCATCAAACCACAAATTGGAAGGCTAGTTATGATTGACTTACTGTTGGTGAATGGAAGTGGCAGTTCAGTTGAGTAGACGTTTGTTGGGAGGAAAGCATGACGAAAGTGCGACAATGAAAGTGTCTACACAGGAGGCTACTAAGTTGACACTACAGATAAACAAAATCATCAAAGAATAAATTACCCAGAGTGTCTCCTTTTGTGGTACTCTTTTCTTTTCCTTTTTTCTTGAATGATTTAGGGAGAGTCAATGTAGCAGAGAAGATAAACTTCTGAAGAGTTTTCTTTGCAGCATCTTTATGGAAAGAAGATAAAATGGTGTTAGTTTACCAGTTTCAGCACTTGGACTCCTTCAATTTCACTACTGTTGGGTCATTATTCTTATATATGTGGTCTCATCGATCAGTAGTCCATTAAGAAGATTATGTCAAGCCGACCACTTGTGCTGGGAGTAAGTAGGACAGAGTTTTGTTATGTTCCTAGTGGCTCTTTTACATCCTACAGAATCAGATTAAGTGAAAATACTGTGAGACGAGACCCATGGTTTATCGTCCTTATCTGAGAAGACTAGAAAGTCAAGATAACCATTTGCAGATGTCATTACAAAGGCAGCACTTTCTCCTCAATTATTTTAAGACTCTGAGTGTTGGTCCGGCGATGACCTCCCGCATGGTAGTCCGGTGCTCTAACAACTGAGCTAACCGGTCGGCGTTAAGTGTACAGTGACCAACCATGTAATTGACATGGTATGAAAACCAAACCTGATGGGATTGATGGCATAATAACCAGATGTGATTGCTGTGGTAAGTGCTCCAAGTGATTCAAAGGTAGCGAGTTAGTGATGACTTAAAGGGCTAATAATAATAATAATAATAATAATAATAATAATAATAATAATAATAATAATAATAATAATAATAATAATAATAATCTTTTTTAAGCTTTTGTCAATGTACACATTTTTTTTATTACAATCTAGAAAATTTACAAAATATGATTTAATCTAAACTTAATAAAAACAATGGGCAAGCTAGGAAGCTAAATAAACCAGTAGGTTTTTCTTGTTAGCTCCCGAACGATTTAAGTTCTAAGTGGCAGGTAAAATAAAATAAAAGAAAAATAAAATAAAATAAAAAAGAAATGCAAAGAAGCAAGAACTTATTTACATGAAGTATGTAGCTTCATCAGTAAAACGAAATAGACTTGAGTCTCTCTAAATCTTCTTGTCAGGTAAGGAAGACAGGTTTCTCAGATATTTGACCTGAGACTTGTCCCTTGTTATCTGCAACACTGCTGTTATCCTGGGCCCAGTTGTTCTAGGCATGGTTCTAGTGCTAACCGGGGTTAAATACCACGACAACGTATAGGTTTTAATACATCTTAACAAGTCATATGGTTAGCGCTAACCATGCTTTGAGCAACTCAGCCCTGGTTACACAAAAGCAAAAAAACAAGAAGTGCTTTTTTATTGTTTTATTGTGTGCAGAATAAAAAATCTTACTTTTGCTTGGTTGCCCATCCTCTTGGTTTTCAAACTTGAAGCTGTAAGAAAAAAAAATGATGACTGGACGCAACACAATCATCAGGGTTCAAATCTTAGTCTCAATTCTGTATAATTACAACCATTTTTATTAAATTTAAAAGTTCTGTATTATTTGATGAAATATCTGTGAAGAATAACATCAAAAATTCATTTGAAATGTGAGATAGAAGGGATTACTCAACCTTGTCCTGTGAATAAGATCCAAGATGGAGGAGAGTTCGTGAAAATGTCCTTGTTCCACCATTCTGTCTGCTTCATCAATAACAAGGTACCTGAGGTGATCAAGCTGGCAGACATGTTCTTCACCCTGAGATGTATGAAAAAATAAAGAGTGATCAATGTAAGTCTGTCCTGGTAATTTTCTGTGATTTTGAGCAAGGACTTTCAACAGTGCCTCACGACAGCCTTGTTGTCAATATCTACTATGCTGGATATTTTCAAGCTGATGTCTTGCACTCACTCACCTCTGATATCAGATCCCACAGTCGTCCAGGTGTGGCCACAATTATCTCAGGGTACTTGTGCAAAAGTCTTTGCTGTTTTTGTGGTGCCATCCCTCCAACCACTGCTACAATCTAAAGGATCACAGTTACAGTGCATTTATTTAGCAGTACAGTATGCAATGACCATTTGAATGTTAATAATGCTTGTATGTGTATGTGAACTTAGGGGTGAAAGGTTATAGATGAAACAGACGGCCCTTGCAGTTATGAATGCAACTTACCAATAAGTAGATACAAAACAAGCCAAAAAAACTTTGGGCTATGGTGGGATACAAACCCATGACCTCGGCAATACAGGTGCAGTGCTTAGAGCTAAGAAGCCAACTGGGAGCTGGTCATTTTGTTGGTTTGTAATAAATCGTGAATAATGATTACATAAAAATGAATATGGTCTATCACATCTTTTGTCACTTATGCCCTTTTTTTTCCCAGTATTTGAAACAATTTGGATTTATTTGACTGTATCTATATTGATTTATTTTTCTTTTTTATTAGAATTTTCATGTTGTCTCCCCAATTAGTTTCAGCACTTGTGCTAAGCTAGAAGCTTCAGATTTCATCGTCAGTATTTTAAAGGTTACCTATCTGTATATCACCAATGGCCTCTAATGAAAAATGTTAATTAGAGACAGCTAGAAGAATTAATACCTCTAAAGAAGTGCGCTTTGCAGCTTGTTGGAGGTGAGATCTTATTTGCAGGGCCAATTCTCTCGTTGGAGTCATGATCAGAGCCAAGAGGGGTGTTCTGCTTTTGTCACTCTCCAGTCCATTGCTGTCTTTGCTCGCCTTCTGGTGCAGGATGTGTGTGAGAATTGGAATCCCAAATGCAAGAGTTTTACCTGATCCCTAACAAACAGAAAATGAATTCATTGCCAAATCCCTGAGGAGGTGTAGGCAAAGATGTCTTTTTTTTTCTTGCCTGGCGTATAATATTACATTCAACATTTTCCACCTTGCTGCAAAGGTATTTAAATACATGTATATGTTGTAGGTCCCTAGGTCAAAATCAAATTCCTTTGTCTTTCAACCCTAATTATTCATGATTCATAAATAATTAGGGTTAGAAGACAAAGGAATTTCATTTTCACCTAGGTTAAAATCATTTTAACCTGAATTTTATTTTGACCTACAACATATACATGTTTACATATACATGCAGTTTACTAGTCTTCCCAAAAACAAAAATAATCAAGATATATAAAGATCAGCTTGCAGAGGAGAGCCATTCTTGTGGTCCTGCGATAAGTGGTTGTCTAAAGAGCCATTCAGATACTGATGGCATTAAGGAGACATTGTTGACTTGATCGTAGACTTTGTTGAAATAATCCAATACTTGATAAAAGAATATTTTAGAGGAGTAATGTTGCACTCTACAAAAGTATGAATAATTGAGTTGGGTTTGTCACGACAGAAACAGTTATGATTGGCTTATATTCCATAGAGACATACATGTAGCTCCTCTTTCTTGCAACTTCGAGACGTATCATCATTTGTAACAAAAAACCTCTTTAAGCTTATGGTCATTACAAATGTTTGTGGATCTAGAAAATATAAAGCGAAGATGATCTAGTGAATACAACTCTAACATTTTGCATTACATGCATGCTCAGGGGTCTCATTAAGGTTTTGAGCAGGAAGGCAATTTCTTTTCACAGACGGGCAAATACACTGTATGTTTGGGTTTAAATTACCCTGTACCTTGATGTGCTCTTGGCATGAGGGTAACACTACATGTATGTTTACAGCCAGCCAATTTCCCAAGTGCCTGGCTCTTAATGAAACCCCTGTATGCTGTAGGACTGGCCAGTATCATTGTTGCTCTCAGATTTAGATGGAGCAAATTTGAGCACAATACAAATTCTTCAATTGTCTCTATACTTACATTAAAATTCAGACTTTGAGACTTAATACCTCCAAACTGAGGAACAAGTTTCTGTTAAGACTGAACTTACTTTTTACCATTTCTGTAATAAAAACAACTAGCAGTCAGAGTAAAACATACTGTTTCTGCAGCTCCAATGATGTCCCTGTGATGGAATATCGCTGGTGGCAGTGACAGTGTCTGTATTGGAGTGGGGTTTGTAAATCCCTGTTCACTCAGAGATCTTAGCACCTCTCCTGGAACTCCAAGCCCCTCCCAGGCACTCATATCTGTGGTTACTTCTAAAAGAGGAGGGACTTTCAAAGTTAAAGGCTTCAACATTTACAGAGTAGTGGTGGTTGATGGGGAGGAGTCAGATCAAGACAACCTACTGGGTTGGGGGTGGGAGTGAATGTTTCCTACAACAACACATTTGGAATGTTATGGGATGAAGAAAAAGTGCATAATCTCTGATAATATTGGAATTGACAGTAATACCTTCTGAATCTTCTGTCTTGTCATCACTAAATGCAGTTTTTTGATTCTCTTTTACATCTGGTTTCTCAGTGTTTTTGACCTTCTTTTTCCTCTTCTTTTTCTTCTTTGTCTGTTTCTTCTTCTTTTCTCCCACTGTTGATAGTGATGAGGCTTTATGCTGATCCTCAGGATCCTACAGATGGCGAGTCATGAAAATATACTGGATTACATATCAAAGGAAAGCACTTAATTCAAGCATCATGTTTGTCAAATAGATAGATATATTTTTTGGAAGGCAGTATTTAGTGATCAAAAGTTGATCAAATTAGAAATCTAAGACACACTAGATATTTGACGGAAACTTATAAATAAATTCCGCCAATATCTAGGCTGACTTTGATTTCCTTCTTTTTTCCTGTAATTATATCCTTATTATCTACTAACTATTAGTACTTTACTTTTTACTTTATTTGTGCAATTTGTAGTATTGTCTTTATTTATAGTCTATGGTAAATGTGTACTTTTAATCAAATTTACCATTGGTGTTAGTGTAACTAAAGCAACTAGAGAAAAAAAGACATGGCACTTTTCTTCAAGTTCTGCTATGTAGCAAGCACAAAAAGAACTACAGCACCAGATCAAAGCCAGCTTGTTGCAGTTGTATGTGGAATTTAGGAATTTAAGTATTGCAAGTTGATCTGATTTTTGTCTGGTTTTAGTGATACCCAGTCTTGGAAGACAGTATCCACTTCATCATCAAGTGAAGGGTTTTATGCAAAACAATTGTAAGTGACAATTTTGGTGATTTTTTTAAATTCTGCTCCAAAATAGCTGATTTCTCGCATACAGGTTTGTTTTTGTGTGGTAAATGCTGCCCTGTATCTTTTATGCTGTTTCGTGCTTAGTTAAGACACCTTCGCCCCAAATTGTCACTTATCATAGTTTTGCATGAAACCCTTCAAGTGTAATTTGCAAGTTAAAAAGACTTTACAATGGCTTCCACCTCTCCCAGCTCCTAAAGTAGCAATTACTGGAAATAAAAAGCAAAACTGCACAAATCTTCTTTTGTAAGGTCATTCATTCTAGTGGCTTGGCAGCTCACTGGTCAAAACCTGGAATACATCATGGTATCATTCAAGTGGCTTGACAGCTTGCCACTGTGGCTGGTGTGCTGTCTACCCACTTAACTACACTGTATACACATGTTGTTCTGTAACATCTTCACTTGACTATCAAGCCCCCAAGCCATTTTAGTAACGTCGCACCAAAGGTGGACCTCTGTTCTATAGTTGCCCCATTGCCAACCAAAAATGCGCTGAGTAGAGTAAACCTGTTCCAGGCTCTCAGGCAGTGGAGGTGAACGAGAATGAGCAATGGAAATTGATTGGAGACTAGGGGCCAGTTGTTGCTTGATTTTCTTCGCTCTTTCTCTGCTCATTTCAGTTTGTTCGCCTTCAATATCTGAGAGCCTGGAACAGGCTAGATTTGCAGATAGTAAATGGCTTGTAGAAGATGATACATGCACAAATAGATTTTAACTTCTAATGGTAAGACTTATACCTCTTGAGAACTTATTTTTGCCTTTTTCTTCCTAGCTGGTCCAGCATCACCAATTCCCTTTAGTTCTTCCAAGGTATAGTCTTCCAAAACTTCAAGTGAAACAAATCCTTCCATGTCTTCTGCGAAGAAGGATGGGTCATCCAACATGACGGGTTTCCATTTCCGTTTCTTGTTTTTCGCGTTTTTCTCCGCCATAGCGACAGAGATTTATCTAATCACAGAATCAATACCTTCTTACCTCTGTATACACAAACATTGTTCCACTTAATGGGAAGAATCCAGCAGAAAAATCAATTTTCGAGAGAACACATTGTTCCCTGTCCGCCATGATGTAAAGATTGCAAAGACTGGAAACGAGCGAGTCACTGCGCGTGACTACTTCGCATTACCGCTGGGAGATCGTGTATTCGTTTTGCTTTTAGAGTTACCGCTGAGTGCTTGTGGATTCTCGATGCCATGTTTTTAACTTCACTTTCTATGGTTATTTAGCCTGATTCAGCTTTTTTTAATTGTTGTGAAATTTAAGTTCAATTTCTATTTTATTTAATAGCGTCGTAAAATGGCTAGTGCTCACCGCACTTACAAAGAAGAGTGCTCCTTCATTGAGCGTATAGATGGGAATTCATTTCTCATCAAGAAGGGTTTTGTTCCAAACATGAAGGTAGGCAGGCTGGCTACTGTGCACGGAGAATATTAAGTTCTTATTATTTGAGTTACTTGCTGAAATTTGTTTGAATGATTCCGTTGCCTTAGAAACTAATTTTCCTGCATCCAATGTATCCAAAAATCTTTTTTTAGGACTCTGACACTGATAATGAAAATTTGTACTCTTTCAGTTTCCACCTGCTTTCGTTCAACGCAGCCCTTCCCTCATCTTTTTTCCGCTCCATCTCTCCCGAACTCGTCTAAAGTTTTAGGGATTCCTACATGTATTTTATATAAACTTTATCTATCAACTTCACCATGCTGGTAACCACTTTAAGACACGTATCTGTATTTGCACCTATCTGGGGGTGGGGCGGGGGCTGTGCATGGATAGAGTGAAGCTGGGTAGCTATTGGTTATTTGGTCCGTTTTACATCCTTACCCCTAAGACAGCAATAAGAGGTACACATCATAGAAAGTGCGACCCTAAAACTGAATAATCCCCTTGAATACCTATTATTTTAAATCAGTAATTGTGCAATTCCAGATAATTTCTGTATCATTTCCCCCCTCTCCCCAGTTGGCCACTTGGAGTTGTAAGGTTTGAGGTTTGAAGGGAAGTTCCAGCACCCAACAGATAGCCTGACTTCTGGCTGTATAAATTATTGTGGTCTCATTCGCTCAGAAGCCCTTCAAGCTAATCCAGCCAGGCCGATCACATGCTGGCAGAGATAGACCACCACACTGGGGAAATATGTCCCTTACTCTTTTTGAACAGTGTGTGGGTTCTTTAACGTCCCACAGATTATTAGGAATAAGTGTTGCAAGACGGGGCCTATGGCTTATCGTCCTTATCCATGAAGACTAGAAAGTCTAATTATTTGCAGATTTCATTACAAAGGTTTGGCCTTCTGCACAGTAGTCTGGTGCTTTAATACTGAGCTAACTGGTTGGTACTTATCCAAGAGCCACGGACTTTTAGAGATGTATTCTAAATGTGTGAAAATCAAACCAAGAAACCTTCTGTATGACTAGGTTGAATTTGTCTTAATGCAGCTGGTAATTAGCTAGAAAAATATTAACAATAATTTATTGAAGGGCTTCTTGCAAAAGGGGTGTGAGTAGCTTTTTGTTCTTCAAATCCAAATCTCTCTAAATTCGCTCTACTTTGGCATACACACTGCCTATGGTTTCAGAAATGAAGTTCTGCACTTATTTTGTGATCATATAAAGGCCTGGATTCAGCTTGAAATTAGTGTATGACTTTTGCCTATAACTTAACCAACTCAAAACAAAAGAAATCAACTGTGCATCGGATCCTTTTGTTTCTGTTTGTTGAGTTTTTTTGGCAAGTCATAAGATAATCCTCCAATTCCTAGCCTTCAAATCACAAAATAAGTGTAGATCTTCATTTTCTGACACCATGCTGACGTTGGGTGAGTTCAGGGATATTTCGATTTTAAAGCAAAGAAAGCAATGGATGCCCTTTTTGTGGGAAGGCTTCAATTGAACTGTGGATTGATGATCTGCTGTATCTGCTATTAAAGGTGGAGGGAGTGTTCTACATAAATGATCTCCTTGAAAAGCTGATGTTTGATGAATTAAAACACTGGGCTGGCACACAAGGTACAAGTACAAGAATCAGGTCCTCTGTTGTTTTTAATTGCTAATTTTTTTCAAGCCATAGGCTTTTTCTTGGCATTTACTTGTAAGTCCCATTTAAGAGCAGAAAGTACCATAAAAGCTCTATTAAGCCCTCGGGGGGCTTTTTTAATTTCAAGCCTCATTGACGGGGGGCTTATTAGAGAGGGGGGGGGGGGGGCTTATTTGAAATCTCAAACATGCCACTTTCGTCTTATAATAGCTTTTGTACCAAATTCAAACAACTGCAGTGAAACCTGATTATCTAATAAAGAGCAACAAACAGTATCATGTGTTTGAGTGTATTGGTTAAAAGTAAACCAACTATGCTGCAGGAAGTGAATTTCATAAGAGGGAATAGGAGAGACACATTACAAAATCTCATGTTCCAAAAGAGGGGGGTGTTATTAGAGAGGGGGGGAGGCTTATTACAAAAAAGGACTTCCAAATGGGGGGCTTATTAGAGAGGGGGGCTTAATAGCGCTTTTACAGTAAACATGGACTTACACACTGTGCCTTTCATACAATTAACAATACAAAGCTATTTTCTAAACTAGGGCTAATGTGGAGAAGTTTGGGCGTCAAGTCCAAATGGCCAAACAGCATAGGTTTTCTCAAACCTCATAAATTAGACCATTACCATGCATTCCAATACTGATAACAGTGCAAAAAAATACATCATTGTAACAACATGTGCAGTTATAATTCTCACTGTTGAATAATTTCTCCTTTGTTTCTCAGTCTCCATTCCTTGGTTCCTCATTAATAGTGCATGGAACAGGCTGTTAAAGGCAATAAGACCTTAATTCAAGTGATATTTAATTAATTAAACTCATTTTTTTATCAATGACTAATTGGGACACTAAATAAATTAGGAAAAATTAAAATTTTCATAAATTAAATTACTAGACTAAGTATGAATAGATGCCATGTATTCAATAATATTATGACAATGTTAACCTACCAATGAATGCTTTTCCATTCTCTTTCAAGGTATTGGAGGGTTTCTGCCTGGTGTGAAGCAAATTGCAAATGTTGCAGCTTTACCTGGCATTGTTGGTGTAAGAAAGCTTCATTTAAACTTGCCTTATTTTGGCCATTAGTGTAATCGTATGATAACACAAGATTCCTTTGAACTTTTGGTAACTATCATGAAATCTGATTTTTTTAGAAATCTGTTGGATTGCCGGATGTACATTCAGGTTATGGATTTGCTATTGGTATGGTGTTAGTGTTTTTCTTGTGTTTTCATAAAGACATTGATTTCTCTAATTCATTGTATCATTTAGTCAACCCCTCCACGCAGCCTGCAGTTGCGTATCCATTCATTTTTCCATCCATGAAACCATCCCTCCATCTGTTCATCTGTTCTTTGGTCCCTCTGTTCCTCCCTGCCTCCCTCTCTCCCTCTCTCTGTTCCTCCTGCCTCCTCTCTCCTCTCTCTGTTCCTCCCTGCCTCCCTCTCTCCCTCTCTCTGTTCCTCCCTGCCTCCCTCTCTCCCTCTCTCTGTTCCTCTCTCCCTCCCACTCTCCCTCTCTCTGTTCCTCCCTCCCTCCCTCTCTCCCTCTCTCTGTTCCTCCCTCCCTCCCTCTCTCCCTCTCTCTGTTCCTCCCTCCCTCCCTCTCTCCCTCCCTCTGTTCCTCCCTCCCTCCCTCCCTCTCTCCCTCTCTCCCTCTCTCTGTTCCTCCTCCCTTCCTCTCTCCCTCCCTCTGTTCCTCCCTCCCTCCCTCTCTCCCTCTCTCTGTTCCTCCCTGCCTCCCTCTCTCCTCCTTCTGTTCCTCCCTGCCTCCCTCCCTCCCTCTGTTCCTCCCTCCCTCTCTCCCTCCCTCTGTTCCTCCCTGCCTCCCTCCCTCTGTTCCTCCCTCCCTCTATCCCTCTCTCTGTTCCTCCCTCCCTCCCTCTCTCCCTCTCTCTGTTCCTCCCTCCCTCTCTCCTCCCTCTCTCCCTCCCTCTGTTCCTCCCTCCCTCTCTCCCTCTCTCTGTTCCTCCCTCCCTCCCACTCTCCCTCTCTCTGTTCCTCCTCCCTCCCTCCCTCTGTTCCTCCCTCCCTCCCACTCTCCCTCTCTCTGTTCCTCCCTGCCTCCCTCCCTCTGTTCCTCCTCCCTCCCACTCTCCCTCTCTCTGTTCCTCCCTCCCTCCCTCTCTCCCTCTCTCTGTTCCTCCCTCCCTCTCTCCCTCCCTCTGTTCCTCCCTCCCTCCCACTCTCCCTCTCTCTGTTCCTCCCTCCCTCCCACTCTCCCTCTCTCTAGTTACTTAAGCGATCTTTTCTCGAATGTCTGTGGGAACAACCCTTATAAGTCTATGCTAAGAAATGCGGAATACAATGTTGTATTGGACCACGTTCCAAAAACAGAATATTATAAGGGGTCTTTCTCATACAGAGGAGGAATGCTGTGGAATTCATTACCAAATGACATAAAAGCGTCCGAATCTAAAGCTATCTTTAAAAGAAAACTGGCTAGTAGGCAGGCAAACTGTTGACTACATTTTACCATATTTTATTATTTGTACATATTTTTAGTGTAGTTGTACAGTATTTACTTCTGTTTCTATACGGCTTTCATGTAAAGAAGTTATGTAACTTATGAAATTACCGTATTCAAATAAAAGTGAATCAATCAATCAATCAATCTCCTCTCTCTGTTCCTCCCTCCCTCTCTCCCTCTCTCTGTTCCTCCCTCCCTCTCTCCCTCCCTCTGTTCCTCCCTCCCTCTATCCCTCTCTCTGTTCCTCCCTGCCTCCCTCCCTCTGTTCCTCCCTCCCCCCCACTCTCCCTCTCTCTGTTCCTCCCTCCCTCTCTCCCTCTCTCTGTTCCTCCCTCCCTCTCTCCCTCCCTCTGTTCCTCCTCCCTCCCACTCTCCCTCTCTCTGTTCCTCCCTCCCTCCCTCTCTCCCTCTCTCCGTTCCTCCCTCCCTCCCTCTCTCCCTCTCTCTGTTCCTCTTTCCCTCCCACTCTCCCTCTCTCTGTTCCTCCCTCCCTCTGTTCCTCCCTCCCTCCCACTCTCCCTCTCTCTGTTCCTCCCTGCCTCCCTCCCTCCCTCTGTTCCTCCCTCCCTCCCACTCTCCCTCTCTCTGTTCCTCCCTCCCTCTGTTCCTCCCTCCCTCCCACTCTCCCTCTCTCTGTTCCTCCCTGCCTCCCTCCCTCCCTCTGTTCCTCCCTCCCTCCCACTCTCCCTCTCTCTGTTCCTCCCTCCCTCTGTTCCTCCCTCCCTCCCTCCCACTCTCCCTCTCTCTGTTCCTCCCTGCCTCCCTCCCTCTGTTCCTCCCTCCTTCCCACTCTCCCTCTCTCTGTTCCTCCCTCCCTCCCTCTCTCCCTCTCTCTGTTCCTCCCTCCCTCTCTCCCTCCCTCTGTTCCTCCCTCCCTCCCACTCTCCCTCTCTCTGTTCCTCCCTCCCTCCCACTCTCCCTCTCTCTGTTCCTCCCTCCCTCTCTCCCTCTCTCTGTTCCTCCCTCTCTCCCTCCTCTGTTCCTCCCTCCCTCTATCCCTCTCTCTGTTCCTCCCTGCCTCCCTCCCTCTGTTCCTCCCTCCCTCCCACTCTCCCTCTCTCTGTTCCTCCCCCCTCTCTCTGTTCCTCCCTCCCTCTCTCCCTCCCTCTGTTCCTCCCTCCCTCCCACTCTCCCTCTCTCTGTTCCTCCCTCCCTCCCTCTCTCCCTCTCTCCGTTCCTCCCTCCCTCTCTCCCTCTCTCTGTTCCTCCCTCCCTCCCACTCTCCCTCTCTCTGTTCCTCCCTCCCTCTGTTCCTCCCTCCCTCCCACTCTCCCTCTCTCTGTTCCTCCCTGCCTCCCTCCCTCCCTCTGTTCCTCCCTCCCTCCCACTCTCCCTCTCTCTGTTCCTCCCTCCCTCTGTTCCTCCCTCCCTCTGTTCCTCCCTCCCTCTGTTCCTCCCTCCCTCCCACTCTCCCTCTCTCTGTTCCTCCCTGCCTCCCTCCCTCCCTCTGTTCCTCCCTCCCTCTCTCCCTCTCTCTGTTCCTCCCTTCCTCTCTCCCTCCCTCTGTTCCTCCCTCCCTCCTTCCCTCTGTTCCTCCCTGCCTCCCTCCCTCTCTATGTCCCTCCCTCTGTTCTTCCCTCCCTCTCTCTGTTCCTCCCTCCCTCTCTCCCTCCCTCTGTTCCTCCCTCCCTCCTTCCCTCTGTTCCTCCCTGCCTCCCTCTCTCCCTCTGTTCCTCCCTCCCTCCCTCTCTCCCTCCCTCTCTCTGTTCCTCCCTCCCTGTGTTCCTCCCTCCCTCTCTTCCTCCCTCTGTTCCTCCCTCCCTCCCTCTCTCTGTTCCTCCCTCCCTCCCATGAATTTTATGGACAGTACACATTAGTGATCACAAGTCTTTTTTACAATTTATTGTTTTTACTTTAGGTAACATGGCAGCTTTTGACATGTCTTTACCAGAAGCAGTAGTCTCACCAGGTATGAAACATTGTCAAAGTATTTTGAAAACTTAGGGTTGGAAATACAGGAGGGTATTTTCTTTGAGATGCTGTTTAGTCCCTAGTCTTGTCAACTAATATTATTAATTTTGTGCAGGATAATTTTTTTATCATTCAACAAAGCACAGTTTACTGTGTTTACTGCAACAATTTAAAGCTGCCACTTTTCTCTGCAACACACAATTTAATACGTATATTACATTTTTAGGGGAGCAGGGTTGGCGCAGTGGTGAGAGCGCTCACCTTCCAACAAGGTGTCCCGGGTTTGATTCTTAACTTGGCATCATATGTGGTTTGAGTTTGTTGGTTCTCTATGCTGCTCCGAGAGGTTTTTCTTTGGGTACTCTGGTTTTCCCCTCTTCCCCTAAAACCAACATTTGATTTGATTTGATTCTACTTGATGTGGAGTTGATTTGATGTAGTCTCCCCAATTAGTAGAGCATCTGTACTTGGCTAGAAAGATTTGAGACTTAAATAAAGTGATTATTATTAATTATTATTATTATTATTATTATTATTATTATTATTATTATAATTATTATTATTATTATAATAATAATAATAATAATTATTATTATTATTGAGTGACATATAAAGAAATACAACATGATAGAAATGCATGAAACCCTAAATGGAAACTCTGAAAAATAATCTGAGTTCCGGATGGGATTTGAACCCACGACCCTCCGTGATCTAGATGGATGCTCTAACCACTGAGCAACTGGAGACTCTATGGTGAGCATCCCTCTAGATTGCGGAGGGCCGTGGGTTCAAATCCCTAGTGTCAATTTTCTTCTAGTACAGAGTATAAGAAGTTCTCAGACCCCAAAGGATATTCAAAGAGAGTTATTCATTTGTTTACTGTTGTAAGGTGGTGTTGGTTTTGATATCAACTGTGGTGTAAGACTATTAAGAACAAATTTAGATGAAAGAGATGTACAACCAGTGAAAGAACAGCTTGCCCAGGTGAGGTGCAGTTGTCAGTTTTCTCAGTTATCATGATATACTTACCGAACCATGCAAACACAGTTTGCCACTCAGCTTTTGACACACATCTCAACTGACAGAAAACCTTTTTGCCCCAAGTCGGAATCGAACCAACGTTCCCCAGTTACTAGTCGGGTGTGATAACCACTACACTAACGGAGCAACCACGCTGGCAATGTGGCCACTTTAGAAAGTGAGTAGTATCGCATGTCGGCCATTCCTCTGAACATTTTTCTTTCGAGACTTTTGTGTGTTTCCTGGCTTCTAAATTCCCTGAACAGGAATTAGAAATATATATATGTAAATACCTTCGAAGCCATGAAAGCCGTAGAACGATATACTTACCAAACCATGCAAACACAGTTTGCCACTCAGCTTTCGACACATATCTGAACTGAAAGAAAACCTTTTTGCCCTGAGTTGGTTATTAGTTATCATGACAATTATATTATTGCCTGCAATTTCAAAGTCATTTTGGTTTTAATAAATGTAATGACAATTTTGAATTTGGTAGACATGTTTTGGATGAACTACATCCATTGTCAGTACAAGCAAAACAAAAAACACCATTATTTAGTGGGTGTGATATAAATACAGAGAACCGAATAGTTAATTACAATGTGACATAAATCTAAAAATGTAACTAATTACTAATTGACAGAATATGCAAACAATGTAACTCGTTCATCCAAAATGTGTCTACCAAATTCAAAATTCATGTTACGTTTATTAGAATTATTTCTTGCCGGCTGGCAGTTAGAAAATTTGGTAATTTGGGTTTTATTTCTCAGTCACTGTTTGATCACATTCCTGTTGGTGTTGGCTCAAAAGGTGTCATTCCAATGACAGCAAAGTAAGATATATAATTTCTACTATTTTCTCACCTTGCAAGCCTTTTTTTTTTTATAGAAAATACCCTTCATTCCATCAGGAGTGGTTGCGTGCTGTAAAAAGAAGACTGTTAACTCATGTATATGTTATGGTTCAGTTTTATCCTACTTGGTTTAATTTTTTTCTCCAGGGATCTGGAGGAAGCTCTGTCTATGGGAATGGACTGGTCTCTAAGAGAAGGTCAGTTTCTTGTTTTGAACTACCGGTAATTAAAATGAAATAGGAGCTTTGAATTTATTGTATTTGAAAACTTCCGCTAGCTGAAGGTTATTGAGGTTGCAATCAAATTTCCTAATAGTCCTTTGGGAATCATTCCTAGGTACATTTCTCTAAGCCCTTTCAAGTGTAATAAGCTCACCAACAAAGTTTGTTGCTTTGTGATGTACAATAAGACTGCAAGACTACTGAACATTGCAGCTCCAATAAAACCCCTGTTAAGCTGAGTGGCCTGAAAATTCAGGGACCTCAATGTAATTTGTGTTGATTATTTTCTGCTGCAGGATATGCATGGGCTGAAGACAAAGAACACTGTGAAGAGTATGGACGCATGTTACAAGCTGATCCAGCAAAAGTTAGTGCCAGGGCTAAGAAGAGAGGGCTACCTCAGGTGAGACAAACTTGATGTCAGCAAATGCCGGATAATGGATCCCAGAAATGCTGGCAGGCACCCCAGAAAGAGTTCTGTTTTCTTTTTTAACAGGTCAGGCTTTCACCCTGAAGTCGGATTGTCCATGGATAGGGTTTAATAAAAGCACCACATTTCATGCAGTGTCAGCTGTTGAGGAATTGTGGGTGCTAGACAGTATAAATATAAACAAAGTGTTGTTGTGTATAGAAAGTCCAAAACAACCAAACAGAAGAATCTGACAGAAAATTAACTTTTTGGGTTGGCAGCTAGGAGTATAGGTTAACGGGGGAACCTGGGGCTAGAGTTAACATTTTTAAGATGAACTTAAAAAATTATCTAGAGGTGCCTTATAACTATTCACTGACAAAAGGGGGATACTGGGTGCACCCTCAGGTAGAGGAATAGTCTGGTTGCTAAATGCTTCACTACAAAGCTATAGAGTGTTTTCACATGATGTCATGGCAGCCATGTTGGTGTTCCAAAACAAAGAAACAGCTGCCATGTTGGTGTTCCAGACTAAACCTCTGGGAATTGCACTCTATTTTTATGCAAATACTTTCTTTTGTTTCAGTAAACCAGTATGGCTGGTAGTCACGTGAATGAAATCGCACTATAGTATTGGGCAGTACTGGGCCGAGAAAAAACTTGGGGTTGTACTTCATTGTTGTTTGGGTGAAGATTTCATATGGCCACAGATGTTGCGTTCCATTTTGTTACCACTTCAATAGTTTATCAAAGAATCAGTCAAGGGACAAGCTTAATATTTTCTTGATTCTTTCAAGTTTATTCTTGAGTCTCAATGACTGGTTCTTGATTTTCAAAGCTGGATTCTCGTGAGAATCGCGTATCAAAAATCAAGACTTGCAAGTGACTGTTAATTTGCTTTTGTCCCATGGGAGGTACTCCCTTAAATTTTGGATAGGTGTGTGCCACAAAAGGGTCATAAACCCTGACCCTATTTAAGGATGAAGCAAACGACAATTAATACCCTATTTAATTTAAGGCCCAAACCCGAAACGACTTAGAACCTTCATGGAAAAACTGAATATTTATAAAATCACTTTGCTAATACTTTAATGGATAGTTTTTTTAACAGATCATTTGTTTAGCTGGGTATTAATATGCACTGCTATTTTAACTGATACAATTAAAGGCCTCGGAGCATAAACATCCTATGTCGAATTTTGAGTCGTTTTTCGATTTTGCTTGGATTTGTCTGAATTTCTGCATGTGAACTGCAATTCGATGGAAAAACATTGTATGGTATTTTTTTGACTGATTCATCCAGAATCTAGAAATGCATTTTTTCTTACGTACACCAAGAAACCAACCTTCCATGGGAGTGGTTTGCAAGTTGCATTACATCTTCTTTCAATCGAATTGCAGTTTACATGCAACAATTTGGGCAAATCCAGGCAAAATCGAAAAACAACCCAAAATTCGACATAGGATGGTTATGCTCCGAGGCCTTCAATTAGGCACCCTATCTAAGGATCACACCGGAAACACTATGCCAACATGGTCAAAAATGATACCCTATTTAAGGATCGAGAACCTCAAAAACTAATTATACCCTATCGTTACAACATACTTATATAGCCTGAAGTTTAAAAATTGTTGCTTTTACCAAAAAATGTACATTTTTCCAACTTTTCAGCTGGGTACACTTGGTGCCGGTAACCACTATGCTGAAATCCAGGTTGTGGATGAAATTTACAATCAGCACGCTGCGAAGAAGATGGGAATAGATCGTCCTGGTCAGGTAAACACACAACTGTTTTCTCACAACAGTTTTATTTGTGATATTTATTGGTTTACAGATGATTTACACTTTGTGAAATAACTGTGAGGTGCTGTATACCTACATTGTAAAAATACTATCATGCACTCATTATCATAATTTGTAACAAAAGAAATTCAAAGGCAAACTGGTTCAAAAATTTTAACAACCACACACAAACAACAACTTAATTAATTAATTAAGTTGTTTAATTAATTAATTAATTAATTAATTAAAAGGAAACTACAGAATTTCACACATGCCTACAATTAGCAGAGCTAGTCTTGGAAGGCATTGTGAGGACGCTACATGTCAAATCGAAAAAGCAAATTTAAACCATAACACATATGTGCAACTGTGGACAGTGGACTAAAACAATATGAAAGACTGAGATATAAAGGATAGTACAGGGCTGGGGATACTACGAGCATAACTCCCGGCTACTTTCAGACATCCCCCCCCCAGCTGTTTGCTGCTTCACTACTCAGTGAAAATTGATATGCCCAGCAACTTGAAATCTTAGTGAAAGCCCTGTACTATCCTTTATATCTCAGTCTTTCATATTGTTTTAGTGCACTGTCCACAGTTGCACGTATGTGTTATGGTTTAAATTTGCTTTTTCAATTTGAAATGTAGCATCCCCACACTGCCTTCCAAGACTAGCTCTGCAAATTGTAGGCATGTGTGAAATTCTGTATCCTTAGCGACAGCCAATAATAATAAATAATGTTGTCTAACAAAATAACAGAAATAGTTTATTTATTGAAAAGTTGTGTGATGCGTCGTATTTTTACTCATAAAAATACCTTGAGAAATTCCAAGCAGTATTTAACTTTTCTAAATAAGTCTCTTTTGTTACCTTGTAGGTTTGTGTGATGATTCATAGTGGAAGCAGAGGTCTAGGACATCAAGTTGCTACTGGTTAGTCACAACCTGTCAAACCCGTACTTTCAGTTCTAAACGTTGTCGGCATTTTAGTTGTACTTTTGTAATACCGTAAAAACCCGCGTATAACAACCTAGAATTCTTTTAGGGTAAAAGTTTCGATTTAGACCCCCTTTATATAAGAACCAGTTTAGGCTAGAATTCCTATCAAATAGAGTCAATAGTTACATTCAGTGTAGCTTTAAAATGCATATAGGGTTTGTATAAGTGCATATACTGTCATTTTGAAGAAAACTTGTGCATAATTTATATAAAAAACATATTTAAGGAAAATGAGTCTCTTTTTTATTAAGAAGATAAGAACCTGTTTAAGAACCTGTTTGGCCTAATTTCCTGGTAAGTCTCACCATTTACACAAGAACCTGTTTAGGCTAACTTGGAAAAATCTAGTTTCCTATACGCGGGTTTTTACTGTAGCTTGTATCTGGGAAACAACTTACCAGAAACAGCACGTGCCTAGAACTCCGCACAAAGAAGCCATGTCTTATTCAAATGCCTTGGCATTTTTACTTCACTTTGTAAGAATTTAAAAATGGACATAGATAACGTGTGATCCGAGCCGTTTTGTTTGGGTGACAAGTAATTTTCGCTCAGATCAGTTCAAAACGGTTAAGTTTGTGATACCAGGGCATCGTGCACGAGCCCCTTGAGGTACGTGCGGTGAGGTAATTTCAGTTCCCTTTTTGTTATTCACTAATTTATGTAAAACGTTATTTCGTAGATGCGCTTGTTGCAATGGAGAAAGCAATGAAAAGGGACAAAATTGAAGTCAACGACCGACAGGTTTGTGAACATCGACCCATTTTTTTCAGGCTTTATTTTCACTACTGCTTAAGCAGAGTTCATAACTGCGATGATCATTCACATATTCATTTTTTAATCCGCAGTTCAAATATATGATTTTCATATACACTCTTCTTTTATAAGAACGTTCAGGCCGAGATTAACCATAATTTTAAGAACATACTAAGAACATACCCAGGCTGAGAGCCAGTTAAGAAAGTCTTTATTTTGCTGATTTTCTTTTGTGTTTGAGAGTCTTAAGTATAAATAAAGGTAAAAGAAATGCAAAACTCGGTACTCTAGCAGGACAATTAACTCAAATACTTAGGTTTCGTGGTCACGTCCGCATTGATTTATTGAAATACTATACCACACAACTTTAAGAACATGTTAAGAACGTTTTCAGGCTCAAATCTTCTAAAAATAAGAGCGTTCAGCCTCAGCCCCCAAATTAGACCTTCTTATAAAAAAGAGTGTATCCATTCTCACTTTGGCCTGTTTATTAGTTGACTTAAATACCTTTTTAATGCAACAAAAGGTAGTTAACAACACAATGGCAAGATATTCGTAAATTTCCCCTCATTACTTTGAATCAATTTTGTATGTATCGTCGTTGCGTTTGTAACTTTTGCGTTTTTATTTTCCTCACACCGGGTGCATGAGTTTTCTACACTGAATTGTGTTTGCTACATGTCTATCGCTTTTCCACCTTTGTTTGGCGCCCTTTCCCAGCCTTGCGCTCATCACTTCCCCTACGTACTAATGTTCCCGCATTTTGCCTTCTTCACTGTTCAGCCGATGCGTTTGTGAATTTCGCGCTGCTGTGTTTATAATGTTCCCAGCCTTGCGCTCATCACTTCCCCTACGTATTAATGTTCCAGCATTTTGCATTCTTTACTGTTCAGCCGATGCGTTTGTGAATTTCCCGCTGTTGTGTTTTCACGTTCCCGCTCTTTCACACATCACTTTCCCGCCATTTTTGTGGCCTAAATATTTGTTTCTTTACGGACTTTGTGCTCTGATGTGTTCCCGCCAGTGCACTTCTCACTTTCCCGCCATTATGTTCGTAACTGTCACCAGTTAACGTTCCTGGCTTTTCCTGCCTCCGTGCGTCCCGCCAATACGCACGTCACTTTCCTGCCTTTTCGTTCCTCACTCTCCCGCTTATTTACAAAGAGAATAATTTCTTGCAGTGGTTGGTTGAAAATTTGTGACGTCATGTCTTTTTCAGCTCGCATGCGCACGAATCGATTCTGAAGAAGGGCAGGATTACCTCAAGGGCATGGCCGGTGCCGCTAACTATGCCTGGGTTAATCGCTCCACGATGACATTCCTCACGAGACAAGCTTTTGGCAAAATCTTTAAAAGTACCCCAGATGATCTGGACATGCACGTGATCTATGTTGTTCAACTCAACTCAACTATTTTGATCGTAACTAACTATAATTTTGATTGTTACGATTATGTAATGTTTAATAAATGAGCAGGAGTGTTTCATCAAGTTTAAAACGCAAGGCGCAGCCGAGCGTTTTAGGACTTGATGAAACACAAATTGCGAATTTATTGAACGGCTTAAAGAACTTTACTGTACATCTATCCATTCCTACACTAAAATTTAGAGTTTTGGTCATTTTGGCCTAGAAAATCGGATGTAAAATTTAGCCGTGTCTTTATCAGATATAAAGACACTCATTAAAAATTTTTTTCTTTTGTATTTCCTTCGTGAGTTATTAATGAGTTTTTTAAATGATTATAGATCATGGTCATGAATGATGAAGATTGCAGTTTTGATGTGACTGTAATAATGATCGTGAGATTATATGAGTATGATTAAATTAGAACTTAAAGTCTGATTCCAGTGGATCATAAAAATGGTTTTATTTCCTTAACTGCTCCTAAGATGTTGGACGGCGTTCAAAAGTCCCTCCTTGTTCACAGAAAAGGCTCCACTCGGGCTTTCCCCCCACATCATCCGCTCATTCCAGTCGACTATCAGGTTAGTGATTATAAAATTACCGATAAGTCTTGACGTGTTCTGTTAATATTGTCGTTATCATGTAAATTATGAATTAGTTGTATTGGAACGCCACCTTGCCTAATTTCCTTTTATTAGCGCCTGCTTCCGGTGGAATTCTTGAAAATCATGTAAACAGTGGACTCTTTTAGTTTATTTATTCGAGTGACTGCGTACGGTCACGAAATATGGCTGAAGAAATCAGTAATTAACAATTATTCACCGAAGTGGAGGTAAACAGTGGTGGGCGGCGAGGTAGTACGGTTGTTAGTTGGTTAGTTAGATAAGTAGTTAGTTGGGCAGTTAGTAGTTAGTTAACAAATGGCTAGTTACATAATTAACCTTTTATATTCAGACATTTTCTTTTCATAATGGTTTGACTAGCACATATGGTTCGTCAGTTCCTTTCTAGTCCTCCCCACTGCCCTGTTATGTACTTAGATTTTTTTTAATGTGATTATTGTAATATTGTATATCTCTTTCTTTTTTCTTGTAATTGTAGTGAAAATGGAATAATAAATAAATAAATAAATAAATAAATAAATAAATAAATAAATAAATAAATAAATATCCACCACTTTCACCGACACTGACGTGAATATATATACCACACAAGCTGGGCCCGGTTGTTCGAAGGCCGATTAACGTAATCCAGGATTAGCGTAAACTTTGGTTGCAGTTTTTAAGTTTTCGATGGAAGTTTCTTTTATTGCTTTTTGTTTTTCATGATAGACATTACCTAATCTAAGATTTTGCAGAATATCAGCGTTGAACAACGTTCGTGGATAGAGAAATAAACTCCTTGGTTAAGATTTAATCTTGGATTAGGGTTAATCGGCTTTCGAACAACCCGGCCCTGAATAATTAGCGGACTAAACATTACTTTATGTGTGACTATACCGAGAAGCGGTCGGAAATTTTAATCTCGCGCGCCAGCTGCTCGGAGGTGAATTCTACTTTCTTAATCACCTCCAAGTTAAACAATCAGGGCACGCGAAAAGCACTATTCACTTGTGTAGTATATACTAAACTGGGATATTTGCTGCAGTCAGGGAGGGTTCCACTAGATGATTCAGGGCTCATTTTTTAGACTATTCTTCTCACTCCTATTCCGATTTAGGAATGAGAGAAGAAGTGGAACGAGGTTATCAAAAGAACGCATATTCTGAAAATGGAATATGCTTGGCAGAAGTGACGTAAAAAGAGCGCACAGGGTAGTCTGGACCGAGCAACTGAACGTGACTTCCGGTGCAACGTCACGAGCTTGGCGGGCCGCGCACGATTTCCCGCTAAGAGTTTTCCCAAGGAAACGCATATTCTGTATTCCGAGCAAACCACATTCTTTTCATTCCGTTAATTTTGCTCCCAATAGCAGAAAGGACGATTTAGCGCACGGGCTTAGTTTCCAGATGTGAAGTAACCCTCGTTTAACTCAGTGAACGTGTTTTCAGTTGACAGGTCAGCCGGTACTTATCGGTGGAACCATGGGCACTTGCAGGTAAAGTGAAGGATCGAGGTGTTATTTCTCTCGGTCCCAGCATTTGGGTCCATGCATGTTGAATGGTTTAGTGAAGCTCAGGCCAAGTGAGGATGAGAGACTCTTACCCAGACTCCGTGGAGACTCTTCGCTCTCATTTGACCTAAAACTGTCACGTTATCTTGTTGATTCTCCCCGACTCTTGTGCGCTGTCATCGAATTTACCTATCACATTTTCTTGAATCGTTGAGTGTTTTCTCTCGTTTGGCCAACGCTTGAGAGTCACAGGAGAGCTTTTAAGTACATAACTGTACTGTGCAGCTGCCTCGACAAATACACGAAAAACGATGAGACTGTACATCAACCGGCGGACTCTTGCGCTCGTTTGATCGACCTAAGCGCTGAGACCTGTAGAAAATGTTCGTGCAACTCTCATGAGAGCAAATTCTCGGCAGCTCTCAAGCTCGTTCTGCCCAGGCTTTATGTATATGCTTTGTACTTCTGCTTTCTGCATGCCAGTATAGCGGCTGTCTTGATAAGTCTCCATAGACGTGCAAAACAACTGAGATCTTTAATGTTCAAAACTGTAAATAACCTTGTACCCGAATACCTGTCTGATAAATTCGCCAGCGTTAATACCATCCACAGACATAATCTTCGAGGTGCGCAACATAACCTGTTTATTCCGCGGCCGAACACAGGCCCTCAAGAAGAGTTTTCGTTATAGGGGCGCAGTAACATGGAACAGTCTGTCAGCGGAGGCTAAGCAGGCCACTACTTTAAATAGTTTTTATT
Source organism: Pachyseris speciosa (assembly GCA_016490735.1). Lineage (NCBI taxonomy): Eukaryota > Metazoa > Cnidaria > Anthozoa > Scleractinia > Pachyseridae > Pachyseris > Pachyseris speciosa. Next base: position 483,402 of record JAEMWC010000494.1, read on the forward strand.
CCGCTATTGTGCATTAGTAATTTCTTAACTTAGTTTAGCACTTATTATAGGATTTTTTAACAATGTCTGTAATTTTTAAATCTTAGCTTTTAAGTACTAGGTTTAATGCAGGGCTCTTTAGAAGACCACTTTTTAGTGATAAGGATCCCGTTATTATTATTATTATTATTATTATTAATTCAATCATGCTTGTTACTCTTGTTTACAGTTACGTTCTGACGGGAACAGAGAAAGGAATGAGACAAACGTTCGGCACGACTTGCCATGGAGCGGTGAGTAACAACCACCTACACCAGGAGACGTGATGTTGATCAATGTAGAGCAATTTAGAGAAACGCATTTCCTTGCAAGACAACTGGTACTTGATGTATTGATAGATTTATTTAGTAAAAGACAGCTTCATCCGCAGTGAAGCGAAGAAAGTGACACAGTTTGGTAAAATCGTTTTTGCATCTACCGTAAAAGTTCTATGAAGCCCCCCGGGGGGGGGGGGGGAGGGCTTATTTAATTTCAGGCCTCATTGAAGGGGGGCTTATTAATTTACTTATTAGAGAGGTGGGCTTAATAGAGAGAGAGAGAAAGGGGGGGGGGGCTTATTACAAAAACCGACTTCCAAACGGGGGGCTTATCAGAGAGGGGGGTCGGGGAGGGGGTTAATAGAGAGGGGGGGGGGGGTGTTTCAGATCTTAAACCCTTGGTTTTCGTCTTCAAATAGTTTTTGTACAAAATTCAAACAACTGCAGTGAAACTTTATTACTTAATACAGAGCAGCAAACAGTATTAGGTGTTTGAGTCTATATTTGTTTAAAAACAAACCAATTGGGCCTCATAAAGTGGATTTGGGGGGAATTGACAGGGAATTGGGGGGGGATAATGACAAAATCACATGTCCTAAAGGGCGGGGGGCTTATTAGAGAGGGGAGGGGGGGGGGCTTATTACAAAAACCGACTTCCAAACGGGGGGTTTATTAGAGAGGGGAGTTTAATAGAGCTTTTACGGTAAATATTGCACAGATACCATAGGCATTTATTTTTCACTGCCTTTTTTGATAATGATTGGCTTTGATGTGTAAGTTAAGTTTCTATATGTTCATCATTCGTGCAACGTTTATTCCTTTATTTTGCAGGGCAGAGCATTATCCAGAGCGAAATCGCGGTAAGTGCTGAATCACTCTTATGATCTGAAAGGGTTGCTAGCCTCATTTTAACAGAGGATGTGAATCTGTTGGCTCGAATTTTCAGGTATTTATTTAAAGAGTATACAAGAAACGTGCGACTGATTCAGCCTAAAATATCACCGCAAGTTGCGATCTGCCTAAAAAACGACAATCATGTTGTAATTCCATCATCCACCAAGATCCCTGTCAAATTTCAGCTGCATCGACACTCAAAATTCAGAGTTTTGAAGCTTGAAAATGAAACACATACCCCCAAAAATGGCTCATGAATTTATTCATAGGCAAGTGTCCTGCGCGACCTTAAAATTACCTCCGCTGTATCTTTTATCACTCCCCTACCTTGAAACAAGGTACTTCCTCAAATTTCATGCCAAAGTGTGACTACGCCGATCACTGCGTATCGTCTCTTAGCGAAATTCTTTCATACATTCTATGCAGGAAAACTATCACGTGATAGCTGATGAGGGCGCAGCCCGAATCAGCTATCACGCATAGAAATCGAGAGCGAATAATCTAATTGTTTTAGTATAAATCTTTTAGTAGTTCAAAACTAAACGAGTAAATTATCTAAATTTTACTCGCAGGCACTAAGAAAACGCGAGGAAGCAGCCGCCATTTTGTTGACAACCGCTACTCACTATCTATCACAGAATAGATAGCGAGTAGCGTAGCCAATCAGAGAACGGCATTCGGGATAGAACGCTAGTAGATTTATACTAATTCTCGTTATTTCCTTAGGCGACAGCTCGACTATCAAGATGTCCTAGAAAACCTTAAAACAAAGGGAATATCAATCAGAGTGGCCTCCCCCAAGCTTGTCATGGAAGAGGTAATTAAGCCAGCCATGTTCAGGAAAAAATGCAGACAGTAGGGCCGTTTATACGAGAGAAAATAAGCCGCGGCTTACTCTGGCCACGGCTTAACATAAGACGCGAACACTCCGTATAAATGGTACAAAACCTACGTTCACGGCTTTCTCAAGCTGCGGCTTATCCTGGCCTAGGAGTTTTTACTCGTATAAATGGTTCCTTTCGCGTCTTATGTAAGCCGCGGCCAGAGTAAGCCGCGGCTTATTTTCTCTCGAATAAACAGCCCTAGTGTGTGCGCGGGAGTTTCCAAAAAGAACGTTTATTCTGAAAACAGAATAAATTCTTGGCGGAGATGACCGCGCGCGGAATAGTCTGGACCGAGTGTCTGAATTTGACTTCCGGTGCCACGTCACGGGCTTGCTGGGCCGCGCGCGATTTTCCCGCCAAAACTTCTGTTGTCGGGAGTAGAATGAACAGTGTTTTCTCGTTCATACCAGGAACGGAATAAGTCCCAAAAGAATTGAAAAGTCTATTCCGAGTACACTGTGTTCTTATTCCGGAATGGTTTCAAAAGAACGCGCCCGGTGATTACTCCAAATCTCTCAAAGAGAACTTCTTCGGGTTCACAGGTAGTTCCTCTCACATTTTCTTTTTTCTCTCAATTATTAATTCACACAAGGGGGCACTTTATTACGGGGAGGGGGGGGGGGGCATTCATTAGTTACTTCATAAATTGTAAACTGCATAAGCAGTCTGGTAAAGTCCCCCGGCCAGTGTTGTAAATTATCCCTAAAATGCCCCGATCGGGAAAGGATAATTAAGTATGTATAATGTATACTTCACAAATTAATGTGGTCAAGTAAGCTGAAGCCACTCAAAAGGCACTAAGGCCACAAGGTAGCGGGCATTACCCCTTAAATCTACCAAAGCAAAGATTGAGCCCAAGCATTAGCAGCCATGGACAGCTGTTTCGGCCTTGTTAGGCCTCATCAGCATGGCATAGCTAATGCTCAGGCTCAAGTACCCACATATCAATAAAACAAGCAATGAAAACGTAAAGCTTGTGGGATGTGGCTGGAGTGACAAGTATACTTAACAAATTAATGTGATCAAGTTTACGTATAATACGTTTATGTATAATGTATGTCTAATGTAAGTTTACAGGTTACACATTTAAGCCGGTTACACACGAGCAAGCTTTCCTCGGCAAGTTTTGACTTGACAAACTTTATTTGCTGGTGTGTAAAGCAAAGCTTGTCAAGCTTTTCCTTGACAAGTGCACTTGTTCAAAGGCTAGCAAGCTAGTTTTTGAACAAGTGCACTTGTCAAGGAAAAACTTGACACATCGCAGAACTTGCTCGTCTGTACGTTTCAACAAGGAAAACTTGTCATGAAAATTGTCGTCCGCTGTGTAATTGAATTGCTGGCTACAATGAACCTTTGTCAAAGAAAACTTGTTCATTCGTTCACACCAGCAAAGAAAACTTTTGAAGGCAAAACTTGTCAAAGAAAACTTGTAAAACATGAGCAAATGAACATTGTCAAGGACACTTGCCAAGGAAAACTTGCTCGTGTGTAATCGGCTTTAGGGCATAAAAATATTGATTGGTCACTGATTTCATTTTCCGTGTTTATTTTTTAATTTCCAGGCTCCTGAATCATACAAAAACGTAACCGAAGTAGTTAATACATGTGAGTGAAAATTTGTTGTTTTTTTCCTTGAAGTGAATTGCTCTTGAAAATGACCATTTTTTTTGTCACTTGGCGATCCAAAGCCTCCTCGTATAAGATGTGTTTTCGTTTGAAAACACCGACATACTCCTGTTTTGGTTTCGTTTCAAAGCTTTCCGCATCGAGACGCATCGCAAACGTAAACATTTTAAAATGGTCTCCACAATGAAGCCTTTTGTATGGAAATGGAACTTATGAAAATACGTTAGGGACGAAAATGCAAAATATTCAAATCAAATAATCAATTAAGCCCCTGTAGCGATGAATGTATGATGGGGGATACAGGTCGTGAGATTATTAATGATTTAGTCTGTTGATGTTTAGACATCTTCTCCACAACAGTCCTACAAGAAATGCATGGAAACCAGTAAAAAGAGTTTGGATGCTGAACTAGTGGCTTAAACTGAGAGATAATTTAAGTGAACAGGATTCAACTCCTTGCAGCTTTTCTAACGGCCCTTTTCAGTAGAGTGTAGAAGATGGTACAGTCCTAATACTGTTCAAATGCTTTATCTTTTTTCAGGTCACGATGCAGGGATAAGTCAAAAGGCGATCAAACTAAGACCTGTTGCTGTCATCAAAGGATAGTGATAGCGTGCTTACTCCTCATCACTCATCAATCTTCAGTTATAAGGCGGTATAAGCCAGTCTGCGTACAAACGAATGTCATCACAGACGCGTTGGCGCAACGGTATACTTTAACAACCAACACAATTATCACAGAAGCGCCATATAGAAGGGTAGCTGCGTCGGGAAGTTGTGTCGGGAAGTGCTGGTTTTTTTTATGCTGGCGAAGAAGATGATTGTAAAACAACAGAAAGGTCACAATTAAATAAAATCATGTTATCAGCTTTGTACAGGGTTTACAAAGTAAACTTGCTTAAATTAACATTCTTTTACACAGAGATCTCTTATAAAAATTCTTTTACAGGGAACATATTTCCTGACGTAAGCTAGCATATTTACAAAACTTTCCTGCAATCATGACTGTGTGGATTTCCTTTTTCTGAGTTGATAACCACAAATGAGGTAAGCTGGACAGCGTTTAGCGGTGAAAACATTTCGGGTGCTAGCCCTTCGCTTTTAGGAGTTAAAAACTTTGGGGTGCTAAGTTCCTTGTCCTCGGGGAATTGTTTTTCTATACATGACTGAAGACTGAAGGAGATAAAAGAAGAAAGAAAGGGGCGCAAATGGGACGCGGTATAGAAGTTTTTCCTCTCTCCAGTCTCTACTCCGCTCCGCTAAACAGCGAAACGAGGAGCGCTATAGAGGCCGAGAGAGAAAACAATCGCATTAAAAGGCGATGCAGTGATCATAGAAGTGTTATATATTGTTAATGTCAGATTTACCAGGGCATCCCCCCCCCTCCCCCAACCCCCCGAAGTCTTGCTTGAAAAGCGCACAAGATGGATATACTTAAAGCCGCGGCTACACGAGCGATTTTTTGCTTGCGATGGTGATGCGATTTTTTGTAAAATTGTCGCGTCGCCGGCGCGCGATGAATATCACCCGTGTAGCCACCCTCGCACAGGTGATGCGACAGCTCAAAAAATCGCAGAAAAAGAATCGCGAAAAGTTAAACTGATTCCATTTCTCGCGATTTTTTTCTTGCGACTTTTTACCTGTTGCGTTGCCAGTTCAAGGGTGGCTACACTTGCGATTTTCATCGCGCGCTGGTGACGCGACAAAATTGAAAAAATCGCATCACCGGTGCGAGCGAAAAATCGCTCGTGTAGCCGCGGCTTAACCGCCGACCGCCGACCGGTTAGCTCAGTGGTAGAGCACCGGACTTGCGTGCGGGAGGTCGCGAGTTGAAACCCCGCACGGACCAACACTCGGGGTCCTTGAATAATTGAGGAGAAAGTGCTGCCTTTGTAATAACATCTGCAAATGGTTGACTTGCTAGTCTTCTCGGATAAGGACGATAAACCGTAGGCTCCGTCTCACAACTCTTCATAATTGATTTTGTGGGACGTAAAAGAACCCACAGACTTCGAAAGAGTAGGGGACGTAGTTCCCGTTGTGGTGGTCTATCTCTCATCTGATGGTTAAATGCTCGGAGATATTAGCTACACAAGCTACTCTAAAATCTGAGGGTTAATAAATTAATGTAATGTATGTATGTACTCCGTTCGATTCAGTTTACAAAGCACTCGTATACAGGTAGGATTCTTTTGATGTTCCGGTGTCCCTGGACGCTTGCTTCAGTACGACTGTGTCAGCAGAGTTCCTAGTACTAGTGAGAGGCGTGCGAGATAACGGATACGTGATCATTTTACGAAATACAGCTCGAAATCGCTTCTTGAAATAGATCAGCATCCATGGATTAACCGCACTGTTGGCGTGTCCACACCAAAAACACACCAACATGATGTAATGAGACAGTTTGTGTCCCTCGATTGACCATTTATAGTCGATGGCCATTATCACGTGATAGACATGCACTGGAAGCCAACAAAGTGTAAACGCAACCACGATTGCAATCGACATGTTTATGACTTGACGCTTGGTTTTTTTCACGCGAAGTCGCGTCTTGTCGTGTTTTAGAGATGCGCCCGGTACGGTATGCGACCTCAGTTTTTGGCAGATATATCGGTAAAGAAAACTCATGGTTGTCAGTGGCAATACGAAGATTGTGGTTACTATAAATAGCATGACGCCCCTGATGGACGACTGAATCTCTCCGAACTGCGAAAATTTAAAGCCAATTCTAGATAATTGTCCATCGTTTGTAACCTCTACTATGATTAGCCACGGGGACATCAAACACATCGAGATGAGCCATATACATGGGACAAGAATGTTTTTGTTCCTAAATCGCAGAAATTCCTGCATGGGAAACACGATGTTGAAGAACGAGTCGAATGCAATAGCCGTCAAGGAGTAAACGGACGCCATTTGCGCGACGAAGAATGCAAAAACTACAAACCTGGCCAGAAATTCGCCAAAAGCACCATGCAGCCATTTGCCATCCATGAGAACAGTCTGGAGTTGATGAGGCATCACTACGAAAGTTACCAACAAATCAGCCACAGCCAGGTTGACGTACATGAAGCTAGTCAATCGCCTCGTCTCTGGTCTTTTGTAGAGGATATATATTACCAAGATATTTCCCACTAGGGCCAGTGGTATCGTGATTGTGTACAGGACAATTGCCGTTAGTTTGGGGCTTTCTGCGTTCCCTGTGGAACCCTTGTCAGAAAGTGAATCTGTCCCTAAAAGAATGAAAGAAAACAAATTGGCTTTACTCCACAGGCTTTAGTTTCTCCGCTTGTTAGATTATTGCTCGCAATACTATATTTCAACAGACTTCTCTAAAAGTAGTCAAAGAGGAGTTGAAGCGAATCTCCCTCATCATGGGTAAAAGGGATTAGTTTCTAAAGAAACAGTGGTGCTGCGTCGTTGGGGGAGTGAAACACGAAAATTTGGTTTATCAACGGAGTTGATAATGTAAATTGACCACCGTACAGGGATTCGATTAGCTGACGTGTCGAGCGTTAGCCCTTCATCGGAGCGAATCGAGGATACCAACGAGCGCTTTTCACTCAATTAATTTATTCCTGTTTTTCACGTTACCATGTTACCACCAATAGCGTAGCTCCATTTTCTGTATATAAACCACACACAACCCACAATTCCTCGATTCGCTCCGACGAAGGGCTAACGCTCGAAACGTCAGCTAATCGAATCCTCGTACGGTGGTCAATTTACATTATCAACTCCGTTGATAAACCAAATTTTCGTGTCTCTCATCATGGGGTTTGACCCATACATACATACATACATACATACATACATACATACATACATACATACATACATACATACATACATACATACATACATACATACATACATACAGACATAGACATACAGACATACAGACATACAGACATACATACATACATACATACATACATACATACATACATACATACATACATACATACATACATACATACATACTACAGTCAAATGTCGGTTATCCAGACTCACGGGACTGGAGTGAATGGTCGGGATAATCGAGAGTTCGGATAATCGAATATATGAATATGGATGAGATAGATAGGGGGGAAGGGCTAACGCTCGAAACGTCAACTAATCGAATCCTCGTACGGTGGTCAATTTACATTATCAACTCCGTTGATAAACCAAATTTTCGTGTCTCTCATCATGGGGTTTGACCCATACATACATACATACATACATACATACATACATACATACATACATACATACATACATACATACATACATACATACATACATACATACATACATACATCGAGAGTTCGGATAATCGAATATATGAATATGGATGAGATAGATAAATTAATTAATTAATATACCAAAATTTCACTTAACAACGAAACAAGTCTCTGCTAATCAGAACTCAATTGAATGCACTGTGCTTATAACGCGTGCCAGTGCTTAATTAGAAATTCGATATGTGAAAGAAAAACAGCCGTTTCAAACGCGATTTTCAATGCCTAAATTAAAAACAATTCAAAAGAATATCTTTATCACACCTTGTTCATATTCATGAAAAGAATGGACCAGAAGAAATAGTCCGGATAATCGAGGCTCGACTGTGTACGGGAATTCACGAATAAGCGTGAGATAAGTTTCCCTGAGGACGTTTAATTTTTCTGTAGAGCCAAAATATGGACAAAGAGGGGTCACATTTTCTCGCTTTTGCTGAAGTTTGCGGTCGGAGATGAAGGCTAGTATGTGCTACATCTATGGCTCACTTTAGAAAAGGACTTCGAAAGAGAGTGCCGCGTGAGGGATTGTGGGACCCCCTAAACAATCCCACAATCGCTTGCGCGGCCCAAGTTGTAATGGCGATTAGGATTGGATAGGCACAGGTAACTAAACAACAAAGTGAGCATGCGTGTCTACGAATCATACTTCCAAAAAGTAAATAAAAAGACTGATTTTATCAAGCGTCGGATTAAAATAATTAATTCAGAGTTCCAGTTTTTCTCATTCATATTCAGTCGGTAATGCATTGACAGGGTACAGTGGGGATGGAGTTCATTGCTGGTGTTACTGTCTCTTTCACTTACCGTTTAGCTGTGAGGACATCGTCGTTTAAGGGAAGATGAACGCTCAAGCAAGGTTCCTAACAAAAACGTAAACATTATCCTGTTAAAATGGTTCTTTACATTACCAACACTTTTTTGCAGCTTATACGTTCCGGGGTTCCTACTGGGTCGATGTTGGTAAATTTGAGCACGCGCATCGAAATTCATCTCAAAACCACGAGCTGTGACTCCCAAAAGGAACGGTAGTGCCCTACCTCCTCCCTCTCGGGCCCCTGAGGGTATCGCGTGACCTCGGCTTAATGAAGTTCAGATCAGCAAAGCGTATGTTTATCGAAATCGGATCATCAAGTCATGCTATCTGTTTTCTTTAGACTACTGCAAAATCAAGTTATTATTTGAACAAACAGGTTTGCAATGGAAAGCTTGTTCTACGATGGGCCGTTATTCCTTGTTTAAAAACTGACAACATTAGGCCAAAGTAACAATTCTTGAAAATACTTAAATTCGTTTAAGCTATTGCAAATTTTCCTTGATACTGTTCATGATTGTCTTGCTCTATTTCTCGAGTCTGTAGATAAAGTCTTTTAGTGTGCAGTCATTGTTTAAGTGTGACCATTCAAATGAAAGGTATCGAGCCTTGCAATACTTCTATGAGGCATAATGATGATGATGATGATGATGATGATGATGATGATGATGATGACGACGACTTTAGTCTCAAATCTACTTAGCCGAGCACAGATGCTCTACTAATTGGGGAGACTAAATCAAATCAACTCTAAATAAATCAAATCAAATGGAAGGGGAAGACCGGAGTACCCGGAGAGAAACCTCTCGGAGCAGAGTTCTTAGAGAACCAACAAACTCAGCTCAGTTATGAACCCGGGACACATTGGTGCCTTCTCACCACTGCACCAACCCTGCTCCCCTATAACTTTTAATGGCAATACTCGCTTTTCAGTATGCTTTTGTTGTACTGTTTTCAAAGCTGTTGAAGGTGTCTTTCCATGACATTTGAATCTCTGGGTGAAATCCTTATGAACAAAAGGCTACTGATCTGTTCGTTCCGTTTGTTACTGTTGCAGCTTATCTAATGTTTAACTCTTTCCAGTCAGGCTTACCAAATATCGTTCCTGTGGGAACGATGGCTTTGAAAACCTGCAACTTTCCCAAATCCAGAACTATGGTTGAAATGAACCACTGTCGTGGCCAAAAGGTCACTTTTGTAGACTTCATCACCCTGGAAACTGACCTAAACACCCAATTTTCATTTAATATGACTGTTTAATCTCTTGCAAAACCAAAATCGCCCTCGGACAACAGCAAAATTCACGCAACTTTGTCATGAAGTTTTGGAAAGAAAATTTCCTATTGATGTTAAAAGTTTACAATGGCGGCAAACTTCGACTCCAGTTCTTGCAATCTGTTCGACATTTTCCTGCTCACTTCTTTATCACCACCCCAATAACGCTATTTGATTTCACTTGCTCTCACTGGTCTGCCATGTTCGCATTTGTGACCCAAAGGAATTCTGGGCTTTTCTTGGATAACGGGCGCATGACAGTTCGCCATTTCACGAGCCACCCGGCCCTGCTGACAAAACATTGCACCGATTGCATTATTTACAAGTTAAAACTCGCCAAAATTGCCATGCCAGGTCCCGGAATCCACTCACAAAAGGGCTTAAGACGTAACTTCACTCCGTGAATTTCTATCACTCGCTCGAATACGTTGAGCGGCCCAATTCGTGTGAAATTGCTTCTCACCTCTGTTTTCTTTCAAAGGATTGCCTCTACCCATCAACCCAGCTTTATGATGCCAGGCAAGGGGCTTCTGGAGTGGAAAATGGCTCGAAAAACACACTTATAAACCAAATACGCGACGAATTGTAGCTGTAGTGTTCGTTTAGAAATAAACGACAGCTAGCGTGACGAGCGTGACATCAAAGACAGAGCCTTCGGTGTTGTGGACCAGCGAAATCTCCGTGGTAACCCCTTATATGGAGTAGCTAGGTCGATTTGACCTCCTACCCTTCAGAAATTGCAAAAAAGGTGACCAAATCGCCGGGCGGAAATGAGTTAATAAATGAGCTGGAGTGTTTTATGAAGTTTTAAACACGAGGCGCAGCCGAGTGTTGTAAGACTTGATAAAACACGAATTGCGAATTTATTGACCGGCTTAAAAAACTTTACTGTACATCTATCCATTCTTACACTAAAATTTAGATTTTGGGTTATTTTGGCGTAGAAAATCGGATGTAAAATTTAGCCGTGTCTTAATCAGATATAAAGATACTCATTAAAAATTTAATTCCTTTTGAATTTCCTTCATGAATTATTAATATGTTTTTAAGCACTATGTACAACACGGTGGCTCAAAGCGATGTAAGGGGGGTGGCGAGGGCGGGGTGAGGATGTGGGGTGAATTAAAAGGAAGAAGTTGGAGTTGGAGGAGCGGTTCTTTAACGTTTCTCCTTAAGCCAATGTCAACCTGAAGATTCTCTCTCTGTTCTCCTTATATTTGTCATGGTTTCAGTTTGAGAATATGTGCAAACATGAAAACAGCTTAGATTTCCTTCGTTCTCATGACCTATGTGTTTGATATAGGAGTGATGTTGTGATGGGAAATTGGATACTGGTCACTTCTGGCACTATTAAGGCTGGTTTTCATTAGCGACGGAGTAGTAGTCGGACTCGTAAGAGCGCTTATGACCCAGTGAAAATCAAAATTCGGAGTCTTAAGCGGGGTCATAAGCTCGACGGAATCGGAGTCGGAAAAATCAGAACGTTTCCATTTTCTTCCGATTCCGCTTATGACTCCATCGCTTATGATCCAGTGAAAACTAGATTGTGGGAGTCGGAAGCAGAAGCGGAAGAACCAACCAATCACAATGCTTGTTGTCACGCTCAAAATAGCGCTTCCGACTCCGACAATCTAGTTTTCACTAGATCATAAGCGACGGAGTCATAACGGAATCAGTATTTTGCTTCCGACTGCGTCGCTTTGATTTTCACTTGATCATAAAGACCCGGCCAAACGGATCCAACATGTTGATGCAACATCGTCCAACATTGTTGAATTCAACATGTTGCACTCGTTTGGCCACCATGTTGCACGATGTTGCTTGATGTTGGATGATGATGTTGGACGAAGTTTGATATCCATCAAACATCGTCTTCAACATCATCCAACATTTCTTTTGTCCTCAGGTGTGAACAATAATGTTGCATTTGTTTGGCCACTGTTTTCAACAATGTTGAAAGCGCGCATGCCCACTAAGCTGACTTTGCGGTATCTGTATTCATTGTTTATAATTGCTTCGCGCGTTGCCGCGTGAGTGTTCAAGATACAGCATCACTAACGAGCAAAGTTTTCGATCTCTCGACGAAGAGAGCTCTAACACAAGCGATCTCTCTTCAAAAAGGAATCGAAGGGAAAAGGAGTAGCTGAAACTGTAGACCAGCGAAAGCGAGGAGATTGTCTTACGCGGAGGTCGAAAGACTTAAGCATGGTTTTCACGAGCGACGCAATCACAAACGCAAGCATAAGCGCAAGCGTAAGAGCAAGCATAAGTAGCTTATGGTAAGTGAAAACGAACACTACGAAAGCGAACGTGGCCAGGCCTTAACGCTCCACGCTTCTGATTACGACTCCGTCGCTAGTGAAAACCAGCCTTTACCGCGGGCTGATATGGAGGTGACCGTAGACAGAAGTCAAGTTTCAGGGGCACCCAACGACAAGTTTCGGTAGATATCTGTTCGATGGAGGGTAATTCGCCTTGCTCTTTCGGCGTGCCCTTCGGCGTGCACTCGGATTTTCGTAACTAAAACTCGCCTAAGAGATTCGTATTTGGGAAATCATAGCCCCTGAGGTTTTCGGAAAGGTCGTAATTGCTGTTTTTGGCAGTCGAAAACGTCAGCTAGCATTTCGGAAAGAAACTAGTTCCCTAGAAAGTTCGTGGAAAGTTCATTTCAGCTTGCATTTTCTCAAAGGCAGATTTTGTTCCCTAACATTTTCGGGCAATTAAAATTTCAGCTAGGGAATCCGAACAAATGAACTTCTTCTAGCTTATGAAAACATCGCTTTAAACAGACTTCAAACACTTAAAAATGCCTTTCTACAGCTTTTGGTTAATTTTTACCTCGGTGGGTGCCCCTGAAGTTTTAACGGTAACTGAAGGGAAGTAGTGTTAAGACTGAAATGACTGATAAATGGTGGCTGCGGACGTGACTTTCGTTGAATGGTTCGTGTGGAGATTGTAATTTCGCAAACGTTTTAAATTGCGACTCCGTCAAAAAAGAGTCTGCTTAATTGTTTGCTTTTCAATTTCCTTTTCAAAGACATTATACTTTGTATAAACAGAATAAGAAAGTTTTATTTTACGGACATTAATAGGACGCCGACAGCCCTCCGGCAAGCACGTTTTTTGGAGGTTGTTTTGCAAACGTTTGATTTGACTGAATTAAATCTCGTTCATTATCGCGTTGTCAGTGATCATGTTCAAATGTGGATTAGGCAATAACTGGTCGAACTACGCAAATAGTTTTACTAATTAGAGTATAAATAAAAGAAAAAAGAGTAAGACAAACATTTTCAAGAACGTGAGGTAACTGCCATCTCGCTAAATAAAGCTCACTAAACGTTTCCAAGTCGACAGTTAAATCTAATTCCACCCATCGGTTTAATTTTGATCATAACACACACACCCAACGATCCAAAGCAGCCAAAAGCTGTAGAAAGGCATTTTTAAGTATCTTATGGTGTTTGAAGTCTTTTTAAAGTGATGTTTTGATTAGCTAGAACAGTTTGATCTGTTGGGATTCCCTAGCTGAAATGTTAACTGCCCGAAAATTTTAGGGAACAAATTCTTTCTTTGAGAAAATACTAGTTGACGCTAACTTTCTAGGTAACCATTTTTTTCTTTCCGAAAATGCTAGCTGACGTTTTTTACTGCCAAAAACAGCAATAACAACCTTTCCGAAAACCTCGGGGGTTATGATTTCCACATTACGGATCTTTTAGGCCACGAAGTCACGACAGTAAATTTTCGATTTCACGAATCACGAAACTTCACTAAGGTCACGGAAAAAATCTGATCACAATGCAGTGAAATTCAGCTACGAAGTCAACTTTAGCCATTCACGATTTATTTCTTATCTATTTACGATTCACAGCGAAGGTCTTTTGCATTTCACGTCTCACGGAATACACTTCAATCACGATCACGATTCACGGAACAGTTTTTTATCAAATCACGATTCACAGAGCACAAAAAAAACTGGATCACGGCGTCACGAAAATACCCTTGCCCCCCCCACTCCCCCCCACTCCCCCCACTCCCCCCATCTCCCCCCCGCCCTCTTCAATTGTACGAAAATCGAGAAAATAGCCCGAGAATCTTTTGCAAAACACAGTACCTAATGTACTCTGGTAAAGTCCCCCCTTTGAAGGTGGTTTTCATCACTTCGCTCAACCGGAACAGAAAAGATTGTAAAAACAACTCGGTTCTGTCTAAAAGGACACTTAAAGCACATTGAAAACTCCTAAAAACGAATAAGCGAGTGGTAAAGAAGTTTTGAAGAACACAATACCTATCTAATTTTAAGTGTACTTAAGTTAGACCCCTTTTAAGTGCTGCAGCTTTTGGAGATGACATTCAACACTGCTCAGTTAACGTGTTCAACTGTGAACACATTTAAATATATAGCCTGCGTAGCGAGGGTTGTCCAATACACCCAAATCAAGTCGATTCGTCAATGTTAGCAGACGAATCGTGTTACCGGAAGTCGATTCGCGAGAGTCTTAGAATACCGTTGAAAGGCAACGGGGAGGGTGGAATACGTTGTCGATTCGACTCGTTTCGATCGATTCGTCTGTGTTGGCAGTCGAATCGTCTCACCGCAAGTCGATTCGCGAGAGTCTTAGACACAATAGCGCTTCTTAAGGTATTAGGATACCCAAAATGACCATAGTTAGAAACAGAGCATTTAAATGAGCGCTCGCAGAGAAAACCACGGCAACCTATGCTTAAGCTTAATATTTTAAGAATTCAATGTCGAGATCACAATTTTAGAAAAAGAAAACGCGTAATATATATTAAAAGGGAAAGCGAAATCCAAGGCTTCGCCTTAATCACGTTCGTTTCCTCCACGCGAGAATTTGGAGCGACACGGTTGACATCGGAAATGTTTCCTCACACTTCGCCCTCAAAAGAGGTGTCTGCGATTTTTCCATTTTTTCTTCGTTTTTTCCTACACTCCCCTAAGATTGATACTAAAAGTGTTCACGTATCCTTCCACAAAACAAGCCATAAATTTAAACTGGAGCGAGTTTCAAAAAAGCCGACAGCTTTTTGCGAAGGACTTATCTTAAAACATTGGTGCCTATTTGCAGCCTAATCGGTCAGAGGATGCGGGAAAACGAGCTTAAAATGTTCACCCTTCACCGAGATTTTATTTTATAGAGAAAAAGACGGAAAACCATTTGCCAGCTTGATACTAATACACGCATGTTAAGTGAGGGTTCTGAGACAGTTTCAAAATATAACTTTTATTTTCCTGTTTTGAATCCTTCTCGCGTATCTTTCTCGCGTTTACAGCTCGAAAGATACGCGAGAGGGATTCAAAACAGGAAAATAAAAGTTATATTTTGAAACTGTCTCAGAACGCCTCACTTTACATGTGTGTGTCCACCCAATTAGAGAAACGTGTTTACAAGACATAAAAGTGTCCCAGAATATTTTTCTATTAAATATTCACCCCTCTGGGAACAGACAGGATGGCAGTGGCACGAATGCAGGAAGAGGTGTTGAATGAGTTTTATGCCCCGGCCGTCGGACAAGCCGCGCAAGATGGGGCAGCCATCGGAAGTCTATTTTGGAGCCTCCACCAGAGTTTCGGGATCCACCCCAACCGGTGTGGGACGAGTTTCACGTTTCACAAACCGATTTTGATGGTTGGCTTCATGTTTGGAGAATGGATGTTGAACCAGAAAACCCCGGCGGAACAGACATCCTTAGATTCACTAAAAATACAATGAAAATGAAAGCTTTAGAAGTTCTCAGGGAGGAAACTGAAAAACTGGGGGAGTATGAAAGCAAGTTTCGGGTTGGAAGTGAAGTTCAAGCGCGAAAGGCAAAATGACCGTGGAGAAATGGAAGAAGAAAAACATAGGCACTGATTTAAAGACGACCCACACGTTTTCACAAAGGAAAATCTAGTTGAAACTTTGAACGAAAAATTTGAAGAATTTGTTGACAGGATTAAAGGTGAAATGAAAAACTGGTCAGAGCGCGGATCCGGATGGGCGGTTGACGAAATAACAATTGTAGATGTCAATGTCGCCCGGTACCAGTTTCAGTTCAGTTCAGTTTATTGTTTAGCCACAATTAGTTACACATCACGAAATAATAAATACATTCATAAATTAATAGAAGCGGCAAGGAGGGCCATAAGAAACCACAAGGCTTATACGAGATGGACCTCCTAAATCCTAGAATATAAAACACAATCCTTTTATCATATAGGCTAGCAGATGAATAAATCAAAAAAAAATTTAAGAAACAAAATAATCATTACTAATGTCATACGTTATATAAAAATAGTCACAGACACAAACACAAATGGGAAAAAAAAAGTCAGAAGTCAATAAGAGAAGTCTTTAAGCCATTGATAAATAATGTCATTGTGCGGGCAGACTGAATATCAGAAGACAACCTTTGAGAGGTGAAACTTTCATTCCCCTCCCCAAAAAACTCGCAAACAAAACAGCAATCATCAGTGTAAAAAACAGTGACAACGAATGTTTGAAATGGTCATTGAGAGCGGCTTTGTTTCCAGTGCAAATTCACCCAGAAAGAGAAAGCAATTATTAAGGGATTGATGACGGCATTAACTGGAAGGGCATTGAGTTTTCAACACCGTTGAAACAAATCGCCAAGCTTGAAAAGCAAAATTGCAACCTTGCCATCAACGTTTTCAGGTGGAAAAACGACTACGTAATTGTACACAGGATCAGCGAGAAGGACAAAAGCATTCCAAGAATTAAGCTGATGCTTCTTCAAGAAGATGAAAAAACACATTATTGCTTCGTGAAGAGACTGTCTGCCCTTCTCTTTGATCAAACAAAAAACAAAAATGCAAAGCACTTCTGCACAATGTGTTTCGGTTAACAGGTTTCACAAGAGCAGACATCCTCGTAGAGCACACAAAATACTGCAACGGTGTGAACAAAACACCGATCAGAATTGAAATGCCGGAAGAGGGTAAAAACAAACTTGAATTTCAAAATTTTCACAAACAGATGAGAGCGCCGGTGTTTGTGATTTATGCCGATTTTGAGGCTTTGATCAAAGGCATACCCGAAATAGAGCGCAAGAGAACAAGCTGCATAGAAAAAACGGACAAACACGAAGCCTGCGGGTTCGCCTTCACAGTTGTGAGATGCGATGGCAAAAGCGAGCCTGTTGTGAAATACAAAATACAGGGCGAAGATGAGGAAAAGAACGCTGTGGAAGAGTTTTTAGAAAGGATCTTGAAAGCTGAGAAAAGGTTGCGGGAAAGTTTGAAAACAGTGGTACCGATTGTGATGACAATTGATGATTGGTCGAATTTCAAGAAAGCTTCGAATTGCCACATTTACAATGAAAGTCTTGTGAAGCCCGAATTCGTGGACTCGAAAGGTGTGTGGGATATGAACACAGGCAAGTATTGTGGGCAAAGCCATAAAGACTCTTATTACGAAGCACTTAAAAAAATCAAGTTTATTGGAACAAAAAACCAAAGACAAGAAAAAGACTCAATAGACAAATGGATTGAGAAAAACCAAGAAGAATGCCTGTTCTGTGCAATGCCACTATTTCAAAAAAACTTCAGAGACGCGGTGAAAGACTATTGCCACGTTTCGGGAAACTTCCGCGGGGCTGCGCACGACGCCTGTAACAAAAAGCTGCGAATAAACCCCCAAAAAATTCCGATTCCCGTTGTGTTTCACAATTTGAAAGGCTATGATGCTCACCACTTAATGCAAGCTATGTCACAGACAGAGGGCGCCGGAGAGTTGAAATGTATCGCCAATAACATGGAAAAATATATTTCATTTTCTTTTACACCAGTGAACTGCACATAGTTCGTTGCACTGCTGCTTGGGTCAGAAGTAAAATTTTCTTTCGCAACCTTTTTAAAGGCCCATCCAATCCCGGCAACTAAGCCAGTTAAAACAGCCGCATCCATAATAGTTTTGACAAGCTTGTTGTCCGGCATGGTTTATTGAATTAATTCTTGAATTTATTTTTTTCCCTCACACCTTTGGGTGGGAATGTAAAAGTTTCTTTAATTCATTAATCTTTTCATAAATCTTATCAAAATTTTCATCAATTTCAGTCTCTTTTTCCTCCTCATAGGCAGTAAGTTCTTCATCTTCAAAAGGGGCCAACATAAGGCACTTTATTACTTCAAGAGCCTGTTGGTTAAAATAAACAACCAAAAAAGAAATTCCAAAAGTTCCAACAGCGGAAAAAAGCGCTTTCCCAAGATTGAAATTAACCATTACTGCTTTGCAAAAATATACACACGCCTCATAGAAGGATACAACAAATATTTAATTAATCCATTTTTCTCAAACCTTGTTTTATTGGAGGAGCAAACAAATTTTCTTTTTCCTCCCTATGGGAAGGAAGTGACTCCTGAGCTTTCAGACTGTCGAAGGACGTGTAGTATTGAAAGCACGCTGCGAAGCAGCAAAGATCTCTTCTCGTTTGTAATAAATCCCTATCAACGAAACAATAATACTCCCGACCATGAGCTATTGGGTTGTGCTTAATCCTTTGTGCTGTTCATTTTCCCTCTGTTTCTCAGCAATTTGCAACATTTCTTCATTTTCCTGCCGGGCGGCTTCTCTTTCCTTAGCCTTTTCCTTTTTGTTATTAGCTATTATAACAGCTGCCTCGGCAGCAGCTTTTTTTTGTGCTTCGCTGGCTTGTCGGGTTTTTTCGGCGACCAATTTGCCTGCAGCTACCCGCTTTGGGTTTTTCATGCGGGTACTTTCTTGAGGCAGTGGGTTTGTCGCCTGTTGTGTAATGTCTTGTTGGGCTGATTTATTTTCAGGCGTTTGCTCGGCCTTCTATTATGATAAAATATTTTTGTTAAAGGTTCCAGGCTCGCCCATCTTTACGGCCTTCCCAAGACCCACAAAGCCAATCTCAGCATGAGGCCTATTTTATCAGCAACTGGAACTTACAATTATAACCTGGCCAAATGGTTGGAAGAGAAACTGAAGCCACTCTAGCTCTCTGTGAACGAGTACACAATTACTGATGCCATTCGTTTCTCTGAAGAGCTTCGCAACTTACCTATCGACGAGGATGACGTATTGGTTTCTTACGATGTCACAGCCCTTTTTACTAACGTACCATTAAATGAGACTATCAACATCTTAGTTGACAAAGCTTTTACCAATGATTGGTTCAACCAATCTTATGACCTTAACCTACAGAAGGATCAACTTGCCAAACTCCTCGAAATCGCCACTACTAACCAGCTCTTCCAATTCAATGGTCAGTTGTATGAACAAATTGATGGTGTGGCTATGGGTTCGCCCCTTGGCCCTCTAATGGTTAATGTCTTCCTGTGTCATCTAGAAGACAAGCTTACCCACGATGGTGTGATGCCCACGCTATACAGGAGGTATGTTGACGATACGCTGGCCAGAATGCCCAGCACTACTGCTGCAGTTGATTTTCTTTTCTACTCTTAATACCCTCCACCCCAGCCTGTCGTTTACAATGGAATTTCCTGTTGACAACAAGATCCCCTTCATTTGCATGGAAATAATTAAGAACGGAACTAAGATTGAAACGCAAGTGTATAGAAAGCCGACTAACACTGGCTTGTTGCTGCATTTCCAAAGCCACACAGATAAACGCTACAAAGATTGCTTGCTCAAAACAATGATCCATCGTGCATATGCCCTATCTTCTACAACTGAAGCTTTCAATCAAGAATGCACTAGACTACGCTCCATCTTTACTCGACTTGACTATCCTATCACAATAATAAATTCCACCATCAACAGATTTATTCAGAACATTTCATGTGGTGGGAAAGAGGCACAAGTGGAAGACAACAGCGTTCTGCAGGTAATGCACATGTCATCGGCTTCCCCGTGGGGTCGACCCAGGGGATTGTAAAATCAGTCAAGCAAACTTGAGAAATTTCCCCGGGGAGTCGAGGAATCTCTCAAGACAAAGTCCCCTGTATGAGGTGTCGCTCACCTGAAAATCCCGTGACATCCATTTCAAACTTGTGAATTCTCCCACCCCCTAATCTTTGATCGTAAAACAATGCCAAGATTTTCCCCTACCCTCGGGCAAAGAATCCCATCCATCTCCTTGTATTCCCCCACATATCTCCCTGGTAGGCCCGGGGGTCAACCCCACGGGGAAGCCGATGACATGTGCATAACTCTCCCCTTCAAGGATCACACGTCAGCTAACGCGGTGCGAAGGCAAATGCGCGATCTCAGTCACAAGATTGGCACTACTTTGCAACTGGTCTTTATTAGCAAGAAACTGGAGCAAGATCTCAAGCCAAAAGAAATCAAGCCTCCAATCGTAAATCAGCAATGCGCTGTGTGTTCTTTTTCATGTGATCTGTGTGATGCGGATTATGTTGGCTACACAGCCCGACGCCTTCATCAGCGTATTGTTGAACATAAAAACTCGGCGATTGGAAAACATTTCTCCGAAGCCCATGGGGACATAAACCTCCTCAAAGAAAGCCAGTTTCGCATACTCCGAAAGTGTCAAGGAAAATTTGATTGCCTCGTCTATGAGATGCTTTTCATCAAGGAACGTAGAGGGTCCCCCAGGGGTTTTTGGGGAACAAGGGAACACGGGAAGTTTGGCAATGGGAACACGGGAACAAAGCAAAAAAATCGTAGGGAACAAGGGAACATCAAATAGGTTAGGCCCTACGTTTTTTACATAAACGTGGGGGTGATAGAAGATTTTCTGCTGTTTTCTGATTTCTTTGGCAAGTTTTTGTTGCCATCTTTCGTGTCTACTCGTCTCTGACCGTTTCTAGCTCTAGAAATAATGATCAAAATTTAT
Source organism: Pachyseris speciosa (assembly GCA_016490735.1). Lineage (NCBI taxonomy): Eukaryota > Metazoa > Cnidaria > Anthozoa > Scleractinia > Pachyseridae > Pachyseris > Pachyseris speciosa. Next base: position 504,274 of record JAEMWC010000494.1, read on the forward strand.
CAGCAACACTGTAGACCTTCAATCAGTTATTTTGTTTTGTTCAGATTGGTTAATTAGGACGTATATGCAAAGAATAAGAGATAAAATTTAATCTTGAAAGGGTAACAAGGGAACAAGGTGTAATTTTGGACGGGAACAAGGGAACAGAGTTAAAATTTTGAAGGGAACACGGGAACACAGACCCCCCCTGAGGGACCCTCAACGTAGTCCAAGCTTTAACACACAAACCGATTCCATCAGTGCGAAACTTTTTACTTGAAAGAACATTCCAACACTTTGATTTCTTATGTGATTGTTCTATTGTTTTTTACCAAGTATTTAAACATTTTCTTATCACTATCATTTTGACTTGATAATGACGTTAGCTCAACGTCGAAACGTCGTCGTTTTTAGCTCATGGAGAGCTATTGGGATGGTTGGGGAATCAGCATGTCAGGCGTAAACAATGGACAATTTGTAATCGATTTCCGATCGTCTCAAGTTCGGCAGGCGCTTTCATGCATTCGTTAAATGGTCGTTAAGAACGCTCTTATTCGTCAAACACATTCAAGGGACAAACAAACTTTATTCTGTCCTGTATTTCTCTGATATTAAAAAAGCTTTCGGTCACTATTAGGTTGTTCTGACTTTGGTCAAGCTTGTGTTTCGTGTACCGGGATCACTAATTTGTTCATTACAAAAGGCAATCAAAAATTGTTTTATCTGATAAGAATAACGTCTTCCCGAGCATTGAGATGGCAAGAGGGAATGATTTAGACACCCGTTCTAGGAATTCTCATATGCTCAAATACTCTTCGTGGTTGCTGTGTAAAAATTTTCATTTTCATTCGCTGACACGTTATGTTTTCACGTACTCGAATGCTAAATAAAGGTAAACAAATGTTCATGGTGTCATATGTTCAATCAAGCGTAACGCGGTGAGGAATAAAGATAATCATCTCCTGTGAAATGCACCTCCTACAATTTTCAGTTGTCAAAAGATTTTGAATCTTCGACAGTCTCTGCAAAATGTACCTCACTTATTACTCGGGATACTGCAAGTATACCGAGTTATAAAATGTGTCAGATTTCAGTCTTTTTTTTTTCCTCTGCAGGAAAATGCACAATACAATTACGTTCCGGTGTTTGGATTAGCCAATGCACAATAGCAGGCACTTGGCGGTGTGTTCATTGGTTAAAGCAAACCACATAGTCCAAAGGTCGAAAGGCTAACATCACGCGACGGTTGTTTTGATGTTATGCAAATTCAGTTGTTAGTAAAACGCTTAACGGCGTAAGGCCGGTTACAGACGAGCAAGTTTTCCTTGACAAGTGTCATTGACAATTTTTATTTGCTCATATTTATGAACGACAAATTTTCTTTGACAAGTTTTGCCTGCACAAGTTTTATTTGCTGGTGTGAACGAACGACCAAGTTTTCTTTGGCAAGTATTCACTGTAGCCAGCAATTCAATTACACAGCGGACAACGTTTTATTTGACAAGTTTTCCTTGTCGACCCGTACAGACGAACAAGTTCTGCAATGTGTCAAGTTTTTCCTTCACAAGTGCACTTGTTCAAAAACTAGCATGCTAGTTTTTGAACAAGTGTACTTGTCAAGGAAAAACTTGACAATTTTGTCTTTACACTCCAGCAAATAAAGTTTGTCAAGTCAAAACTTGTCAAGGAAAACTTGCTCGTCTGTAACCGGCTTAACGGCGTAACGGCGTAACGAGAAACCGCGTAACGGGAATTTTTTCCTTTTTTTTTTTTGTTTTTTGTTTTTTCTTTGTTTGTTTTGTTTTCTTTTTTCCGATACTGTGGTTAACTATTTTAAAGCCAAAAAAACTCTAAAAAAATACAAAAGAGGTAAATAAAAACATGGCCCGCGCTGGTTCTTGTTATGAGAGAAAAAGAAGACAAAATATGTATCAAGTATTTATACGTGTAAAGTTTGTTGATTATTATCAGTTGGATTTTATCTTAGTGCCCTTCTGGTTTCTTGGGATGTCTCATATTACACAACGCTAAACAAAATATCTTGGCGCTTTTGTCACGTTGTCCGGTCTTTCGTTACCTGCGGTCAAACACGGGGTATCGTCAAAGTAAACTCGCTACCCGCTGGGTTTAACCGTTTATATCGCTTAAACTGTTTATATCGCTTGTTGAGTTAATAAACCTTGTTGTTGTTGTTAATCGAAGGACACGAACCCACCATTCTTTTTTCAAAAGCAAGAAGTTAAAATAAATACCCGTTTGCACTGCTTTAGATAAATATAAACCATTTTAGGATTTCAGAAAGAAAACGTTTATTTTGTTTCAAAAAGTTTAATAAAGATGATTTTGTTGTCCCTGTTTCGTCAAAGTTATTTTTAATGGCAATGCAAGCTCTGTTTAGTTCTTTAAAGGAGAATTTTCTATAAAGGTTCAATTTGAAGGTAAGTTTTGTTCCATGTTATAGTAGCCAACTCAATTCAGCCTAAAACAGTAGAAAACTCAATATGAGGCCTCGGGGAATATGCTTGTGTCAATTCCCTTTAGTCTTACAAAACCTGCAAGCAGGCATTCTTATTGTTCCTTGTCACGCAATCGCCGCGCGTGACGAACCTCAAAAGACCCTTAAGGATGTCTGTGTAGGTTACGGTTGTTTCTTCAGCGAACACTTTAGAACTTTTGTAGCTGTAACGAAACTGACTTATATCTACTGGTCTCCTAACCTCCTACGCTGCTCCTACACAGACATGCTTAAACCCGTCTTACAATCGTTCCGCCGCTTCACGAGCCTAAGAACTGAGGCGAAGAATGTCTGCGTAGGAGCTACTGGCTTGTGTGAGTGTTTTTGACTTTTAGTTTTCGCTTTAAAGCAATATTCATTTCAAAGCTGAAAAGTGTTCATACCACCCTTAATATTTCAACTGATGATAAAGTGTAATTAAACTCTTCACTATTTCAAGGTTTGAGAAAAGCTACAACATAGAATAGGGGAAAGAGGAGCTAAATCCTACAGTACGTCGGATCTTTTGGCTTTATCGGATCTTTTTGTTTATGTAAACAAGCGATATAAACGGTTAAACCCAGCGGGTAGCGAGTTTACTTTGACGATACTCCGTGTTTGACCGCAGGTAACGAAAGACCGCACAACGTGACAAGAGCGCCAAGATATTTTGTTTAGCGTTGTGTAATATGAGACATCCCAAGAAACCAGAAGGGCACTAAGATAAAATCCAACTGATAATAATCGACAAACTTTACACGCATAAATACTTGATATATATTTTGTCTTCTTTTTCTCTCATAACAAGAACCAGCGTGGGCCATGTTTTTATTTACCTCTTTTGTATTTTTTTAGAGCCTTTTTGGCTTTAAAATAATTAACCACAGTATCGGAAAAAAAGAAAACAAAACAAACCAAAAAAAAAAAAAAAAAAAGAAAAAAATCCCGTTACGCGGTTTCTCGTTACGCCGTCACGCCGTTATCCGTTACGCCGTTACACGTTTTACTAACAACCTGCAAATTCATCGTGTTTGAGTTGTGAAGCTACAATTGTAGATATTTTAATACAGCAGTCTGTCCCCGTGAAAAGGTTTGCCGAGTGTTAAGATAAAGTTGGAAGCCTTGCACGTGTAGTGCTTATCGGCTAATCGATATCACAAGTCGAATTCGAATGCTGTGACAGAAAAATTACAGATTTGCACAAAGTTGTTTTCGTAATGTGATACCTTCCATTTAATACATGACCGCAAGTGAACACTCAAGGTTAAATAATCCACTTCGACCGTCGGAACAAATTTTCCTGCACATATCTTTGTAAAGTTGTTAAGCTAGATTTTAATACATTACAGACTGTCCGCGTGAAAAGGTTTGCCGAATTTAAGACAAGGTTGGACGGTGAGGGTAAAAGGCGGAATGAGTTTGCGAAATGGCATGTGGCATGACTTGCGGAATCGCATAATTATGCGGAATGTAATGTATGCAAAATGGCGCGAAAAAATTAATTCAACTGAAGGAGTTAATTATTCAACAGCCAAAGGCAAGCTGTGTAGCTGCCGATCTCGGTCACAACTACTCGCCACCGGGCTTGCTTTCGTATAAACATTACACTTATGAACTCTTGAGGTGATTACATTTGCCTTGAGTTTTGCTTCCATTAGCCAGTTCGCGAATGATATTTGCAGCATATTTGTGAAGCTATGCACGAAAGAATCGTTCGGCTGCGAGACAAGCGAGCTTTTGCCATCTTGTCAATTTCACAGTGTAGGTCAAACTCTTTTGGCAGTTTTGAAATGGATTAAATAAAATTTTATTTTTCCGAGTCGATTGTAAGCGATTTAGGAATGGAGTCTCGCAGAGGCTTATTATGGTTTCCAGAGTTTTACAAGCGTCTCAAATCGGTCGAGCTGCTTTTGTTGTTTTGATATGAGTAACTGAACTCTCGAAGACGAAGCGACAAACGAGGAAAATAATATAATCAGTTGCGAACTGACTATAAATCCTGTAAACGCAAACTCAAGACAAATCACTTCAAGCGGGTTCATTTGTAAAATATTTATATCAAGTCTATCAAAGCACAAGTCCCGTGTGGAGCAGTACTCTACACTGAAAAATTTCTCGGTCAAATCCAATTTGTTTTCAACATTTTGTTGTCACCGAGATCAGCAACTACACTAGTTTACGATTATTCACTGTGTTAGGCTGGCAGACGCGATTAACACTCGCGAGCTCCAATACGCAAGATCAAGATTATTAACCGTAAAATTATTATCTTGAGAAGGGGCTAGTTGTTGATCTCGGTAACAACAATTGCTGAAAACAAATTGGATTTGACCGAGAAATTTTATAACATCTGGTACGTAGGCGCTATTGGGTACTCGATCTTCGATGAGGCGACTCTTGAACGCGAGCACTGAGTTCAGTTATTCATATCATAACAACAAATTAGCAGCGCAGCGACCAATTTGAGACTCTTGTAAAACTTTGAAAACCATAAATTGAATAAGCTTCTACGAGGCTCCGTTCCTAAATCTCTTACAATCGACCCCGGAAAAATAGAATTTTATTTAATCCATTTCAAAACTGTCAAAGAGTTTGACCTACACTGTGAAATTGACAAGATGGCAAAAGCTCGCTTGTCTCGCAGCCGGCCGCGAACGATTCGCACAAATACACTGCAAATATTCCCGAACAGACTAATCCTATGAAAGCAAAACTCAAGGTAAAATTTAATCACCTTAAGAGTTCATAAGAAAGCAAGCCCGGTGAAGAGTAGTTGTGACCGAGATCAACAGCTAGCTTGCGATTATTCTCTGTGTTAGGCTGTAGAATAATCAACTCTTTGAGCTGAATTTTAAATTTCTTCGCGCCATTTTGCATATGTTACATTCCGCATAATTATGCGATTCCGCAAGTCATGCCACATACCATTCCGCAAACTGATTCCATCTTTTACCCTCACCGAAGGTTGGAAGCCTCGCACGTGCTTTGAGTATCGACTCGAATTAGAACGTTGTGACAGTTCTAATCGCAAAGTTGTTTTGATGTAATTTGATCCGGATTATACCACAACTCAATCGCTGTGACAGTTCTGTATTTAGAGACAAGTTTGCGAATTTTTGGTTTTCACGTGACGTGAGAAAAAAAAAACTAAAGTTAAACATTTAGATTTTTTACCTTCATCAGGTAAATGACATTGTCAGCCAAGTAACACGCTTTGTTTTGAAAATAGAGCAGTTTGAATTTCGAGTTCCTTTTATAATGCGTGACATCTGGATTGCTTCTGAGAAACATGTAACATACACGGAAACGATTCGCCTTGTGTTTTCGAGTTTTGAATATCCAATATGTTAAGAGAAGTGTCTATGCGAATGTTTTCACGCTTCGCAGAGGGAAAAATGTTTTGAGAGAGCCAAAGTAAAGTCCAGATGTTGCCACTTAATTTAGAAGTAAACAACAACAGCTGACAACGAATATGGATGACAACTCTCAAAACAGTTTAACGAGCTTTGCTCGTACATGAACAAAAAGGCCTTGGCCAAAAAGGCCAAAAGCAAACCACTAGCTGGATAGTTTCGAGAATAAGAAAGCGTGCGTCCGGCTTCTGCAGCACAAAAGTATCCCGAGTTAACGCTCATAGAGCGTCTTGTTTTGTCTTCGTTCTGAGCTGCTGTACTTCGAGCAAAATAATTTTGAACAAACTTTGACTCACAAAATGTGCGTTTCGTTACCATTTGAGCTCATATAAGAGGATATTTTGTTTCGTCTGTATGCAAATATTTGGCGTCTGCTCACAAAATATCTGGCCGGGTTTTCTCGGTTTTTCCAGCCAGTTTTTCGGCGGTAATTTAAAAGCAGCTGTGATAGGTTATTTGCTTGTTTATTATAACAACGGCATGGACAACAGCCTTTTGAATTCTTGTTTACAGGTTTTTTTTATCCTTTGTTAAGCACATGCGTATGCAAATTAGGGAAGCGATCAAGAAACAAAAGGTTCCGTGTATATTAAAAATACGCAGGGCAAATTTCATGAAAAAAATCTTAGGAAAAAAGTGCGCATTATACACGAGTAAATACGGTACTTGCTATTACAGTATTTCTTGAACAAACTACTCTTCTACTAGAGTGGTTTCAAAACTCCCATTCCACAACGTATATTAATCCGATGAACAATAGTTCAAGATACAACAAACGAATCAAATCGTAAAACGGAAAAATGTATTACACTGCATTTCAAACCACTCTATAGGCTTAATAATTCCCTATATCACCTCCCTAACACAGTATCTTGCTTACTCCACGAGCTTACCACAGGATGCCTTTGATTTAAAAATCTTTCTAAACATGTTTTTAAAAAATATTTTATCGCAGTTTTTTATCGTTAAATGTTTTAAAAAATCGCTTCCTACATGTAAACTTCCTATATATTGTAAATATCTTTCAAATCTTTTTCACTTGTGGTAAGACTTAAAGGCATATCTCTTTGTGGTTATTTCCCAAATCTAATTCTTTGGTGAATATATACACATGCGCTTTCGGGACTTTGCTGCATGATGTAATCAGTATGATGCAATCATAAATTAAATATAGATTGAATAAATTATATTTGCCGAGGCAAAATGATTGCGTTGTTCCATTCAATTTACTTTGTTTTCTCGGAACTTTCTACGCCCGTTTGGCAGAGAGATGTCAGACAAATCGTTTATCAATGTGTTGAAGCAATGGAAGAGGTAAAAAAAGAAAAAAAATGGCACAAAATTGACTATTGTTATCGGCTAAATTGGCCATGTTTTTCTGCTCGATTGAGGCTGGGGAATTAAAAAAATATTGACTTTCGGTTTTCTAAGAAAAATGTCACGCTACTTTTGCGCTTCACCTACGTTTTATAAAAATTTCATCGTAGCTCCCAAAATCAAACCAAGGTGGCACAATATAATGTTTTTCATCTCTAAAGCACAAAGTACAAGGACCATTATTGTTACAAACCCCTCTGCATTTGCTACAAACAAATATCTTGGCAATTCGTTGTCGCCACCAGCAGAAAGGAGCAGAAATAATTGCTTCGTGTACATCGTCATAGCTGAGAGCTTTTCGCTCTTGAATTTTAGCGGTGATAATCTCCTTGAAAATTCTCTCTCTAAGCTCTGGTGGAAGTTTAAGAATAAGCTCTCCGATGGCTGCCCCATCTTGCGCGGCTTGTCCGACGGCCGGGGCATAAAACTCATTCAACACCTCTTCCTGCATTCGTGCCACTGCCATCCTGTCTGTTCCCAGAGGGGTGAATATTCAATAGAAAAATAGTCTGGGACACTTTTATGTGCTTGTAAACACGTTTCTCTAATTGGGTGGACACACACATGTAAAGTGAGGCGTTCTGAGACAGTTTCAAAATATAACTTTTATTTTCCTGTTTTGAATCCCTCTCGCGTATCTTTCGAGCTGTAAACGCGAGAAAGATACGCGAGAAGGATTCAAAACAAGAAAATAAAAGTTATATTTTGAAACTGTCTCAGAACCCTCACTTTACATGTGTGTCTAGTACGTCTGGGTGTTACGAATCTCCTCATGGTGAAAGAGTAAATCACGTGACTCTCTTTAGCTTCTCGCCATCCAGTTCCTTTAACAATTCGTTTTTCCTGATTAAAATATGAGCCACAATCGATTGAAGCGAGACTGTATGCACGGTCATCCCTGAAGGGTATTCTGTCGCTCCTTCGCCATTTGGGCTCCTTTGCCGATGTAAATGGACACCGCGAGTTTTTCTTGCGCTTTCGCGAGGACATCACGACAATAAACACGGTAGAGCTAAGATAATTTTTCTCGAAAAGGGAATGATACCGAAGGCGATTAGAAGGGAGGCTTGGGTGCACGCTTGTTTTATTGTTATGAAATGCAAGGCTACGAGTTCATATAACACGCGACTTGCGGTGAATATTAGTTTATAGCGGCGACACAACTGTTGACAGAAACTTGTCAGCGCATAATTAGCCATAACAGCATCACAAAAATAGTTTTTCGCAATTCTTTTAAAAAGTAAAACAGCTTTTCTTCCCGTTCTTTTAGCAAAATGTTCATTCTAGTCTAACTGATTCGATCATGAAAAATCTGGTATTTTCAATTTCGGGACAAAATCCAGGTATCCTTTTACCTTAAAAACAGCAAGATTCCCTTCGTCGTCAACTGAAGGTCCTATTTTCTTATCAACTTGCTTTCATGGAGGGCTGTTTTTAGAGTCTTTAAGTTCACAATATTTACGAGGAAACATGAAGATGGAAACCGTTTAGACAACAGCCTTACTTCGCTAACGATTCTAAACAACTTTGATTCCACTGACTGTTTCTAACGGGTTGATCATCACATCAGGATCACAAATATCTTGACAAAACAACAGTATTTATATTTGATTCAGCTCAAATGACTTACCCGAGTAAGGATTTCAAAGCAGTTCCCTTTTCCAATTGAGCTCCTAAGCACTCGAAAACGTTTTATTGGAAGCAAAATAAGCCTTCAGCAGAGTTCGTGCTCTGAGAATTACATCTGGCGATAATCACCCCAAGGAAAACTGACTGATGCCTTAATATACTTTTACCACATGAGCCACATGTCAACATATTGCAATTGTAATTTGTGGAATACAGCCCCCATGTCGACTTAATCTAAATTCAGTTCCAGAATGGCACATAGCGGGGTCAAATTATCCCTAACTTTTTATTTTCACCGTCATAATGTAACAAACTTCCCGTTATTTAACCACATTGCCTGTATATTGGCTGCCACAGTTGAATTCCTTTTGGCTTCACTTAATTTTAACTTGTGAAGGCTTGTCTGTACATGAAAGAAAATCCTAGCCACTGTTAAAATAACAGACCTGGTTTTACCAGCACAAGCAAACTCCAAAACGAAAGTCTAGTGCACCTGTTCATTTTAACAGTTCTGATGGTCATCGGTTTCCGAAACGTTCGGTGTTTTAAAATTAACTAATTACGTTTATGTAGACGTCCGCACACTCATGTTTCAACTATGAGGTAGTTAAGTTGGTCAACAGTTGATTCTTGTTGACTTAAGGTGATTCGTCACGATAGGCGAGTTTCGAATTGTGGAAAAAAAAAAAGAAGCACGTCGAGTTATAGGGGAATCATTTTTCCAATTGAGCTCCTAAGCACTCGAAAACGTTTTATGGGAAGCAAAATAAGCCTTCAGCAGAGTTCGTGCTCTGAGAATTACATCTGGCGATAATCACCCTAAGGAAAACTGACTGATGCCTTAATATATACTTTTACCACATGAGCCACATGTCAACATATTGCAATTGTAATTTGTGGAATACAGCCCCCATGTCGACTTAATCTAAACTCAGTTCCAGAATGGCACATAGCGGGGTCAAATTATCCCTAACGTTTTATTTTCACCGTCATAATGTGACAAACTTCCCGTTATTTAACCACATTGCCTGTATATTGGCTGCCACAGTTGAATTCCTTTTGGCTTCACTTAATTTTAACTTGTGAAGGCTTGTCTGTACATGAAAGAAAATCCTAGCCACTGTTAAAATAACAGACCTGGTTTTACCAGCACAAGCAAACTCCAAAACGAAAGTCTAGTGCACCTGTTCATTTTAACAGTTCTGATGGTCATCGGTTTCCGAAACGTTCGGTGTTTTAAAATTAACTAATTACGTTTATGTAGACGTCCGCACACTCATGTTTCAACTATGAGGTAGTTAAGTTGGTCAACAGTTGATTCTTGTTGACTTAAGGTGATTCGTCACGATAGGCGAGTTTCGAATTGTGGAAAAAAAAAAGAAGCACGTCGAGGTTATAGGGGAATCATTTTTCCAATTGAGCTCCTAAGCACTCGAAAACGTTTTATGGGAAGCAAAATAAGCCTTCAGCAGAGTTCGTGCTCTGAGAATTACATCTGGCGATAATCACCCTAAGGAAAACTGACTGATGCCTTAATATATACTTTTACCACATGAGCCACATGTCAACATATTGCAATTGTAATTTGTGGAATACAGCCCCCATGTCGACTTAATCTAAACTCAGTTCCAGAATGGCACATAGCGGGGTCAAATTATCCCTAACGTTTTATTTTCACCGTCATAATGTGACAAACTTCCCGTTATTTAACCACATTGCCTGTATATTGGCTGCCACAGTTGAATTCCTTTTGGCTTCACTTAATTTTAACTTGTGAAGGCTTGTCTGTACATGAAAGAAAATCCTAGCCACTGTTAAAATAACAGACCTGGTTTTACCAGCACAAGCAAACTCCAAAACGAAAGTCTAGTGCACCTGTTCATTTTAACAGTTCTGATGGTCATCGGTTTCCGAAACGTTCGGTGTTTTAAAATTAACTAATTACGTTTATGTAGACGTCCGCACACGCATGTTTCAACTATGAGGTAGTTAAGTTGGTCAACAGTTGATTCTTGTTGACTTAAGGTGATTCGTCACGATAGGCGAGTTTCGAATTGTGAAAAAAAAATAAATAAATAAATAAAAAAAAAAAAAAAAAAAAAAGAAAAGAAAAGAAAAGAACCACGTCGAGGTTCAGGGGAATCATTCTCGTTTTCCTCTCTTGTTAACAAAAAAAAAAAAATGCAAATTATTCCCCTAAACTTCGACTTGGTTCTTTTGTTCTTCCACAATTCAAAACTAACCTATTGCTTGGCGTATCCTTACTGCGCATAATTTATAATTATGGCATCATTTGGCGTGCTCTCGTGCGCGCGCACATTAGAAACGTGGCGTATTTGCCTAGACATAAGGTTTTGTCAGCCAAAATTTTCCCTTTGTTGTCGTGTTGCAGAGAAACGAGCACGGTGACCACCATTTTATTGGTGTTATTTACTGGAAATAGGCACACGGAAAACATATTTTAAGGAGAAAAATAGTTTAATAGTAGTAAAATGCATTGCTTCACCATGTTTATAACCGCTTTATGTCTTGTTGTCCTTAAAAAAATAACTAGTCGAGAGGAAGCGGAAACTGATTTGCGCCTCAACCGGATGTAAAGAGCATATCATTAATAATGATCGTGAAGATTAAATGAGTATGATTAAATTAGAACTTAAAGTCCGATTCCAGTGGATCAGAAAATTGGTTTTATTTCCTTAACTGTTCCTAAGATGTTGGACGGCGTTCAAAAGTCCTTACTTGTTCACAGAAAAGGCTCCACTCGGGCTTTCCCCCCACATCATCCGCTCATTCCAGTCGACTTTCAAAATTACCGATAAGTCTTGACGTGTTCTGTTAATCTTGTCGTTATCATGTAAATTATAAATTAGTTGTATTGCAACGCCTTTTATTATCGCCTGCTTCCGGTGGAATTCGTGAAAATCATGCAAACAGCGGACTCTTTTTAATGACTGCATACGGTCACGAAATATGGCTGAGGAAATCAGTAAAAAGTGGATAGTTAACAATTATTCACCGAAGTGGAGGTAAATATCCACCACTTTCACCGACACTGAGGTGAATAATTGTTTTAGTATATACCACACAAGCTGAATAACTAGCGGGCCAAAACATTACTTTATGTGTGACAATATACCGAAAAGCAGTCGGAAATTGTAAAATCTCGCGCGCAGGCTGCTCGGAATTGAATAGTACTTGCTAATCACCTCCGAGTTAACCAATCAGGGCACGCGAAAAGCACTATTCACTTGTGTGGTATAGACTGAACTGGGATATTTGCTGAAGTCAGGTAGGGTTCCACTAGATTATTCAGGGCTCATTTTTTAGACTATTCTTCTCACTCCTATTCCGGTTTAGGAATGAGAGAAGAAGTGGAACGAGGCTTCCAAAAGAACGCATATTCTGAAAATGGAATACGCTTGGCAGAAGTGACGTAAAAAGAGCGCACAGGATAGTCTGGACCGAGCAACTGAACGTGACTTCCGGTGCAACGTCACGAGCTTGGCGGGCCGCGCACTATTTCCCGCTAAAAGTTTTCCCAAGGAAACGTATATTATGTATTCCGAGCAAACCTCATCTTTTCATTCCGTTAATTTTGCTCCCAATAGCAGAGAACACGATTTAGCGCACGGGTTTAGTTTCCAGATGTGAAGTAACCTACGTTTTACACAGTGAAGGTTTTTTTCAGTTGACAGGTCAGCCGGTACTTATCGGTGGAACCATGGGCACTTGCCGGTAAAGTGAAGGTTCGAGGTGTTATTTCTCTCGGTCCCAGCATTTGGGTCCATGCATGTTGAATGGTAGACTTCGTTCTCATTTATTCTTGTTGATTCTCCCCGACTCTTGTGCGCTGTCATCGAATTTACCTATCACATTTTCTTGAATCGTTGAGTGTTTTCTCTCGTTTGGCCAACGCTTGAGAGTCACAGGAGAGCTTTTAAGTACATAACTGTACTGTGCAGCTGCCTCGACAAATACACGAAAAACGATGACACTGTACATCAACCGGCGGACTCTTGCGCTCGTTTGATCGACCCAAGCGCTGAGATTTGTAAAAAGTGTTCGTGCAACTCTCATGAGAGCAAATTCTCGGCAGCTCTCAAGCTCGTTGTGCCCAGGCTTTATGTATATGCTTTGTACTTCTGCTTTCTGCATGCCAGTATAGCGGCTGTCTTGATAAGTCTCCATAGACGTGCAAAACAACTGAGATCTTAATGTTCAAAACTGTAAATAACCTTGTACCCGAATACCTGTCTGATAAATTCGCCAGCGTTAATACCATCCACAGACATAATCTTCGAGGTGCGCAACATAACCTGTTTATTCCGCGGCCGA